>OY978006.1:28709030-29309030 GCA_963854515.1 Pandemis heparana | reverse complement strand
TTACTGAAATTGTAGTGAATTCGGAATAAAAAGGCTTATAATAAATAAATAAATAAGTTTGAGCGAAACAACAAAATTAGCCGAGAAGACCGACGTCCAATCTTTATGGCCGGGTACTATAGTTTGTGGTTTTGTGTTTGAGTTTTGTTTTCGCCTTATTATATATTATTTTTGGTGAAACATCAAAGCGGGATACAAACAGTCATTGTGTACGTATGTGGAAAATATGATCGAATGACTTTTAGATTTGGAGATGAACAAAGTTAGCCTCCGTGACTAATGTTCTTAACCCAACTTTTCCACAAGAATACAGACAACTTTACTTACAACTACATAGTAAAATAAGTATATTCCAAGTTAAGTTTATGTTTTACGCACAGTCTCTTTAGTGACCCAGCCATCACATTTCATCACTGACATCGATAAGTTTCTAAAGATACCTTTCAAAGTTTTCATTCCCTTGGGTCCCTAGTAAATAAAGTCACGCCAAGTTATATTAGTTAGGTAGAGACGTCGGCAGATGCTCTCAGGCGAAATCAAATGTATTTTGACACGACGGCTCGTGCCAAGCTTGACAGCTCGACGTCGATTATTCAGCGGAGTTTTATCAAAATCAAAATGTTTAATTTGTAAATAGGACGCAAAGGTCTTGCCTATTATATCATCATCATATCATCGTCATCCCCAGCCTATATACGTCACACTGCTGTGTCACAGAATCCTCCTTTCGAGAGATAATACTTTCAAAACTCTTTTTACCATCGGATTTTATTACTACTACAAGACGTCATACGTTTACCCTCACGAAAATCGCCTTACCATTTTCTCCGGAGCACAATCCGTGGTACTAATTGCTATCCCTTCGTGCCGGTGTTTCATCATTATACCCATCAGATTGCTTTCAAATCCAAGGCTCAGTCAAATTAAATTACAGAGCCACGGTTTCTGGTGACCCGTCACTTGAAGGGTTGACTGCCCTGTAATAATGCAAGTCGCATTGGGAGATAAAGGTATCTTGATCGTTGCGTGGGCATCTAAGTATCTAGGCGACGTATTATTCGGGATCAAGTTAGTGAGGAAAATTGATACGCGTATCTATTTCCTTGTATCCTATACCGTCGTCGATATATATGATGAAGATTAACGGGTCCTTGCAGAGTACATTGAACGTATTTCTTAAATGAGACTTTATCTGTTTTCAGGAACTAATTAATTATTATAATGGATGTTTGAAAAATCACCTGACTTAATATTTTATGGTTTACAGTTACACAACGAAATAGGTGATTAATTTGACCACGATATATTATTTTCTATTAGACATGTTAGTTTTAATTGAATGAAGTTCATGATTTTGAATGCATTTTTATTTTATTTCAATGCGATTGCGATCGGTGTTAAATATGTAAATTAACCCAAATATCTCCTTTGAATAAAATTTGCTGTGTTTTTAAATAAAAAGTTTATTCGCACTTAACAATAATATAATATATTATCGAGTTTTGAAAGTAATACTCAGAATTACTTATAATTATAATCTATTTATTCTAGCAAATTAAGACTCAAATTAAATTTTCAACTAATTGATAAGATTAATTATAGCTGTAAAGTTGTAGAGATTTCTTCTATTTGCTCTACTGAAATATGAAATTCAGCACAATTGTTCTAATAATACTTTCAAGTAAAGCGATTTCCGGGAGACGAGCTGTCGGTAGACCTCCAACAAGATGAAGCGACCAGTCCGACATGTCCAGCAATGGACGTCTTTCGGCAGACATAATGATGATAATGATTTCCAGCACCACTGGATAAGTTAAGATAAGTTTCAACTTGACAAAAACTAATTAACAGACAAACATTGCATTTTGCATTTATTAGGTATATTTGAAGGTTGTATGGTGACCAGAAAGATCGGCTCGCAATACTATTTCTATGATGTACTGAACTATTGACGCTGACTGTACAATTTTTTTCAAATATACGCTATTTCTACGAATAATAGCTTATCCAACAATATAAAAAATAATCCTGAAGGCGGGCTTTGTACGCACCTTAAACCTGAATTGGGTATCATTTAATTTGTAACATCCTTACCTCCCTTTCAGACGCGATCACGCAGAAAAGAGAGCGATATACATCGGAGATTGTGTCGGTGGGCCAATGATACGCAGTAGCGGCCCATGTAATTAGGTAAAAGTCGAGAAGAGTACCACTAAAAGCCTCCCTTGCAATTCCGTTCACAAAAGCAGGGTCCTTTTGTGTGAGACTCGTGACTTCGCGACATGTCCGGTCTCAGTCAACTGGAAGCTCATAAATTTTCACATTATATATTGTTGAAGAGTTCGGAAATTTCGATAAGTGCGTACATACGATTGTTACATTACCTAATCTAATCTAGATGTGATGTGTCTTAACCTAATACTTACCTTTAATCGACTCTTGTATATTTTATCCGAATCTCGGAAATGGCTCAAACGATTTTAATGTAATTTGGTATGCAGGGTGTTCCGGGGGCAATAAACCGATCTAGCTAAGTTTCATTTTTAGAAAACGTAAACAAGTACAAAAAAAAATCATCCAGGGTTTTTTATTATTTCCGTTACAAAAATTAAATCTCTGCTACAAAAACATATAATAAAATTAAAATCATTAGACACTCTTCGCCATCACCAACAAATAAAATCCGTAATTCGGGTACAATAATTCATATTCATTATAAGAGCTAGGCCACGATTTTTGAAAGCACATCACTAGAAAGTACCACTCGAAAGTGGTATAAATCTGTTTATATCTTCAAAACTACGGCTCTAATCAAATTCTTGCATAGTCCACATGATTAATGAAGCCGTAAGGGTTTTTTAAGCTACTCGTATTTCAAAATCAGCACAATTTTTCACCACTTTCGAGGGGTATATTCACACATGTGCTTTCAAAAATCGGGCCCCTGAAGGCCACATCAAGCTTGATTGCTGGCGTGCAGGTGGAAAAGGAATCAAAAATTAGTATGATGAAAATAAATGTGTCTTTAGCTATATACTTAGGTATCATTATTTAGCACAGTGTTTTTTTTAACGTTACGAAACACTATTTGCGGGGAATAAATATTTTAATTAGTTTGTACGCAAGTTATAAAGTTACGCAATTAATTATCAGCCAGTACGCTCGAGCTTGCTCCATCGTCCAAAGCTTTTTCATTTTAATAGAATTTATTTTACGCAGAATCGTTGATGCCATTTTCAATTGCGTCATCAAATTATGGACATAAAATGTTCAGGTATATTTTTTTTAGTACGTGTCATTTTTATAAAACCGTTCACATGAAGCGAAATATCTTAATTTTGTAATTCTCGTTAATAACTACAGTGCCAGCGCGTCGAGCCATTTTGATCCTCGGATACAATAAATACATATGGGGTAGACAGAGCAACAAGGCCTAAGGCCCACGTTTAGTATGACTGTGCGCATTATAGGTGGAATGGGTAGTCAAAATAGTGATGGTTTGCTCGCCGCATCGCATATAACATGATTCTTATAACGTTTTCCCTCGATTGGCGATCTGCGCGGAAAGAGCAGCAACTGGTGCATTGTATGTTTTTTCTTTGCTTGGAAGGACAGTCTAATATATAAAAATGAATCGCGAAATGTGTTGGTAAGCGCATAACTCAACAACACCTGGACCAATTTGGCCAATTCTTTTTTTAAAATGTTCGTTGAAGTTCAAAGATGGTTTTTACGGCGAGAAAAATTCCCACGGGAACGGGAAAAAACGGGATTTTTCGTTTTACTGGTGGTAGAAAGCTGAAATTTGGCAAGTTGGTTCCTTGGGGAGTATAGAGAAGCTATAAGAGATAATTTCCAAAAATTCCGACGGGAACGGGAAAAAACGAGATTTTTGGTTTTACTGGTCGTAGAAAGCTGAAATTTGGCAAGTTGGTTCCTTGGAGAGTATAGAGAAGCTATAAGAGATGATTTCCCAAAATTCCCACGGGAACGGGAAAAAGGGGCTTTTTGTTTTACTGATTGTAGAAAGCTGAAATTTGGTATGTAGGTTGCTTGAAGAGTGTAGAGGAACATTAAGAGAGCATTTCCCGAAATTCTTACGCTAACGGGGAAAAACGGGATTGAAATACTCCTCGTACACGCGAGCAAAGCGACGAGCAAAAGCTATTTGTCAATAAATGAGTCTACGCGGACGAAGTCGCGGGCAAAAGCTAGTATTATATAAAACCGTTTACATGAACCGAAATAATTATCTTAATTTGGTTATATGCGTTAATAACTAGAGTGCCAGCCCGTCGATCCATTTTGAGGATACATTTTCATTTTTTTTAATCCAGAGTTTAGTGCGTTGATGCAATTTTTCATTGCGTAATCTAATTGCTAAAATTCTGTAAAAAGTTACGCAAGCCCCTACCTTTCAAAGGGAAAGTTTGCGTTAAATTTTTCATCCTCATCAAAACACGGTATTAACAGGAAAATATCACAGGCTCGGTGGGAAAAATTGCCAATTTGTACGTCTAGGTGTCGGCTAATTGTTGTTAAGTCGAGTTCGGATTCAGCAGGTCTACTAGGAACCCAATAATCGAGGTTTGTTTCTCGCCGTTTCGCTCACACTAATATTCATTTAATATAAATGTGAGAGGGACGTCATGATTTGAAATGAATTTCGAATTTCGAAGTAGCCTCCCAGCGCCGACGGCTGATCATGCCGGGACACAGCCCCCGATTCATTTGCTAACAATTAATTTCTATATCGAAGCGATTGAAATATTTCGAACATTAACTTTGTGTGTTTTTTTTTTTTAATAGTCCCCGAGTGATATTTTAACGAAGTGAGCAATCCCTTTCGAACATTCGTTTTGAAAACACTTTAAATTAAACATTTTACTTTTTAAAGTAGGTATTTCTATTTTATAAAAAATAAACTGATGAATTCGTTCCACGCTGTTCTGGGGCTAAAGAAAAAACATAGAATGTACCAGTTCCTTCTCTTCCCGCGCAGATGCTAGAAAACCATCGGGGGAATGGGCGAAAATCTTAGGAATCACGCCATAAACGTGCCAATTATGTTTTATTATGTTTAGTGTTTATTTTTAACTGTTGTATCATTCTTTTCTTTTCAATGTATCAATGTATGTATATGTATCACCCTATGGTCCCAACGAAAGACCAGCGCTGGCTGAGTTGGGACCATTTTGTGACAATTATTTGTTTATCTGCTGTTTTATGTGTTTTTTTTATTTGATGTGTTCTGACTGTCATAAATAAACTTTTTTCTTTCTTTCTTTCAAACGGTGCGACTAGCAACCCATCAATATTTTGATTCCCCTTCCACTTATACGCTGTATATATTAATGGTGCTGAACGTGGCCTTAAGGCCATAAGACCATAGGCTCTGTCTACCCCGTAAAGAATAAAGACGTGATCTATGTATGAATGTATATTATCTAAAAAATTGGCTTTTGTGAGTACCTAACACTTACAAAAGCGTTAAAATGTAGAAGACAACAACCTTTTATTATATAGGTACATAAAATGACTTCATGCAAAATCAATTATTCAGAATTGATCGTCCTAATAAATTTTAAAGTGGAATAACAGTTCTGTAGCGTCCGCAATTTAGGAAAGGAATTGCATGCAACATAACGAGGAAACGAATGGAAAGCAATTATTTGGCTCGGATCCGGACCGGTTACCTGTTGCTCCCCCCGGGCATCTAAACTCTAATGACTGGAAGCTGTAGAAGTCGCTGCTCGTTCTTTTGTGGTATTATATGGCTGGATGGTGGAAGGACTTAAGCCACTATTACATTGTTCAGTCGGCTTACGGACGTACTGAGGCCTTACCATGACATCTTTATGCGTTTCAGTTTATTTTCGCTCGCTGTCAGATTCATAGTAAAAGTGACAGCTAAAACTTGAACTGAGTCGGAATTAGGACGTCATGGTATGGCCCCAGTACAATAATGGCTGTTAAGAGGTTGACAACACCTAATTTTGTTGAAATTGATGTTATTTAAGCACTTTTTTGAGAAAAACTACACACAAAAAAAATATTATGTTAATTTTTATTATATTTCAAAGACGCTGGACGGACTCGATACATAATTGAACAAAGTCGGCTCGATAGAAAATAATTGCAAAGATTGGTCTTAAAATCATCATCAAACGGTTCTATGTCCTTATTTTTTCGACGTATGGGTCTGCAATCAAAAACATGAAGTCAACATTTTCATACCTACACGGCTAACGAGTCATATTTCACTAATAATCCATACTTTTTTTTATTTCTTATTATTTGCGTCTTATTTGCAAGATTTTAGACGCGCGCCAAGCTGTCGGAATAGTTTCTTCTCTTTCACTAAAAGGCACGCGAACCGTATGTGTGAATAGTGGCGCTGCTCAAGGTCATTTTCTGTTGACAGCGCCTTAACATTATCAGAAGCTGATGTTTTAATTAACGACTAGAAAATAAAGAACGCTTGGTTCACGGCTGTGCATGGCGTGCAACAGCTACGAACGCCCGTAATACAATTGAATATATTCCGTACCCCGTCGGAAGCGTGGGTAGGATCATTTACATTTATATTGGCTAACTTTTATTGCCCTGACGTTTGATTGACAGCAGTGTAAATATACTTTATTGAGCGATTACCGAGGTACGAACAGGGGGCTAGGTACTCCGAAATTCGAACTTTCAAGCTCGTATCTTAACATCCCTCTCACTCCCGTATTAATGAGTATTAATGTGAGCGAAACAGCATGAAACGATCTTCGCATTTCGGAGTATAAGGGTTGGTAGGACAGAGGATCACCTGAATTTTATAAGTTTTAAGTTTTGTTTCGGAAATCGCATCCAGATGAGCGATGATAACGGCTCCAAAATGTGTAGTTATTAATTTTAATTTTAATCATTAAGTACTTCATTTCATTACATAATTATGATTTGATAAATTACTACGTGGTTAAAGCTATTACTGCATCCAATTTAACGGGGGACTACACAATATCACTTTGATCTGTAAATACCCTTCATAATAACACATCCACAAATGTTTTTCCTAAAGTTTATAGGTACCTACGCATCAATAATGCCATTTTTATTTAATTGGTTCATAATTTATCGGAATCTTGTCCAGAGAGACAATAATGAAACAAGAATTCGACAAAACAAAAATCCGACGAAACAAAAATTCGGTGAATCGGATATCTTTTACATAAGCTAAGCTCTATTTTTGGCCGACGTGTACCATCAGCAACTAAAATATAACTACTACTTGAGTACAACCTAAACTAAGTACCTAACCATAAAAATACCTTCATACTTTGATCTCATTTTCGTTTCCGTCAGCGATAAAGTACTTAATAAAACAAACGACGCGTGTTCTAATCTACAGCCGATAAACTCAGTGTGCCACCGGTGATCAGTTCAACAAGACTAGACGTATTTTCCGGCGCGTACAAACTTTCCCCGGCACCTAAATGATAGGGGAGTGCGTCGTAAATAGTCCATCGAATATTTATTGCGCCTCGCAGGAGCGATGCAAAGTTTCCAAAGTGTGCGCAAAATTCCGATACTCGAAACTTCGAATGAAATAAACACATAGACGTAACGTTGACTCGGGTTTGTGTAACCTTTAACGGAGTTCGGGATTAAGTTAATTGGAATTGATATTTTAGGATTATTAAATGCTTCGATTGAGTTGGCGGGTTTTAAAATTAATTATCGGCCCACACTTGTTGGTGTGGCTGTGGCTATAATAACAGTGTTCAATTATGTCGTTGTTTGCTTTGTAGCGGTGAGGGACAGAGTAAAGTAACACAAAGAAATATTGGTATTCATATTTAACTCAGTACCTACCTATCCATTCTTTTAAATCGGGGACTAGTTTTACACATGTACATTTGGACTTAGAGTTAGCTACAGCGTCTCGTTTATTGTCGCCCCTCTCTTTTTAAGACTCAGAAAAGAAAGGGATAGTAAAATATACATGTAGTGAAAACGACTAAGTCGAAAAAAATACAGCACGCTCATTCGCTGTCCCAGTTTTGCATCTAAAGCTCCTCAAGTTACCACGAGAATCTGTAGAAAATCGAGTGAGAATCCAAGATTAATAAAACTTTGTAAACTTGGGAAAAACATTTTTTTCTAAGTAACGTCTAACTTTGAAAAAGACTCTGGGAAAAATATTTGATT
Source organism: Pandemis heparana (assembly GCA_963854515.1). Classification (NCBI taxonomy): domain Eukaryota; kingdom Metazoa; phylum Arthropoda; class Insecta; order Lepidoptera; family Tortricidae; genus Pandemis; species Pandemis heparana. The sequence continues at coordinate 29,300,834 of OY978006.1, read as the reverse complement.
TCTTGAAATTTCAATAAAGTCTTTTTGGTGTTTCATTTTCAAATTTGGAACTAAATGAAACGGTCGGCGTTTACACGAAGCGTTAAATTAAGTAGAGACTTGAAATTTTAAAGGGAGGAAGTTTATAGATAGGACACGTCAGTTATAGGATTTTTCCACAAGGCCGGATTAAGCTGGTTTAAGAGCTATCGGAAATTTATATCAAGTTCCTTAGTTTTTTTCTACTACTAACCTGAAATTTTGGAATGGTGGTTGTTTTTAGGTTTTTGCACAGGGCCGGACAAAGGTGGTTGAAGGAGCTTCGCTGGATGGATTTTTGACAAATTTTTATTCTGTGCGGACAAAGTCGCGGGCAAAAGCTTTTATAATATAAATGCAAGGTAATATAAGTATAATATAAATAAATATCTCGGGACAAATTACACCAATTGACCCAGTCCCAAACTAAGCAAAGCTTGTACTATGGATAGCGAGCAACGGATAAACATACGTATATAATGTAGATAAATACATACATATAACATCTATGACGGGTACAAACATTCGTATTCATCATACAAATGCATGCCCCTACTGGGATTCGAACCCGGGACCTCTAGCTTCATATATGAAGTACCTACTAGCTTCTGCCCACGACTTCTACCGCGTTGAAGTAAACTTACATTAGGCAGCTACGACCTTTGAAATAATTATCGCTATCCCGCGGGAACTATGCAATTTTCCGGGATAAAAAGTAGCCTATATTTCAATCTAGGGCACCAGCTATCTCCGTTTCAAATTTTATCCAAACGCGTTCAGTCGTTTCAGCGTGATGAAGGAACAAACATACACACTCACTCACATCATCACATCGTCACTCACAAACTTTCGCATTTATAATAATTAGTATGATAGTCAGGATCACTAACCACTAGGCTATCGAGCCGTCGTATAGTAGTAATATTATACAATCGAGTTCAAATAGTACCACCGCATGCTATTATAGAGTCTGAGAGTCGTTCTGCGTCGTCTTGCCAACAATATAAGCCGCATTTATCTGCCACACATGACGGGTAACCATGCAGCCGACGCGCCGGGAGGCGGAGTCTCGCCGTCTGTGGAGTAGTGACACCATCTTGTTTCTCAGTCCTGACTTGTCCCTTACCTGTGAAAATGATATTATTATTATTAATATTATTATCAGCTTATTGTGTCCCACTGCTGAGCAAAGGCCTCTCCCCAATGAAAATGATAAACAATCAATAATTAATTACTTGTGTCTATTCATGAGTGTATGTTTTCTGTGTGAAAACTTAATGTCAAGCTAAATTTTACCACCGGTTTGTAAATTACGGAAATTGAACGGTTAAATATTCCAAAGACCCAACTATCTATGTAACAAATTTCTTTCAAATCCGTCCAGCAGTTATAGCGTGAAAGAGTAACAAGTAACTAACACAGTCACAAACTTGCGCAGTCATAGGTAATAATAATATATTAATGGGATAATGTAAATTTTGCCCAATATTAACCTAACTCAGATGCTAACTTGTCATAAGAACCGGGACTCGGGGACTAAGAGCCAATATTATCATTATATAACTTATTGAGTATTGACGTTAGATACTGGCCTAAGAAAGAGGAAAGTCCATTAATTAAAGTGACTAAACTAGATATGCTATGTCACATTTAAAACTTTCGTTGTTTCAACACATTATCAAAAAAACATGCACCTGGTAGTTGCCAGCTAAATTTAATTAATGCCTTAGTTCTACCTTTCAGCGTATAATCACGAAAACCGTTCCAACGCACGGCCCATAAAAAAATCGTAGCAAAATATGCTGTGGCCAGTTCGTTTTTAAGAACTTTTTTTTATTGGCAACTTATAAACGTTCGAAACTTGAAAATCGCCGCCTTCGCACAATAACCGCTTCAAGATTGGCTTCAAGATATAGGTACCAATAGCTATTGAGCACAATACAGCCAGACCCACATCCCACATTGTGTGGGTGTGAGCCGACATTGCTTTGTTTGAGAGTGGCAAGTCTTGTCTTGTTGATCAAGTTACTGTCTATCTTGAGCCATGACAATTCAGTGTGCGGTGGCGGCGGTTACCTATCGTTTGGCCGAATTAACGTTGCCCGAAGTAGTGTTTCATCGAATTATCTTTGACAAGCACATAATTCAAATATTAAATTTTTAGAGATAATGTAACAACCGGACGTTATTTCTAGTACATTCAGTAATGTTAGTAAAATACTTTTTTCTATTTCACGAACACTTACCACAAACCTACACGTCGCTACTATTGTCAATCCGTTTATTCCGTTTATTAAGGTTGACTGGAAGAGATCCCTTAAAGGGATAAGTCCGCCTTTGTGCATGTATCTCATTGTTTGTCAATTGTATTTGTCTTGTTTATTTTGCACAATAAAGAGTTTACATACATACATACATACATACATATTCCGTCGCCGGGAGCGTGCCGTTTGGAACACAATTACTTGTAGCTGTCCCCGGACTTGTTAGACATTCTGTATGCTTAGTGTAAGTATTCGGTCACAAAATACGTCTCAAACGCGTTTGCAAATACTATGAGAACAGTTTGTTGTCGTTTTGATCCGCATGTGGTGCTGCCAGTTTATAGTACTGAGACGTCAACGTGAACGCATTCAAGACGTCTTTTTTTGTGTGCAAACTTACACTAGAGGCTCTGAGCCACGTAGATGTAGCATAACATATTGTTGCATAGAATAATATTTATGCATAAAATAAAAATATTTTTGCCATTCCTTTGTGAACATTTTTGGCAGCCAAAAATTCTGTGTAACGATGTTTTGACGGAATATAAAATGCATCACTCAAATGTCAAATGCACCATATTTTGCCTGGGGCCGAGTCAAAAATACAATTATTTTTCTAGTTATTTTGCTTATTTTTGCCATTTCTTTGGGAACATTTTTGACAACCGAAAATTCTGTGTAACGATATTTGGACGGAAAATAAATTGCATCACTCAAAAGTCAAATAGGTACACCATATTTTGTCTGGGGCAGAGTCAAAAATACAATTATTTTTCTAGTTATTTTGCTTATTTTTGCCATTTCTTTGGGAACATTTTTGACAACCGAAAATTCTGTGTAACGATATTTGGACGGAAAATAAATTGCATCACTCAAAAGTCAAATACACCATATTTTGCCTGGGGCAGAGTAAAAAATACAATTATTTTTCTAGTTATTTCTCTTATTTTTACCATTTCTTTGTTAACATTTTTGACAAACGAAAATTCTGTGTAACGATATTTGGACGGAAAATAAATTGCATCACTCAAATGTCAAATTCACCATATTTTGCCTGTGGCCGAATTAAAAATACAATTATTTTTCTAGTTATTTCACTTGTACACGGCGTGCACCTGTTAGCTCAACAGTTGCCGACGTGCTTTATTACGTTGGAAATAGCACGTTATTATAACACGAACCTATCACTTGTTGCTGTCACAGCTGCACTGATTGTGGACTCTGCTGGGCTTTGTATAACTTGTAAAGAAACGTAAACGCATTTTCAAAGGAGTTCATTATACCTACGTGCTATTAAGCTTAAATAAAATATGTACTTTGAATGGGGTATTTGTGAGGTTCGTATTTGCAAGTCTACTAAGTACCGATTTTGATGTTTCGTTTTACATTATATTGAAAGTGTGTTGTGTTTGTACTTTTCCATACGAGTGGCTTTTGACAACTTGGGACAATGCAGATCTTTAAATAATTACCCAATAAGTAGCAACACATAAACAAAAGCGCGTGATTTTTTGTTTGTTTGTAGCTAGTATGTCTACGGAAACATAATTTCTTAAGGCATAACCGCAAAAACAAAACAAAATCAGAAAGTATTTTTTTTACACGTGTACATGAACAATGTTACATTATGTAAAAATATACGTACATGTAACTTTGTTTGCTGATAACATCACTTTGATGTAACAAATACGATTCTCCATACAGAGCCTGATAGTGGTACGTATTTGTCAAGACTAGCAGGGATCAAAGAGGAGCTTTGAAATGAATTTTATTCAATATAGTAGATTCTACTGCAGGTATTAAATGAATAGTATCACTTCCTCAAGTGGGTTACTGTGAGAAATGCAAAATATGATGTCGCAACACCTCACTTAAGTTAATGTGTAGCGTTTTACAAAACGTAACATCGCAGATTAAAGTTCTGAAGGCAAAAATATTAGAAAGTATCGATTTCTACTCTAATAAAAGGGAAGTGGAAAGAATTGCTCTGATTGTGAAGATTATTCCACAATAAAGTTAACTACTAAACTTACGTTATTTATTAAGTATGACAATATTATATGCAAAATGCGAGTTTGCTGTATTTTGGCACTTAATGAATAAATAACGCATTACTCGAGAGCCTGTAATGTGTTTATTTGATATTTTGCGTCAGTAATTTTTATTTGAAAATAAAGATTATTTATTCACACAAATAATATAGGTATAGGTGAAACTACAAGGCTATAATTATAATGTCATTATATCATATCTTTCTGCTGTACTAAGTATGTATTTGTGTCTGATAGGAAATCACCATGGGGTTCATTGAACCACACGAGGGCCCATAATATTCCACTTTGGTATTAGAGCTCTGTTCAAATTGAATCCGACGCATTTACAAAGACGTATTTATGGGAGCAGACATTTTGTACATTGGGACGGCTTTTACGGTGGGTCGCTACAAATTGTGTTACACAGGTTTGCTGCGTGGGCCTACCAGAAAGCGCAAACCTTTTTAGTGCTAACTATTATTACTTGACCCATTCTTTCATAGGTAATAAACCGCGTCATTGTGTCTAGCCAACTGGTCAACGCACGACCGAATATTTAAGACTTCAAACCCTTTTAACACCTGCTTAGAGAACGGATCAAATTATGATTGCAAGCCAAACACACAAGTTATCGAACTTCGATTTTATCAGAGAATCGCACCCGTTGCACCCTTTGTACATATATGTAAATGTTTGACGATTGTATTTGTTTTTATTTTTATACAATAAGGTGTATGATTACCATCTAACAAAATAAGTTCTGTCTCTTTCCTGCAAGTGTCTCGAACCAAGCTTCATTGTAAAATCCTTTAGGTACAACACGTCTGTGCCAATCCAAACAGTTTTACGCGAGCCTTTCCTAATCACAGTGTTTGGAGCTGCACTAAAATTCATGTCTATACGATCATAGAATTGCAGCAGCCCGCACCTCTCGCGAGCACTGCGATTTGTAATCATAAACATCGTCAGTTAAAAAATACAGTGTTTAATTAAAAAACTGGCTCTCACCTCAATACCCCATACCACGATATTTGTTGATCCACTTACCATTTTCGTAGCTATTTGTACGTTCTAATCGCAACACTAACAGTTGTCGCCTTTAAAATCAATATCACAATTAACGTTAAGTGCAGACACAATCCCGGTAAGTGGAATTGTTTATCTTGCTGGCCTCGAGCGGCTACCACCCAAAATGGCACGTAACGATTGATCGCGGCTGAGGGATGAAAACGTAAGATTTGTAACCATGGCGACTCACTCCGACAAAAACGGAACGGCTTTATTGTGGAGCAAGCAAGTTTGATTCTAACAAAATATAACTTACAAAAGATCTGATGCTTCGTACAAAAGGCTCGCTGATTTGCTTTTCACTCATTAAACGTAAGCCAGCTGCCTTCGTTTAACACTGAAAGTTTTAATTAGATACCTGTTTAGATCTTGAAAATAAAAACGTGGCTGTTTTGTACTTACCCTATTCGGTATTTGTCGCGCTCTCGAATCTCGTTCCGCAAATCTGTATTCTTACAGCTATTTACATATTTGGAAGCGAAAATAACTGACTTCGTAGATAAGAGTGCTTTATTATCTCAATTCTGCTAGGACCGTTATTATAAACCATTATCTCCACAACACACGGTACGTCAAAGTATTCACAGGGATAGTTATCCGCAACTTACAATGCCTCGTCAAAGTGTGTACAAATAATAAATCCTAATAAATCCTAGATTGTTTAATCTCAGGCTGCATAAATAGTGAGATCGAGGAAAATTCCTTCTTTATTTATAAACGCTTTAGGTTTCTGATCTGAATTTTATTTTATAATAACAAAGGGAAGATACTTAATTCCCGGCAAGGTGTAATAAATCACTAGCAATTATCCTGCTAAGGTAAAAAGTAGATGAAGAAACAAAGCCGTCTTTTATTTTTAATCTATTAACGGTTATTTTCTTAATGGAGTAGAAACGAACCAGGCGTCATATAAATGAAAAAAAAAAGTTTTAAAAAACCCATTAAACATTTTCATTTTCATATAAACGTGAATAACTAGAAACACATAGACGGATCGAGAACTCCTTTTGTGGAGTCTCTTAGAAATATTGGCACTATAACTCGTCAAGGGCCATTGGCCTATCTTTAGCTACAGAGCTCTAAAAATTGTTATGTTTGTGACCCATTAGTATGAGGTTCAATATGCTCAACAAGTAACACGTCTGGTTACGAGTGCGCCGTCTCCGCACAAACTAAACGTGACACAGACGGTAGTCCGTAGCAAGAAATCGAAGTTCGTTTCGTGCCATTCCGCTCACACTAATAATACGAGAGTGAGAAGGACGGCGATACCAACTTCGATTTTCGGAGTAGCCTACCAGGTGCCTACGCCCGCATCAACAGGTAGCCGGGTCGTGCAAATAAAAGGAATCTGATTTTCAAGCCAAGAGCAATTCGTATTATAATTTATGACGACCAGATGTTCTTTCTACTGGTTTATAATTGCTCATCAATTGTTTGGTATTATGGATGTACAATCAGCAATAATAAAGGGTCATGTTCTACAAACTTTTAGGAAAGGTCATCCTTTGTTTTGCTCTTTGGTATACAAAAATCGTGAAATAAAATAAGTATATTAAAACTGGACACATGACTTAAAATAAGTTACAAAAAATATGAAATAACTTATATACAAGAAATACAAAATAATATATATATGAGTGTATAAACGGCGAAGCATAGGCACAAGAAAAAAACATATTGCAATATTACTGCTATAACAAAAAATAATAAAAGTTAAAAAAAATACGGGACATGTTCGTATACGTCAATTTATTTAAGTAGTTCAGGATAGTATTTGCAATACTTATTTTTAACTTCATTTTAGTGAAAATTCTTTTTTATTTTTTTGAATTGAAAATAAATGTCAAAATAAAACTAAATAAGAATACCTACTTAATAAAAAAAATCAAGTAAGTATAGAATTTCACACACGTTTGATCCTTAGACATTTTTGAGCAGTATTTTAAATATTACAAGATCTTTATAGGGTTCACGATTTGTGCTCGTTATAATGTCTCTATACACTATGCGATTAATTAAAAAAAAAATATATAAATAAAGATTGAAAAAATCTTATTTAGGTACGTACTGTTTTATTTAATTATCTAATGCTGTTGTACATACTTACAATGCTATTTGTAGGTACCCTCGATACTACGTCTCCCGCTATAATTAAATTTTATAAGTGGTTGCGCCCAATAACCCCTCGGTGTAATAAGGAAACAGAATGTACCCGTCCCTCATTTTGGAGGGTGAAAATAATAAGAGGTGAGACGAGATAGTCCCTAATAATCTGTTAGCTACCCGGTCGATTATTTTGCAAACATTTAAATAAATACTTAGCTTTTAAGCCCGCCTGGAAACGTTAATTCGGTAAGAATAAATTTATCCACGATAATATAAGCACTAACATTTGTGTTTTTAAAGGAACAATTGAAAGAGAAGATGCCACCAAAGATTAAGGTGGTATTTAAATTATGGAATTGATCAATTGCATGTCTTTCAAGTCCGTAAATAGTTAGGGCATCAAATTCCAGATTTAAATAAGTATTTGCAAATTCATAGATATTTCCCACGAGTACATTATCATTGAAACATGTTTCCCGGTATTACGCCGTCTGCGGGCTTCCCGGTTTGCTTTGAAAACTTTCAAGGATTTAAATTAAACATCTAACAGCATGCTTATTTGAGTCTCCTGCGTAGGCTGGATTAATCTAACTCTGCCTTCGTTCGCAACTGAGTTTGGTAGCCGGTTGCGATGGAGAGTTAGTTATATTACTTGAGCTACGCAGCTACTTTGGTGGGTAGGTACGGGAATGATTGTAGCATCCGGCAGTGAGACTATTTTGTGAGGAACGTTGTACATTCAAGGCAGAATAAATTCCATTCCAATATGCAGGTTTCAGCAGCGCTCGTAGCACAAATAAACGCGAAATAAATTATTTAGTTCGTGCATTTAGTATGTTTATGTTAGTTATAGAAGAACAATCACTGCCGCCCAAGTACGATTAAAATGTAAGAGGAATTCTGTGCCTTCTGTGAATACTAAGACAACTTGAGTTGAAGTGATACTGCGTTTCTTACACCATTCGATTACGCAATTCCACTCTTAAAACTATTGTATAAAAATACACTAGTTTTAAGAATCTTATGTGTAATTTCTAAACGACACTGAAAATTAGAACACATAGAAAAATCCGAAAAGTAAAGCTATGGCCGGGAAGACCATATATGAACTATATGGGGGGAGTCTTATGTGTGGTTAAAAAAACTTGTCTTATGTGTGGGAAAATACAACTCTAAAAAAAACAATAAACACGTTATTTTCAGCAACAAAATGTGTGTTTAATGATACCTTTACGTCGTAATGTATTCATAAAATAACTGAATTTCATGAAATTCAAATACTTACAAACACTTTAATTCAACAAGTTCAAGATTGATTCAGTATTGAAATTTTGGATTGTTGCATGAAGTATAACATTACCCACTTAGCCTCATTTTTGTGTAATTAAATACATCTGGACATGTATACATCAAGGGATAAGTCCGCCTTTGTGCATGTATCTCATTGTTTGTCAATTGTATTTGTCTTGTTTATTTTGTACAATAAAGAGTTTACATACATACATACATACATCATTCACAGGAGGCACAGAATTATGCTGTCTGCTCGTATAAGTTGGTTAGTGAAAATATTTGTATGAAATTTGTACCACAAAGACCAAAACAAAATTAATTCGTTAACCAACCGCCGTGAAATCAATTTTAGGCAACGCGGCGCTTTCGTTTCATAAGATGATACTCTCTTGTTAAACCTTCTTTTGGCGAAAGCAGTGTGAATTATGACGAGAATTTCAGGAATGCAAATTAGGATAGATCGCTCGGGATAGTGTATTGGTATGCACGCGTCGCTGAATAACAGGGAACAGGGAGCGATTCTCAGCTCCAACTATATTTTTCTGTTGTTTTCTATGTTCTCTGTCGCAATCGAGTAGTTTATTTTTGAGAGAAGCTGCTAAAGTTGGAATTTATCGACATTTTCGTATCATTAGTATTTTGAGAATAAAATTCTTGTCGGTGCAGTTCCTTCACCTTCAGTGCCTTTAGTGTAAGTTTTCACAGAAAAACGTCTCAAACGCGTTCACGTTTAGGGTGCGACCACACCGCCGCTTAAAAAACGGTGACGTTACGGAATCGCAACAAAATGTATGAAGAAACGGTGAGAAAACGTGACGGATAAGACACGTCACTGCGTATACGCGACGGTTTGGTCGCACCCTTACTTCTCATTACTATATAAAAACTGGCAGCGCCACCTGCGGATCGAAACAACAACAAACTGTTTCTCATTTGACATTTTAACGCAAACGCGTTTTAGGCGTATTTTGTGACCAAAAGCTTGCATTAAGCCAAGTTCCAACCATTTATTTTCTCGATGACAGATCTATTTGATAGTTATAGTGTTGTAACCAAATAAGTGATCAGTATAATATACGATATCGATCCAAATTAAAAAAAATACCTGTTATTGTAATTATTTCATTTCATTGTTGATTACCAATCTATACCTACTTAGGTATACTTACTACTTATATGGAAAGATTTGTAGGTATGTTTGTCTACACTAATATTATAAAGAGGAAAGATTTGTACCTATTTTTGTATGTTTGTATGTTTGTAATGAATAGGCTCAAAAAGTACTGGGCTGATTTAAAAAATTCTTTCACCAATAGAATGCTACATTCTTCCAATTTGACATAGGCTACATGTCATTTTGAAAAAAATTAGGGATCCTTGGTAAAATGTGAACAATGTAACCGAAGGTGTAGAAAAATGAGTCTTAAAATGTCTTTCGTCGAATGCGCTGCCGAAACTATTAGCGATAGAACAAAATAATGTACAACAATATTGAAGAACATCATAATGTCTACAAAAAACTCCGGGTAGCATATGTCCAACTATTGTAGTTATGTAAATATTACTTATTTAAGTGCCCGCCACTTAAACCATCAAAGAAATTGAACATAAATAGACTTACATACAAATATAACTGTGGGATTTTTTTTAATACAAATAAAAATATTTGTGAAAAAAAGTGTTTTATATCCAAATTTCCAAAAATAAATAATTGTCTACCCCGTGCGAAGCCGGGACGGGCTGCTAGTAATGAATAAACTAAAAACTACAGGACAAACAAAAATTATTTCACCATTAGAACGCTACATTATTACCGAGTAACATAGGCTACTTTTTATCCGGGGAAAAATTACAACGCGTACAAAGTCGTTGGAAAACCATCTAGTTCAATATACACAATACCGATACAATTTCGATATTTCCATAAAACGTAACTTTATTAAAACGTTTATTATTTATCGTAGGTACTTTAAAAAAAAATACTGCATATATGGACTCAATTTGTCTTAGATGAATATTATATGGGATCAAAGAACAAAATTAGCCAGTTACCGTATTTTTTATACCTCGCATTTAAAAGTTAATTATTGCGTAATTAAACGCAGTTACATTCTACGGGAGCTGTCATCGAGAGAATAAATGATTGGAAATACTTAAAGCGTGCTGAACACGACACGCCGTTTGTATTCTTCTTTATTTTCATAACACACAAATTTATGTTTATGGCCGAAAAAAGAGAAACATAAGATTTCATTTGAGGTTTCAAATGGCGTATCTTAACATCTGTGGACTCTGTATAAAATAAATAAGGACATCTTCTGACAATACATTGCGGTACGTTAAGTAAACATGGTGGCTTGCCGTTCTCATTGCTTTTACGAGTGCGTAATAATACGCGCGTAAATTTACCGCTTTTCTGATATAAAGCTAGGTAAGTAAGTATACATGTAAAACTTTAGTATTTTTTATTTCTAACTAAAATCACAACGACTTTCGCGTTACACGGTCATATAATTACTTAGCTTGAATCTTTTGATGCACAGTTGAGAAACAAATTATGAAATACTAGCGACCCACCCCGGCTTCGCACGGTATATTTTGCATGTATTATACATATAAACCCTCCTCTTGATTCACTTTACCTATTAAAAAAACCGCATCAAAATCCGTTGCGTAGTTTTAAAGATTTAAGCATACATAGGGACATAGTGACATAGGGACAGAGAAAGCGACTTTGTTTTATACTATGTAGTGATGATAGTGATATGTGTGTCATTTTTGTTAGTTACCTACGGTTAAAGTTATTGATAAAGTAACTTGATACAATTCACACTAGTTTTTGTCGCAATTAACGTCTTGAATGGCGATTGATTTGCTATTGTCTTTGCCCCTGGTAGCGTGATAGCATTCCAAACGTTTACTGAGTCATAAATTTTTCACTACAGTCTCAGAGCCGCTAATGTAAGATTTTGAATAAAAACAACTGAAACGCGTTCATGTCCACATCTCGGTTACTTTGGCAAAATTTTATTGTTCGGGCCTATGCTGGGGCCAATCGACAGCTAATTATTATTGCTCTTATCAAGCGTTCGAAACGGACCTATGCACATGACCAATCGTGACAAAAAAAATACGCAAGAATGTGAAAAAGCGGTTGTTATCTTGATCGTTTTTTTATTGAAGCGGTAATGTTAGCTCTCGTCGGAAAAATAAAAAGAGGTCGACCAAAGTCTATCCAGCGGCAGACCGTGGCACTAGAGTCCTCCGTCAAGTGTTTGTGAATAGTTTTTAGTCATTTTTATAGCCCTTAACCGACGATATACTTAGTGTAAGTAGCAACAAGTTGCGAAACTCGTAATGACCAAAACTGACGTATATTTGATAGAAGACCTATGAAATTTAAGTCAAAATCTTTGGTTTTTGTTATTGCTATTGTTATAGTTAGTTAAGAGTTACTTGGTGTAATCCACCTTTAAATCTATAACTGTAAAAAAAATACTTTCGGCTCAAAAACAATCTTTACAGAAGGGTCGATAATACATACTTAGGAATATCATTTTACGTTCCTCTGTTTCTATAAATAAGATCGGTAATTAATCATTGTTTTCACGTTAAACGACGGAAGATCATATATTTCGATAATTATGAAATTAAGCTGTACGTATAATCATTACGCGACTGCCTGCTACGACCTCATTATAATATTATTATACCTCATTATACCTATTAAATTCGGTGCTATGGAAAACATTGAATAGAAAAACCCATATTATACGGGTATTAATGCCACCAGTGTTAAATAGAAATAGGGCGTTACTAAGGAAAGCTTCTTGTTATATGTATGTATAAAACACCGTATGTTGTCCGTAGCTACGTTTCCGTCCCGCGGGAACTTGGTACAATGCTGGTATAAAAAGTATTAATCAGAGATTAGGTTTTACCTATCTATGAGTGTATACATTCTTAGCTTTGATTCAGGCGTTCCAAAGATTATCCCTATAATACAAAGAGAAGAGAAACACACTCAACGTGGATATAGAGGTAAATAAAGGCACAAATAGTATTAAATATACCTTCTATGACGTCATGAGGATATCATTTATTAATTTTAATACGTTTTTTTTGTGTTATTATGGCTCTGCAGCAAGGCACTTTGTCAATGTCACGTCCGGTTGAGTTTTGGATTGGTAGTGACTGACTCGATCATTTTGTAGAGAGCGCTTACATACTCTAAGATTTAATAAATTTATCAAGGTTTTGTTTTTACCGCGCTCCTACACTACTTTAAATTTCAAGTTTCAAGTGTCAAAAATTTGAAGGTAAGGGAGGATGAGGCGAGGTCTTATTCCTCCGAGGGCGGGGTAGGGGGAGGTGACTTTTTGACACTTGAAACTGGTAGTGGAGGAGTACCATTACGATTTTTTATCAAAATGACTAATAAAATTGGCGTCTTCTTTTAGAGTGATTATTATTCACATATGTGCAGGGTCAACGTCAAGGATATACTTGTAACTGTATTAATGTAACATTATTTATTTAATACAATATTCCATTAAATATTACACTGAATATTGAATATGAAAATTTGCTTTCAAAAATCGGGCCCCTGTGCGATGAGTCTCTAGATTTTAACATGCACAGAGAATTTGCATATGACGTGCATGGCGCGTGAAGTTCGGAGGGGATGTGATTCTCAAAGCGAAAATCATCCGTGATGTTATCTCAGCGCTTGACAGATAATCTCGGCTTGACCATATCGCTTCTAGTGTACTGAGTCAGCTGTCTTGACTTTGATCAATGTGAAGCGAACGTGTTAAGTAATCATTGTCTGCTCCAGCAATTGGCGTGGGGTCTATTATGTAGAAACATTAATTAATAGTAAAAGCTACGCTTCCCAACTTTAATCACGGATTTTTAGTGTTGTAAAGATTGTTCCCGATTGTTATGACAGACAAACGATAGATTTATTAAAATTCTTAGCTAAGAAAAATGCGCGCCAAATTAATTGGGCATAAAAGGGCAGTTAGAAGATTGGGACTGCGCCACACTGAATATCTAATCTAACTAATCTAATTAATATTATAAATGCGAAAGTATGGATGGAGGGATGGATGGATGTTTGTTTGTTACTTCATCACGCCAGAACGGCCCAACGGATAGGGTAAAGTCACCAAAAATTGAACGATTAAGCGACTACCTCTCCTTTGAACCCTTTTTTCGAAGTGTTGTAAGCCATGTATGATAGTGATTTTTTTCTGTAACGCTAAGCACATAGTCCACTTTGTATTTCACGACTTCAAGCCCTTATATTACAAACGGATGTATACAAAAAAAAATATTTTTACCAAAATAAGGCAAATTGCCCCAAAGTAGAACGATGTGTCCTATTTATGAACGAATTGACCCCAAAAGATGAACTAATATATTGATAGTAAAGTAATAGTGGATAGGTGGTCAACTTTTCCCGTAATTGGACATTGCCCACTAAACAAATATACACGAATATACGTGTAGTTATGTGTATTTCTGAAACAAATTAAAAAAAAAAAATAACAATGTTCATTTAGATACCCTACCCCAGACATGATCGACAAAATATTGTTAGTTCAAGTTTTGGGCAAGAAATCTATAAGATGAACCAATTAAATCAATTCAATGTTCATGTACTGAAATAGAAACCAAAAGTTGAACTAGTAACATTTCTTGGTTCAAGTTTTGGGCATGAAATAATAGTTGAACAGTAGCGATTCCCATACAACAATAATATCAAAAATCTTCGCCTTAGGAACAAAATAATTTGTTCAACTTTTAGTTAAAAAATCTGCGATAGGTCATAAACGGTGTGTCTATCATTTTTATGAGATTTTATAAATGCATTTGAAAAAATACCTCTTTGCCCAATAGTTGAAGACCGTTCAACTATTAGCTCATACCTACCTCTGATTTTGGAACCATTACTTGAACAGCGATTTTATCATTAAATAATATAAAAAACAAAGTTATTTATTTACGTAAATATTAGAGACATAGTCATGAATACATACCAAGCATAAAAATGTTAATCAATGCATTATTCAATTTTATATGCAATTAAAAGCTTAAAATGTGAAGGTCTTATCTTAAGAAGGATTCCATATAACCGGCACTTTTGCCGGGAAGCCGAGACGCGGCGACCGTTCACGTTGGCATGCGTGACGCAATTGACATGGAAATATATTTTTCACCTCGGTGAAGTGTTGTCGCATTATGAAAAAATATTCACAAGCGTCTCAAATGTGCCACGATTTAATTATTACGGTTTTTAGGCCAAACGTTCAACTTCTGGGTGTTGTTCATCTTTTGGTTCCATTACCCTAGATAGAAAAAAGTCTGGAATAGCACATAGGCTACTTTTTATTCCGGAAAATTGCGTAGTTCCCGCGGGATAGCGATAAACGAATTCTTTGCAGACGAAGTCGCTGGCAACAGCTAGTAATAAATAATTTGCTATTAAAGATTAATTAAACCAAATCCAAAAAAATGTGAACCGCGATGACAATACTTTTAAAACAACCTATACAATATACCTTATTGTGCAGTGGCGCCAACTGGTGAGCACAAATACAAGTAAATACAACAGATGAACACATACGTGAAATCACTACGCGTCTAACATCGATCGTAGTTTTATTTAATTCTTTTCAATTTGTTGTCAGTCAATTTATCTATCGGCGTTTGCTGTCACGAGTTAGTAAACAATCTTTTTAATGGACATTCTGTTTACTGACCTGTACGACGCGGGTGCCATTAAATTGATGTTGAAGTTGGTGACATTAAAGAGCAGAAATTGAATATGGGCCCCATTTTCTTTTATTCTGAGTGCTGACAGACGTTTTAGAGTAGGTATTACAAGGCTGTGTAAACATTGTACAAAGCTTAGTTAGGTTTAGGGTTTAGGGCTTACCAGATTTCGATTTAAGTTTTTGCTCTGAGTGGCCCTTCTAACTTGTAGGCTGTAACGAAGACTAGGTTCTGTATGAAGTTATATTTTGTTTCGCAACCGTTCCGCTCCGCTTCCATTCAGAGCGAGTCATAAAAATTGCACTGAGCATCCGATCTCATGAATGGGGTGCTCTCGTTCGAATGGCATGCAAAAGAAGGTTTATATCCGCTGAAGTTAGTTGCTATTACACTTGTTTTTATAGCATCACAGGCCTTTCTGATACGGTAAATAACGTGGATAAATGACATGGATTCGAACGTAAGCGCGAGACTCCTATTCATGAAAACCGGTTGTTTGTAAATTGAAATAAATGCGGCTGAGGTTTCTTACAACCACAAAAGGTGAAGTTTCTAAGTTCGTGTCATCAAAAATCGAATGAATGAATCAAATGCTAACACCGAGGGAATGAAAACCTGTTCTACTTACCGTTGACATAGAAATATGAAATCTAGCAAGATCTACTGTTTTCCAGAGTAAATAAACCTATGTTTACATAAATAACTTGTAACCTCCAAAGAATACCTTATGATTTCAACAAAAGCAAACCCGTTCTTGCTTCAGACAAAACGAAGGACGACTCGCACTTGGCTGGTTTTTTTATTCCCACTTCGCGCATTGCGTTAAAAAGGTTCGATGACAGCGAAATGACAAATCCTACTCGAAAAATGCCGTACGAAATTCTGATTATTCATTTAGTCAAAAGGGGCAATTAGTGTAACAAGGGAGCAATCAAGGTTGTAATCAGCCTGAGCCTTAACAGATGTCACTCGGCATTAATAAGGCCCCAATACAAAGGCTTTTGTTACTCTGAATCTCAGAAACAAATGAGATCCGCGAGTACTCATATTGTTGTTTAAATTCTGTCGCTTTGTATAAATCTACCATTTCATTAGAATACAACTTGTTGAGTTAGCATTGGAGAATTTGGAGATTTACCGGGAAATGTTCACTGCACAAGTTTGTGTTATTGTCTTGCCCTGTCGTCGACATATCTATATCATTTTCGCCGTATTTTCAAATCCTCATAACACTGTCCCAGTTTACATCAGAGAGCCCAAATTCACAGCATAAGATGTGATTAGGAAACTTTAGCCTTTATATTCTAGATTTTATTGATACCTAAAGTACGTCTATTTAGTTACTCACTCACCAAACAAAACAATTGAACAAAACAAACTCGTACCACTGGGACCAATAACATTATCACATTACAAGAGAAGCAGGGGCCCGATTTTTGAAAGCAAATATGTGAAAATACCACTCGAAAGTGATGAAAACTTGTGCTGAATTTGAAATACAAGTGATTAGAAAACAATTACAGCTCTAATTAATCTTGTGAACTAGTCCACAAATTGATTAGAGTTGTAGTTTTAAAGATATTAACAGAGTTATATATACCACTTGCGAGTCGAAAAATCGGGCCTCAGATCTAAGCGCGAAATTCAAGTAGTTTCGTAATTATCGCAAAGTGCAGCATTTCCTTTACTTTGGCATCTTCTTATACCGCGTGCTGTATCACAACTTAATATATGAATGAATTTGAGGCATGCTCCTGCGGCTGTCATTTACGGTTTAATGGCAGATCGAATGCAGAGAAATTTCTTCATTGGAAAGGTTTTATGAACTCCTTCTGAACTGAGGATTTCTTCACGGCTATATTACCAAGATCTTTATAACTAACTTTGTGCGTGTTAGGACAATATAAACAGGCCGACTCAAAGTTTCGTTAGCTCATTTTACTAAAATTCTTTTTTTTGGATATATTTTCCCCAGTCCTAATTTTAACCGGACGTATTTTGATCCTTTCATATTTTTCCATTCGCAGATTTCTCCATCTGCTAACTTGACCACTTTTTTAAAAAACTAACCTTACTTAACCTAATCCATTGTTTTTTTTTAATTTACGCATCATCAGAAAATTTGACGATTCGGCGAATTAAATGTTTGTCAAACGAAACCTTTGTCAAACATTTGTGGAACGTTTGAGTACCCTTCTAGTGTGGTTATAAGCGCCCAAATTTATTGTTAAACGGTCAAGTATTGCTTTGACAATTATTCTTGATGCTGAAAATGCAGAGTCGCAATGATACCCCCTCATGTTTACCGTAGAGGGGTAGTGCTCCGAAACGTATTAAAAGCAAATTGAAGTGGCCAGTAAAATTTTCAACACGCTTAGTAATTGGGTTGCGTAGTTAAAGGTCACATTTTCATTGGTCGTTGAAGAATTATTGGCTCTTACTTTATAAGAGGACGGGATAGAAGTAATTTTTTGTTGGTGACACAAATTTTTGTACGACTTCTAACAGATTACATCACTTTAACGTAACAAAGCCAGGCAGTCATTATTTTTTGACTTTCCTTACACTAAGGTTATATGAAATCTAACTAACATTATAAATGCGAAAGTATGGATGGATGGATGGATGTTTGTTTGTTACTCAATCACGCCAGAACGGCCCAACGGATCTGAATGAAAATCGGCACATAGATAGAGAAAAGTCTGGAATAGCGCATAGGCTACTTTTTATCCTGGAAAATTGCGCAGTTCCCGCGGGATAGCGATAAACGAATTCTTTGCAGACGATGTCGCTGGCAACAACTAGTAGCAAATAAGAAAAAAGTTATACTCGCGAATATGGTATGAACCGACTTCAGACCACCATTGTTGTGTATGCTGAGACAGCGACGCCCTTGTCAGTCACGAACAAAAATAAAGAACGAACACCACTTCGCATTTATAATAAATATTATAGTGAAACTATGACAGTGAGAAAGCTTATCTTGAAACAGCACGTCAAAACTGCAACTGCTATGTCGCTCCAAGGATAACTTTATCAAATAAGAAAGTTGAACAAATTTAAAATTATCTCGCTGTAACAAGATTGTTGCTTATTACCTCGACTTTGCCACAAGAAAATTGCGTCAGGATCTGAAGGAGTGGAGAAAAATTGTATCTGGCAAATAAGACTTGCTGTTCTGGTCGTGCATTTTTAATATTACGAAAGTCAAACGAGCAAGTAGGACCTTGGTATGGGAGGGACAAAAAATGGTACAGGTGTAGTGCAAAATGATTTTCCATGACATTTCGTTGAATTTTATCCGGTTTTCTACTTTAGTGACAAGTTATTAAAGTCGTGTATACAATGCAGTTGTCGGATTAAATTGTTTTATAAATAAAAACCTCATTCAAATGTCGTTAAAGTTGAAAACCGCATGATTCAACGAAATGTCATGGAAAATCATCTTGCACTACATTTGTAGGCTGGTTTTAGTGCAGACGTATACTTTTACGGCATATTTTTTTTAAATCACTTATCAGTTGTATACATTATGGGCAAAAAATGACGCTTTTCTGCAAAAAAAAACAAGTTTGAGGAGGAATTTAAAATTTACAGTATTCACACTGAACTGCCTACAGGTGGCAAAAAATTTCGTAGAAATTTTATTATAACAGAGAAATACTTCATTAGTACCCAAATTTAGAGACATTATCATCCTTCCGCACTCATATTAACCACATCGCCCGATCTACATACCTATAGACATATGTCATACGTATGTAAGTATGTTTATCTGTAAACAAAAGGGTACGGCCCTGTTTTGCATTACGGCGCTCAAATCCATTTCGGAAATTGAATATATATAAGGAATATCCTACTTAATTCTACATGTAAGTGATGTGCTTTAAGAATTTAAATATCTTTGAATGAACCCTGAAAACAGCATTGGTTTTAGGTTTAGAACACTGTCGGACGCTAATACTATCTCAGAGTAAGTAACTACAAGTGTAACTCGACTTTTGACATGTTTATCGCTATCCCGCGGGAACTATCAAATTTTCCGGGATAAAAAGTAGCCTCTGTTTTATTCTAGGTTACCAACTATCTTTGTTCCAAATTTTATCCAAATCCGTCCAGTCGTTTTAGCGTGAAGAAGGAACAAACATGTACACTCACTCCCATCGTCACTCATATCGTCACAAACTTTCTCATTTAAGAAAGTAAGAATCTACATCCATGGCAACTTCAAAAATACAAGGTCTCTCAGAATATTTCCCGAATACCTACTTCAGAAGGTGCCTTCGGCTGAACACCTTACAAATATTTTTCATTCAAATTTTTGATTCAAAATTTTGTCCTGCCGTTGATGCGGTTCACTTTGAACTTCGATCAATGTATGAAAACATTAGTCAACTGTGATTTAAAATCCTGAAAAACATTTACAGAGCTATTTTTACTTCATTTAATTTAGAATGAGAAACCACAATAACATTATATTGCGGCTGGTCAACTATTTCTTACCTAGCAAACAGTCCAGTGCAATAGTTTGGCAGCCGCAAAATAAAATTGTTTTAATGCCACTTTATTTGCGTGGCGTCAATTCTGACTCTAGTACAAATCGTAAAGAGATTACAGTTCACGAGCCGCAATATAATGTTGTTGTGGTTTCTCACCCTAAATTAAATGAAGTATAGTCAAGCTAACCCAACCACCTGCTGAAAATAAATAGCCCGGAACAATTTAAAAGACCTCGTATAATTTTAATTTCTCACAGAAATCTGTAGGTCGGCGTTCCATCATCTGCGTCGATTCAAACGTCAACTGTAAGTGATGTACTTCGCTTGTAGTGATGTGCCATAGTGGGGCATAATCGTCGATTTCATAACAGCATTTATTTTCTTCTTCTTCTTCTTTTATTTGTGGTGTTACAAGTCGTTATAGCGACGACAACTTCGCCAATGTCAGGGTAAAAAAAATATTGTAAAATCTTGTGACAAAATGTCGGCAACGTTGTACGGTAACACGGTCTAAGACCCCCCTCCCCCCCTGTCGGGCTCTTAGCCAACGGTCAATGATATCCCTTAGATACTGCCAGGAAATTATTGGCCGTTCCCCAGGGTGCACCGGACCAAGCACTGCTCTTCCCCCCGGACGGATCCAGAAACGAACCGCAGCTCCTGGCTACACGTGGAGGTAACCCGACACGCACCCCTGCATTTATTTTCCATCAATTAAAAAAAAATACATCACCTACAGGCACAACGACAGTCAAAAAGCGAAAGCAACGAAGGAGCGTTATCGTTATTAGCAAATTATACTCAGGCACATGGGGTACAGTCAATTTTCATTTAATAAATTAATGTTCTCTATTGTGCAGTTTGGTTTGGTTAGGGCTTCCACTTTTACCACCAATTTCAAGGGTGGATTTTTGACGTTGTAATTTGTGTGCCATGCTTTACGTATTGCACAC
The DNA here is from genome assembly GCA_963854515.1 of Pandemis heparana. Lineage (NCBI taxonomy): Eukaryota > Metazoa > Arthropoda > Insecta > Lepidoptera > Tortricidae > Pandemis > Pandemis heparana. Next base: position 29,279,817 of record OY978006.1, on the reverse strand, counting down.
AAATTACAACGTCAAAAATCCACCCTCAAACAAAAACAGGCAGGACATCGCTTAAGTCTGCTGCGTGTACTTAAGCCGAGGCCCCACCGGTCAGGCATTGCGATCCTAATAGACATGGCTTTACGTGAGAGTGAGATGGCAATAATGGTGCTCACTCTTTCTTATTCCTAACCTATTACATCTTACACTAAATTTTTCTTGCCTTGCTTGATCAAACGCTTGCCTATTATTTTATTAGGCTAACTTCTGGCACAGGCATAATTAAATATGCCTTTTTATGACTGCAAAAGAGCTGAATGCTGTAAGTATAATGTAAACTCTTACTAGTTAGGAAGGAATTGAGTATCGCTCGCGGCGTACAGCTTCTAAAGCCGGGTACTCATGTACAAGCTGCAACCGTACTCGTAATTGTGACACGTTTCAGTAACTAAAAACTTAGTGTGGATGTAGATTTAGTGGTCATGGCTCGTGGCAGGCTCGCGAGCCATGACAACACTAGGGTTTTTGGTTATTGTATCTGCAATGCCGATGAGTACCCGGCTTAAGCTTTAAGGCGTATCGTTTGGCACCCCAGAGGGCGGTGTGGCCACAGCCTTAATAGCATAATAGCCCCAATTTGTATCAGGCCAAGATCCACTTAGGTCGCCGAGCCAACGGATTAGGTAATTTAAAACGAGGGCGAAATGATTTTAATTTTTATCGCTCGTATTTACTCGGCAAGAGTATTGAGTAGAACGTCATTTCAAGTATTTTAATTTGTACTATCAGGGGCCTTACCATGATTATCTTATTTTATTTATTTATTTGTCGAAGACAAAGGCTGGATAAACTGTCAGGTTGGTCGGTTAGAATTCAAACGAGCTTTATGCATAGCCGAGCTTAGGTCACCGTCTTGTCCATCTTCAAGGTACATTAATGAGATAGAAATAACAGCACACATCATGTTTCACTTGTACAGCCAGTCTTATTGAAATAGCGCTTACACAAAGGACTGTGGACTATTACACACTGTAATAATGAAACGCGGAGAGTTCAGTGCTTGCGCCCACGAACTACCCTGTCAATGTTCTCAATACCGCTTAGCACCGAAATAAGGCTCGATACTTAGTGCAATCGCACTTAACAATCCGAATCACTAACAATTCACCATTAAACATAAAACGGTACGTCGAAGCAAACGGATCACTTTCGACGTCTGAACTCAGTCAAGTCACGATCAAGGAATGCCTCTCGCTTCTCACTCTCACCAGATGTCATTCTGTCATTCTAACTAACATTGCAGGTAGTTGCAACTGAGCCAAACACAGACCACCCCCAAGCGATACCGCAATACCGCTTGACGTTTCATAAAAGCAATAACTTATGAGGGTACATTCAACAAAGTACAATTAACGAATGTTCGCAACTACAAGGTACATCTCCTTAGCTATCAAAAGTCTAGTCATTGTGACGACGCTCCGACATATTTATTTATTTATAGCCATTTTATTCCGAATTCGCTACAATTTCAGTAAGTACATGTTGTTGTTGTAGTTTTTTTTTTTTTTTTTTTTTTTTAATAAATTGTCGCGTAATTCGGCGTGCCTCATGGCATGGGCCTCCTCCGTGTATTGGAGGGTTTGGGCTATAGTTCCCACGCGCGCCCAGTGCGGATTGGGAACTTAACACACACCATTGAATTTCTTCGCAGATGTGTGCTGGTTGTTTCCTCACGATGTTTTCCTTCACCGAAAAGCTCATGGCAAATTTCAAATGTAATTTTCTCACATAAATTCCGAAAAACTCAGAGGTGCGAGCCCGGGATTTGAACCCACGACGCTCTGCTTGAGAGGCCATAGGTCAAACCACAGGGCTACCACGGCTTTTTACGGACCATGATATCTTAATGAGATTCAATTCCGATTCAGTTCAGATTTCAGCTGTCATTTTTAGTAAGGACCCGACAGCGGGCGAACCTTCGCGCGATACCATCACGATGTGGTTGGATTGGTGTTGATTTACAATAATTATTGTTTGACGATATATTACAGTTGGTAAATTTTAGTTCTTTTCTATTCTAATTTCCTGAAATTGGATGGATCTTGACATTTCCTTTTTATTATCGTTCGTGTGTGTGTGCGTGTTTTTTTATATTGATGATGTACCTAATTCCTTTTTCTGACTTGGCAATAATTGTTTTGTTTACAAAGACTTTTGTGTTGCATGAAATAGGTAACTTATATTACAGTCATGTACGATCAAAAATTTTCAGATAGACATGTAATTAATAAAATAAATATCATGGGAAACTTGACACTAATTGGCCAAGTTACAAACTAAGCAAAGCTTCTGTATGGTACCAGGCAAGTTTATATAAACGTACCTACTTACCTATAAATAAATACATTGAACAACATTCATATTTTTACAAGCTTTTATTCGTTTATTTGTTTTCTTTGTTTGGATCAAATCTTGCAAGTTAATTCGATCCAGTTCTAGTGATCGGATCGCCTTAAAATTTTGTTTAGTATCCGGCCATAAAGATTTTTTTTTGGAAAGAGAGGATTGGCGTCACGTAAGTTAAGCGAGACAACGCTCTACGAAGCCGAAATTAGCCCAGAAGACCGATGTGCAATCTTTATGGCCGGGTAATGTATACATGTATAATGCACGGCAATGCAAGCAAAGTTAGCAAAAAAGCTTAAATTCAATTTATTTGGAACAAAACTAATTCATTGCGAATGATAGCACCTTGATAAGGTACGCCCAGATCGCTATCACCATATGTCTCACTAATCATACCGCCAAGCAGCAGTGCTTGTGAAATTAGTGGCACATGAGTTCTGTTATTCCATCTGAGCCCTATAGGTTGGATACGCATCTGTAATCCTTTGGTGGGCGTCCATGGGTGATCGGTGATCACTTGCAGTCAATTACCCACTTGCTTGTTTTCCATTCTACTTAAAAAATAAAAAAAACAACGTCATGGCCGCGGTGTACCTACGTATTCGGGGCCTTAGCTTCGTAGTCAGGGTTTCCACCCGCCAGTTATCAGCTTCACAAGAGGTTCCGTTCTTGCCATTTTGACTATGGAACCCCAGAAAGCAAGTTCGCCTTTTGATCCCGTCACTTGATCGCCGACAATAAATTCTTAATGTCGTCACACTTCGACCCTCTAGGAATAGGGTTCCACGAATTTGATAGTACGCACCGCCGCGCTGACAAGGGTCAAACAACGTTCTTCTTATTAGCCATTCTATACATACTTACCGATTTCCAATATTAGATGTTTCATTTTGTTTTCAATCTGCGGAAATAACGAGAAATGTTAAAAGAAGGGCGACTTTCACATTTATTTGGCTGCGATATGAGTAGGGTTCATAATTATCTGTTGTCGTTGAAAACTGACGTCGAAAACAAGCGTTCATTTATTTCTAAACGACAGTGAAAATTAGAACACATAGAAAAATCCGAAAAGTAAAGCTATGGCCGGGAATCGAACCCGGGTCCTCGTCATTCCGTGACGCGTGCTATACCCCTACACCACCCATAGCAGGTGAGTAAGCGTTCGAATTTTTCTATCTATTACTAACTGTCACGTGACCTTGTTACTATGCGATTATTTGTCGCGAAGCGTCATTTATTTTCAAATATGTTCCAAATACTACAGTATTACACTGGTTCCTACACTAGGCGAAGCCTGTCTGTAGGTAACCAATATACCGGGTAGGTTAACAAACTGTAAAATTTAATTAAAATCGCGGTAACCCCGATTATCATATGAAGCAAGGGGTTCTAAGTAGCCCGATTTTTGAAAGCAGCACCCGAAAGTACTACTCGACAGCAGTAAAAATTGAGCCGAATTTGAAATAAGAATTAAAAGAAAATTCTTCTTCTCTTCTGAGGGTCGTGACCATGCGAGGTCGTTGCGCGGCGTACCAGCTCTCTCCAGGCAGCACGGTTCTCGGCCATCCGGATGGAGGTCTGCAAGTTGCATTTGCAGACTTCCTTCACCGCATCAGTCCATCGGGTTGGAGATCTTCCACGACTCCTCTTTCCTTCCACGTGACCAACTACAATGAGTTTCTCTAGGTTGTCAGGTTCACGTCTGGCCGAAGTATTGGAGAAGTCGTTGCACGCAGGTAGTGGAAAGGCGGTGCTTGAAAAGAAAATTACGGCTCAATAATTAATCTAGTCAACTAATCGAAAATTTGATTTGAGCCGTAAATTGTTTAGCAGCGATACATAAATACACAAATCACGTCTTTTTTCCTTACGGGGTGAACAGTCTAGGGCTACAAAACCTAAAGGCCAACTTTAGCGTGATTGTAGGCGTATAGGTGGAAAGGGGACTCAAAATAGTGATGGGTTGCTAGCCGCATCGTCTACAACATGATTCCCTCGATAGGCTTTTACTATCTGCACGGGAAGAGAAGCAACTGGCACATTCCACGTTTCTTCTTCACTTCAAGATTAGCATGCACAGATAGGTACACAGATTTTTACCAGTTTCAGATGATACCTCCAGTGACTCACACTGTTTATATAGATCGAGGAGATCTAATGAGACACGGATCCAAGTCGAGGTAAAAGTCCTTGTAAAATAAATAAATAACAAACAATAATTTAAATTTAAATACGAGTCGTTTAATATCAACACAACGAAAAGTGAATCGTAGTGAAAGTAAATAGTGTCGCTTTTGGCGTAATCTAGTAAAGTGTCTGTGCACTTTAGATTCGAACTCGCATTTGGCTATTTATTTCGCGTAGACTTTTTGTTCAGCGTCTTGCTTCATTGCTACGATAGCGAGTGAGACGGATGACTTTCACGTCGGCGTCGACCACAACAGTGAATTGCTGATGAATATAAATCTACCGGCATAAGCTTAAAAGTTGAAATACGTTGCTAACTTTTAACGCAATTCTTAATTGAAATATACTTATCAATAACTTTGAATAAAATGGCATCGAAAATAACTTCTAAACAAATCAGTGGTACTGGTACTGGCAGTCAGATGGCACCTGTGGTCTGTTATGAATGCAAGTCTACTGTTGACATGAAAAGCACTCTCCTATGTTCAGCGTGCGCTAACAGATACGATTTTGATTGTGCTGGACGTTCAGAAAAATTATGCAACATAATGAATGATGAATCACGAAAAAAATGGAGATGCAAATCATGTGTTTCAAATAAAAAATATGGCAAAGAACGAAGGAGTGGGCACTCGAATGTTACACTGAGAAAAACTCAAACCCAAAAATCAAAGATCGTCACTCCTGTAACCTCTAAGTGTCCTAAACCGAATGCAACTGGTGGAGTACACAGCAATAATTTTCAACCTAAAGAGGATTCACAGACAACACCATGCAGTCTGTCACAGTCACAGTCACAGAGCTCTGCTATTTTGGACACCCAGATACTTTCGGAGGCTGATGTATCTATATCTAGCCTTTCGGATGAATCTTTATCCCCATCTCATGTACTGTCTAGGAGTATGGGCGACGGTCTCATACACCGTGTTCTTACACCGTATTCAGATATGCAAAATCATGAACTATACGAAAAAATAGCGCGACTAGAGACTGCACTTCATAGCACGGAAAATGAACTTGAAAATAAAATAATAGAAAATAATGATCTACAAAGAAAAATCCAGCATTCATCTATGGAAATAAAAGTCCTGACGTCGTTGTGCTGTTCATCATCATTTTCCGATGTGGAAAATGTGGGCAGAAAAAACATAGGAACTCTTTGGCTCTGTTGTCATCACCCTCCTCGCCTGCGACAACTTCGCATGCTTATAGGGGAGTTGAGAGCAACAAAAGTCTGCTACTTCTGCAGGTAAAAATTAACGAACTTGAAGATTTGCTTAAGACTATTGAAAACGAAATCACAGTGATAGGAAGGCAAGTAGAGGGGGTGACTCGGCATCTCCAAACTTCGGGCACGAAAATTGAACCGAACAGAGTCGCTGCTCGGCCTTTGGATGAGCTCCCTACGCAAGCTTTTCGTCAAACTTCTACGGCACCTAGGAGCGTGGACTGCGCATTACTGCAGTCGAAATTGTGTGTTATTAGTAACTACCCAAATTACATGCTGAAACTGTTGCAACGGCAATTCGTCGGTGGGAACACGTGTCTTCATTTAACACCTGGAGCAGGCACTCGGGAATTGTTTACTGGCCTTGGTGACAAGCTTCAAGATTTCACTCTGAATGATTTTTGCATTATTTACATTGGTGACAAAGACTTCAAAACTAGTACACACTATTATAACCTTGCGAGATTCATACAAGAACAGTTAAACCTAGTTCAGCATACTAATATTATTATTTGTTCACCGACATATAAAATTAATATTTTTTCCAATTTATTTAATAAACGTGTTGAAATATTTAATAATTTATTGTGTAAGATTAATTTGAAACATAATTTCTGCTATTTATTAGATTCTAATTTAAATTTATCTTATGATAGGGACATGTTTTCTCATTTTGGACATCTAACAAGACATGGATATATTACTATTTTTAATGATTTGATACAGCTTTTGACATTATTTCCTTTAGATTTTGATGAGAGTCACACAAGTGAACATAACTATGAAATTATAAACACTTCTCTGGGTGAGAATAATGATTCTTTTTTAGATCAAAATCAAGAATAAGCATTTCTAATACCTTCACAAGGAATCGTTATCTGGGCAATAAAAAATGCTTATCTGTATTGCACCTTAATATTAATCGCCTACGAAATAAGATATTACATCTGGAAACACTTCTGGACGTAGAACTTGATGTCAAGCCGTCTTTTGTATGTGTCACAGAGTCTTGGTTAAAGATGGAAGAAAACACGAACATTAAGTTATCTGGTTACCAGATGGTAGCTAGTTGCTCTAGGTCAACTATTCAGGGGGGTGGATGTGTTATTTTTGCTAGAGACGATATTTTTAAAAATTGTCAAATTATGAGTGTTGAATGTTACTACAAAGAAAAATTGTTTGAAGTGTGTTGTGTATCTTTGCAATTGGATAGCTCTGACAAGATTGATATAAGCACGGTGTACAGAAGTCCAAGTAGTGACACTAGGACTTTTTTGACGCAGCTTGACCTATTTTTAAATAATAATAAGAGTCATGGTTCCATAATTTGTGGAGATTTCAACATTGATTTAAAGGGCAAAACAGCTGTTGCTGACGATTTTTTACAGATACTTGAGGAGCATGACATGAGGCCTACAATAAAAGACTGTACTCGGACAACAGAAACTTCCCAAACCTTATTAGATAATATATTTTCAAATATGTACGAATACTATAGTGGACATGTCATTCCCTGTAGCTTCTCGGATCACGATGCTCAATTAGTATTTTTTCACGATCAATTAATAGTGCCAGTAAAACAAACCAAAACACAATTCAAAAGGAAATATTCCCGAACAGCTTTAAAAAACTTTAAGAATGAAATAAAAAAAAATAACTGGAATGAGGTATTTGGAGAAAAAACCTGCGAGGGAAAGTTACAATTGTTTTATAATGTTTTATATGCAACTATGGATAAACACATGCCTTTGAAAAAAGTGACATTACGAAACCATCTTAAGACATGGATAACACGCGGAATTAGAATATCATGTAAGAAAAAAAGACTCTGGTTACTAAAAACTCGTAAATTAAAACACGATAAAGATCTTAAAAAATATTATAAAACCTACAATACCATACTAAAAAACTTGGTATTCGCAGCAAAAAACATACATATAAAAAATACAATACAAAAAGCAAAATCAAAAAGTAAAGCAATATGGAAGATTGTGAAAGAAAATACAGGCAAAAATATAACGTCATACAATAGCACGATCAAACTACTTGATAATAATGAAGTAATTGATGATCCCGAAAGAATAAGCAATATTTTTAACGATTACTTTATTAAAGCGGGCAAAGTCGCTGAAGTTAACGGAGGACATAGTGGTGAGCATCTAACTCTTTTGCAAAATTATCGCATTAATAATACAAAATCCATGTTTGTGTCGCCTATTGATGAGACAGAAATAATAAATATAGTAAAATGTCCAAAAAATACGAGTACATGTGGACCAGACGACATAAGCACTGTTTTAATCAAAGATTGCATTGACGTTTTGTGCATACCGTTGTGTCATATATTTAATGCTTGTATATGTGATGGGATTTTCCCTGTCCAACTTAAAACAGCGAAAGTAGTTCCTCTACATAAAAAGAGTTCGAAAACTGACATAAATAATTACCGCCCCATTTCACTGTTAACGGTTCTCTCAAAGATTTTTGAAAAGGCAATAGCAACAAGAATTGTTAAACATTTTGAAAAAAATAGTTATTTCTGTTCTCAACAATTTGGGTTCAGAGAAAATCGAAATGCTGTAACAGCTATTACCGAATTGGTCAGGAAAGTTATGACCAATCTTAATGATAGCCTCAAATGTGCTGGTTTGTTTTGCGACCTTAGCAAGGCCTTTGATTGTGTGAACCATAGAATACTTTTGGATAAATTAGAATATTACGGACTAAGAGGATCGATACTAAAACTTCTTACGTCTTATCTAACAGATAGATCTCAATTTGTTCAAATATCTGATGTAGATGGGTCAGGGTGCAATAAATTTGTAAATTCTGCAAAAAAGGCAATCGACGGTGGTGTGCCCCAAGGATCTATTCTTGGACCCTTACTATTTATTATTTTTATTAATGATCTACAATTTAATATAACACACGGAACTGCTTACCTATATGCCGACGACACAAGTATTATAGTTGAGAATAAAGATGATACAGCATTTGAGGTTCAAATGACCAAGACTTGGGAAGAACTCACACACTGGTTTGAATGTAATGGCCTTAAAATTAATCTGGACAAAACATTATACTTCCCTTTCTTAAGACATTCAAATAGTATAGTTTACGATTTGCCTCTACCCATAGCAAAAGCTGAGACTGTCAAGTTTTTAGGTGTAGCGCTAGATACACAACTGCGCTGGTCAAGCCATATTAGTCTTCTAAGGAAAAGACTGGCCAGTGCCTGTTACGCCTTAAAAAATTTATCAAAAATGTTGGATTCTTCGGTATTAAAAACAGTTTATTTTGCGTACTTTGAAAGTATAATAAGGTATGGCCTTGAAGTCTGGGGTAACAGTGTTCATGTCAACCGTGTTCTTTTGTTGCAAAAGAAAGCTCTTAGATATGTTGAAAAGGCAAAACCTCTCGAACATTGTCGTCCACTATTTGTGAAACATAAAATACTGACTGTAATTTCACTTTACATATATTTGGTGTGCATTTTTGTATATAAAAATAAATCAAGTTTTAAATTCAATAGCAACAATAGACCACGTAGATTGTGTAAATTTAATTATGACATCCAATTGCCAGGATCTAACAATTATGTGAATTTCAAAAGGAGTCTGGAATATAATGGTATTAAAATTTATAATAATTTAAATGAGGACATAAAACAATGTAATAGTATTAATGAATTTTCTAGAAAATTAAAGGCCTACTTGATTAATAGACCATTTTATACTTTGACTGAATATTTTGATAAAGTATATGAATAGGATTATTATGCAGAAATATTTATGAGTTGGATTGTTTAAAATTGTATTAATAGTTAATAATTTAATTAAATAAGTTCGTGTGAAATTTTTCATTTTACAAATTAGTTTTAGATTTTTGCATGCCAAACTGTGGCAGAGCATACATGACATGGATCAAATTCCTGTAGCATAATAGGTATACTTACTTATTATAATATCTGTAACACCTGTATGTTCTTGCGAAATAAATAATTTCATTTCATTTCATTTCATTTCATTTCATTTCATTTCATTTCATTTCATTTCATTTCATGTGCATAAAAAGGGATAAAAACTGAGCAAGAGATCCGACTGCCACGTTTCCTGCATCAAACGATCATGACAAAAATACTTTTGAGACTAGCAATTACTAGAGAAAGTCAACTTTTTACTAACTTAATTTGTAGCGAAGTACACATTAAAATCACCGGATACTATTTTAACAGGCATGCTTTTAGCGTGACTACGGATAGTTCTAGAATAAAGTCACAGATACTGGTAATTAACTAGTTAGTTTGTTAGCCTGTTAAGCCAAAACAAGGCAGTGAATGGGAAGTTGTTGCCCGGAATTCATAATCAGGAAATATCTAAAATAGCACTAGAACATTTTGTTCTTTCCTCTAATCCCTCATCGTTGCTTCAAACGAGTCCATAGCCCACTTTATTTTGTCACTACAAGCTCGCCCATGGAATCCGTCACTCGTCTTCGTGATTTCCATACAAAACGACGTTATCACTTTACGGACATATTTATTAGTCCCTGGCTGAATTTATGTACGTTTGGTGACAAAGAAGTGTCTACACGTAGGCGGCTTTGCAATTATTACCGCGAGCGGCGCGCAGCGTTACTGCGGGAACGTTTTTTAATAAGACGTTTTTTAAGATTGCGCCGTACAATCTCTTTTAATGTGTTGCCCAGCAGTCATGTGAATGTCTACCCCCGTTTTTGTAGCGAATGTCGTACCTAACGCCCTAATTATTTCTTAAATCTTATCATTAAAAAGTTATATTTTATGTGGAAATATGTGTATATAAAATACTTACATATTGTGCGGCTTTAAAGACAGCTTGTCAAGTTTTAATCCTGCTAATATTATAAATGCGAAAGTTTGTGAGTGAGGATGTGAGTGTGTATGTTTGTTCCTTCTTCACGCTTAAACGACTGGACGGATTTGGATAAAATTTGGAACAGAGATAGCTGGTAGTCCAGATTAAAACATAGGCTACTTTTTATCCCGGAATATTGCAAAGTTCCCGCGGGGTAGCGATGAACATATCTAAATTCATAATTCTACGCTGACGAAGTCGTGGGCATTTTTTTGATTTGTTCGGGAATATTTTAGCAGGGGGTTGGGTTATTCTGATTAAATAGCCTTGTACATAAAAATTTTTCATGATTGTAGAACCATATATTCAGTTGAAGAATGTTTTCATACATTGATTGATGTTTAAATTGAACCGCGTCAAAGGCGGGACTAAATTTTTAATCAATAATTTTAATGAGAAATCTTTGTACGGGTGATTAATTAAACTATTCCAACCACCTGCTGATATTCTGGAAGTATTTGAGAGACCTTGAGTACGAACGTGTATTATTTTTACCTCTATGTTACTCACGACACTACTACTAAGGTTTACTAAGGTTTTTTACCTACATCGGTAACATGACCACTGTTAGACAATCTCTTACTTTATATTACGACTGCGAATTTATGATTTGCGCCATGACAGCGATACTAATGGAGGGGAAATAGGCTTGGCATATGATGTATTTGAGGTGATAAATTAAAGTCTATTAACCTAAATGGACTTCAAATAAACTGAAGGTCTAAACCAAATAAACCTTCGCAGGACTGTTTTACGAGACTAACTCAACCATCTGCTGATAACTGGGCCCGATTTTATAAAGGTACAAAACGACGAAACGAAGTCTCTTTCTGACCCTATGTGTTAGATAGAGACTTCGCTTGTAACTTGTAACTTGTTGCTTTAACAGGGTGTATGAACTGTAAATTCAGAAAGCAGTATCAGTACTCTTTACCATTTCCTTTTATCTTGAAAAATATATTTACCTTACGTTTACGGTAAAGATAATACACTCAAACTCAAACATTTATTTGCTTTGATACAAGATACAACATCAAACCCTGTAATGGCACTGAAATATTAACATCTAAACTAGGGTACTATGGACAAAGTACCGTGTAAGTACCTAACTCAGACTCAATTAAATATAAGATTAAAATAAATTTATTAGTGATAAAACAATGGTGGTTATTAAAAAAAATGTATAGGTACAATATATGGGCTTCTTCGTGGACACCATTTGACATTTGTTTCAAAATAAATTAAACATTCAAACACTAACAGTTTACTCTACTCAATATCTAAGTACCTAACACAGACTCAAAAGAATAAGCCCCTAAAATATCGCTGCATAACCCAACTAAAACTTTCACATATCTACGAAGAAACTTCATACTATAAAGTAAAGATCACAGCATTGTTATAACACAAACCAATATTTATGCTAACAGAAGTATAAGTTTAATGCTGTATCAAACTCTGAATCACACGTGGGTAATTCCACAAAAACATGTAGGTAGACGGCACCTTGTAAATTATTCAAGATACCTAAAACTTTTCCAAGTACGGTAGGCGACGGAAAATGCATACCAACTCGGGAAGATGAGCTGATTCACTGTTCTTATTTGTTACTAAGGGATATATGAGCGCTCGAGTCGCCCATTGTATCCGGTATATGAAGGGGAGAAAATGCTGACGGAAAGTTGGTTAGCGAGAGGAATAATTGTTTAAATTCCAAATGTCATTCCGCGTTACCGTGTTATCTACGTTCTGATTATATTTGCATAATTTGATAATCCTCCTAGTTTGTAACCTAAACTAAATTAGGTCGTATTCAAAGAACATGATCACGTCACACACAGTAACAGCGAAGTTTCTAGAGACGTATAGATTTAAATGTATACAAGTTTAAAATAGTGCTTAGTTTGACACTATGGTCAATTGGCCTCAATTTTATTTAATTGGTCAGTCTTCTTTTCTAAATCGTTCCCTCGTTGCTGATGATCGTGGCTCCGTATTAGCCTGTTGACTGCCATTTTCTATCGGTTACGAGCAGCATCCTGGTGGAGTGAGGCTGATTGGTTGGTTGATCTGTTCTGTGATCTGGTCAGTCCTACGCTTTGGGTCTTTTACCCTCAGCTTTTCTTGTAATCATCAGGCGTTCCATGTTGGTCACTATTCACTACTAACTGGTAAGTATAGGTACTCTAAATAAGAGAGCTTAGATTGGTATGTTTTTATATTTCAAAGCTAAAAAAATATTTAAGTCGAATTGAGAACATCCTGCTTTTTTCCGCCGCCGGTTAAAATAACAACAAAGGATCTAAGAAACCTTTGAAAGAGAGGCTTCTAAAATAAAATTTGAATTCCTTCAACATGCTAAGAGCTTTCTATTAAACGTTCAAGGGTTATCCATTTACCATCTTAAACCTTGTTATTATAAGAACGTTAGCTTTTACAATCTTTTTTAGTTAAGTACAAATCATTTTAGCTCTACAAAAGTTTTTTGGGTGGCTCAAGCCCTCCCATTTTGATAGGAAATCGAGCAGTGAGCGGTTTATCCTATATATCTCGTATGGTAAAGTAGTACGACAAACTTAAGAGGGAGACAGGTGAGCAGGTCATCTACCAAATATAGAAAAGTAACCATAGTAAAAGCGTCACCATTTTTTTTTCTATCTTCAAAACGGTGATACTTTTACTATCGATGACCTGTCCATCTGCCTCCTCTTTTAGGCTTAGTAGAGAATGCCAACGATAATGTTGCGCATGTAAACGTGTCAATTTGCTATGACATACATACATACAATAGGTAACCTCTTTATCTCTTACGGGGTAGGCAGAGCCTAGGCTAACTAAATCTTAAGGCCGCGTTTAGCGTGATTGTGGGCATAAAGATAAAAAGGGGATCAAATTAGTGATGGGCCTATGTAACGTGATTCCTAAGATTCTAACCCATTCCCTAGATGGGTTTTTATTTTTACCATAAGCGTGGGAAGAGAAGCAATTGACAATATTTCAAATTTCTTTATATTCCTAAATCAAAAACCATTTCGAGAGAAGCACTTGACAACTGCATTCACTGTCAATCTATTTAAGCACAGGTTTTGTCGGTCAATTAATGTAATTATTGTAATTATTGTGGTGTAGGGGTATAGCACGCGTCACGGAATGACGAGGACCCGGGTTCGATTCCCGGCCATAGCTTTACTTTTCGGATTTTTCTATGTGTTCTAATTTTCAGTGTCGTTTAGAAATTAATGTAATTATTTCAACGTTTTTTTAAGTGTAAGAAACAAAGCAGTGACGTCATTTCGCTAATACTTGACGTTTGTTACTTACGCCCTTTCTGCTCGAGGAACGATTTAAATGGATTTTTCCACGAAAATACAAGATTTTCACGAATATAAAAAAATATGGGTGTCTTAAAATTGTGCGCTCTTTCCAGCCAGACAATAAAAAGTAGCACTTAAAAAATTGAAATATTGTCAATTGACAACATTTCATATTTCTGAGTCTATAATTTTAATGGTTCTCTGTTTTTTTTTTTGAAAAGATGAACATGCTGACAGTTTAATTTTTTCGCTAGGGCTTGTATTTAATTTATAATTAATTTATTAATTTTTGCTTATTCTAAAAGGATGTAACTCCGATACTATCACAGAATACTCACTTATCCCTTTGTCGTTTCTCTATAGAAAAAAAAACTAACGTTAGTTTCAAATTGTCAATGTCAGGCCCTATTCTCCAATATTCGATTTTCGAGGTTCGCTTCTTGCTGTTCCGCTCATACTAATAGTCATTATCTTGAGAGTGAGAGAAGGTATGCAACGAACTTCGAAAATAGAATTTCAGAGTTGCCTCCCTTGTACTTTGAAGTTGTCAAAAATACAAAATTATGATCGCTTATTTTTTCTCGTGAAAAAAGCAAAGGCGTTTCACCTATCCTGTGGTAGTTTTGGTAAAATTAGGACATAATTATAATTAATTTTAATTTTTTATAATAAGCGATATTAAAATTATATATACATATTGCAGTGATCAGGAGGCAGAATGCTTTCAAACCATATATACATTTTCTGGTGTTATAAAAATGAAATGTTGTCAATTGGAACATTCCATGTTTTTTTTTTTAAAGAATCTTCTTCGATCTACCATATCTTCAGATATACATACTATATGTATATCCCTGCTCGATGTCAGTTGCTTATGGGATGGTCAGATGCTCGCAATCAATTGCCGGGCGATTCGATTAGCTCTGTCTATGCCATGAAACTCGATTATGACCGCTATTGACATACTTTTGCTTCGGGCTACGACCCTACGGACCAGAGACGTTACTACTTGCGTAAACTTGCATGTGTACTTATATTCCTACTTATGTATTATCATTATCATTTATTATTATCACACAGAGAAAATAAAATTGGTTATCTTTGAATGGAACGATTTTTGAAATTATCTCATTGCTATTAAATTCAAGTAAGTTGCCATATGTTAAATTAAAATTTATCAGCTAAACATAATTTTATTAGCTTGATTAGTTTCAATTTATTACATTATTACTAAATCATCAATTAGCTATAGTTCAGTTGTTAATTTAAATACAGTTTAATTTGTTTTTACTTTCTATTTGGTAATCCTAATGTAATGTTCCAATAAATCGTAAATTTATTTTGTAGCAATAACATTTTTCATTTGTGGTTTTTACTGGTTATACATAAATATTATGCAGCTTTTATAGATATATTTAAAAAAATATATATAATTGCATTGTACATTTTTTAATCTTGTACTGCATTTTGCAGACCTGTAGGCTTATTGTCTAACTCGCTCGCAATCGCCATCGTGTTCATTTTGACAGTTCATGTATGAATGTGACAGCTAGCTGATTGCGATGCCAATTGTCAGCCCATACATGAACTGTCAAAATGAACACGATGGCGATTGCGACTGAGTAAGACAATAAGCCTATGATACGTGGTAAGGTTCAAAAGTTTCCGGCCTAATAATGAAAATTAACGTTTAGGTTAAAAAATATATTTTTATTTTTCAATGTAGTCTCCTCCTATTGTTATACATTTTTCAGATCGTTTGATTAACATTTCTATGCCTTTAAAATAATATTCGGAAGTTTTGTCTTCGAAATGCTCGAAAACTGCAGCAGCGACCTCATCATCGGACGAAAATTTTCTCCCCCTTAAGGCCGATTTAAGTTTAGAAAATAAAAAATAGTCGCATGGGGCTAGATCAGGGCTGTAAGGTGGGTGACGGATTGTTTTAAATCCACATTTAGATATAGCCGCCTTTACAACTGCAGCCGTGTGGACAGGCGCATTGTCATGAAGAAGACGGACACCCCTGCTGAGTTTTCCTCGACGTTTAAGCTTTATTGCTTCTCGCAACTGGTCTATAAGGCAAGCATAGTAACTGCCGTTTACTGTCTGATTGCGTTCTTTGATATCTATAAGCAATATCCCTTCGCAATCCCAAAATATTGTGGCCATTATCTTTTTGGTAGATTGGCACACCTTTGCCTTTCGAGGGGGTGCTTCCCCAGAACGACGCCACTCCATCGACTCTCTTTTCGAAAGAGGATCATAGTATAAGACCATAGTTTCGTCTCCGGTAACAATGGACTGGATAAATTCACTCTCACATGACTTGAACTCCTCTAAAAGTTCCTTGGAGCACGCCACTCGTTCAGCTCGCTGAGCACTCGAGAGAAGTTTCGGGACCCATCTTGCACTAACCTTATTCATGTTTAGATGGTCGTGTAGAATCCTAAGGACTGTTATTTTCGTAAGTCCCGTTCTTGACGCTATTTCCTTCGTCTTTAGTCTTCTGTCCTTCAGTACCTCTTGTTCGACTAAATCGACGTTATCTTGCGTAAGAACCTCAACAGGGCGGCCTGGTCGGGGTTCGTCATCGATGGACTCACGCCCTAAACGAAACTGCTTACACCAATCCTTAACAGTCGAAAACGAAGGGGAGGAATTCCCGTACACGTTATCTAACCTTTCTTTGATTATAGTTGGACTTATGCCTTCCTTTGTCAGAAATTTTATCACTGATCGATACTCCAATTTGAACATTGTACAAATTACACCGCTTTTTATATTTAAATCAAAGAAAATTTTATGAAAACGAAAGTTACAAACCACGAAATTATCCACACAATAGCTGAATAAATGACAAATAAAATGACATTCACTTGTTTCTTGTTTTCTTCTTTTAAATATATACGGCCAGGAACTTTTGAACCTTACTGGTACATGAGAAACGAAATACCAACAGTAAACTTGGCTTTAATTAACTAGAAGCTAGCATATGAACAATAAATATATTGACAGACATTGATATATCAAATTGTAAGTCAAGACCAAAGACAAGATGAGAGAGCACGAAGGAGATTATATTATCATTCTCCCCCTCTATGGTTTCTTCGCCGAGGATGTAGTCGTTGAGACGTTGAGGAACTCTTCTAGGCCTCGTAGATCTCCGGAGGTCTTGCGAAGGCCGGGCGTCTTGTGGCGGAGTTCCATAGACCTCTTCATCTTGATTATTTTCGTCAGTAGGAGTAGGCCTTTCGTCTGATATAAAATTTTCAGATCGTACGTTAACATCTGTGTTATCGGGGAGAGAATCTTCATCATCCGATACGGGGAGTGGTGCCAAATGTCTGTTGGACACTGTAGACTCCTGGCCATTACGTCGTCGTACGTAAGAGTAGCTCGGATTACTATGAAGTAGCTCAACCTCTTCGACGTAGGGGTCAGTTTTCGAACGAACATATTTTTTCAGTAGTACAGGTCCCGGGACTAGCCAGGACGGGAGCGATTCGCCGACAGGTGTCCTCCGAGGGAAATTGAATAGCTTCTCGTGAGGTGTAGCGTTTATTGAAGTGCATAGGAGCGATCGCACGCAGTGAAGGGAGAGTTTCAAAACTTATTCCCAGTTCTCAATGGGCAGGTTCTTAGATCTCAGAGACAGCTGTATAGTCCGCCAGAGAGTGCCATTGAGCTTTTCAACTTGTCCGTTTCCTTGCGGATTGTATGGAGTAGTGCGAGAACTAGCGATGTTACAATTTTTAAGGAATGTTTGTATTTCTTCCGACATGAAGGAGGATCCTCTGTCACTATGTATATATAAAGGCTGACTGTATTCATAAAAAAGTTCTCTTAGACACTTTATAACAGTTGCAGAAGATGTGTCAGGACACGGGAATGCGAATGGATATCGCGAAAATTCATCGATTATTGTAAGTATATATTTGTTATTTGTGTTTGACGGCAAAGGTCCCTTGAAATCTATGTTCAATCTCTCGAAGGGCGATAAAGCTTTAATCAAAGTCCCTTTTGCTTTAGCAAAGCGTGGTTTGATTTCTGTGCATACGCGGCACGAAGCAGTCATCTGTTTGACATCGTTTATGGAGTAAGGGAGATTCTTCAGCTTGATCCAATGGTACATTCTAGTAATGCCAGGATGAGAAAGGGCATCGTGCAGTTCGTACAATTTACTGTTGCTCATGAACGCGCAAACCCTTGAAAGAGCATCAGCAGCAGTGTTTTCAATTCCTGGTCTGTAAATAATGTCGTACTTATAACACGATAATTCTAATCTCCATCTTTCAATTTTGTCGTTTTTAATTTTGCTTGTATGATTCTGGTCGAAAATATAGCTTACCGATTTCTGATCAGTGATAAGAAGGAAATGTCTGTTAATAAGATAGTGGCGCCATTTTCTAAGGCTTTCCACGATAGCGCAAGCTTCTTTTTCTACAGAAGCGTCTGACAAAGTTCTTGAGAAGAATGCAACCGTACGACCCTTTTGTGACAGTGTTGCAGCAACAGCGAATTCTGAAGCGTCAGTCTCTACCGTCAAGGTTTCTTTGTCATCAATAGCAACTAATGCTGCCTTTTCGATCTCAGACTTTAAAAGTTGAAAACTACGCCGTCCATTCTCGTTTAAAGGGAAGCCGCTGTTGTTGATCAATGGTTGAATCTTTGCAGAGAAGTTGTGAACCCATTTAGCGTAATGAGCAAATAGTCCACATGTTCGCTTTAATTCAGCGGTGTTACGTGGTAGCGGTAGTTTTATAAGCGGCTCAAGGCGGTCTTTGTCGGGTACGATAACATTGTTTGTGACAGTATAACCAAGGAGGCTAATGGAACTTTTGCTGAAATTGCACTTCTGTTCGTTTAACGTTAGCTTGTACTTTTTCGCTGCAGACATAAATTTCTGTAAGTTTTGATCGTGTTCTTCTTTATCTTTACCGCAGACTGTAACGTCATCGAGATAAGCAAAGGTTCCATGTAACTGTTCTTTTTCAATAATGTGTTCGAGAGTACGTTGAAAGGCAGCAACGCCGTTAGTGACACCGAAAGGAATGCGTCTGAACTGCCATAGTTTGCCACAGGCTTCAAATGCCGTATATATTTTCTCTCGTTCCAAGATAGGTACCTGGTGGTAGGCGCTTTTTAAGTCAATCTGGCTAAATTGATTGAATTTAGCCACCTTTGAAACTATCGACTCGATATTTGGCAATGGATATGCATCTAAATATGTAAACTTATTGATGGTTCTTGAGTAGTCGATGACCATTCTCTTTCGATGAGCTCCACCACCAGCAATAAGTACCTGGGCGCGCCATGGAGAAACGCTTGGTTCAATGATCCCATTCTCTGAAAGTTTTGATATTTCAGCTTGGATAAATTCTTCTTCATCATTGTTGTGGCGTCTGGATTTAATAGCAATAGGAGTAATGTCGGCAGATAAGTGCGTAAAGACTGATGCTGGCGGTACTGAGGCTTCCATTACACAAACTTGCAATGGTTCTCTAGTTCCTCCGAATTGAAATTCAAGCTTGGAATGGTTCTTCAGTATGTCGTGACCGACGATGACGTCCGCGCATAGGTTGTCAATTACGAGTAGGGGACGTTGCTTGTATATATGATTCTTGATTTCAAGCGTAGCGAAACAGACCCCGTCTACACTTGATGTGTGGCTTAAAGAAGCTAGGTTTATGGTCTGTTTGTACGGACGTTGTCGCAGTTTCAACATCCGTGCCACATTTCTATCAATAAAACTTACTGAGCTCCCAGTGTCAATCAGCGCGTCGGCACGACTGTTGTTAACAGTAATAGCAATCGTAGCTTTTTCTAAACTTGAAGGAGATGCAGCCGAATAAATAGTGCTGACAGTTTCGTAAGAACTTGGAGATAGTGACGAGAATTCGACAGGAGCGACAGGGCTCGGGATAGCGTTGCTTGTAGAAGGGTTGCCACGGGAACGGCAGACTGAAGCAAAGTGGCCCTTTTTTGTACAAAGTTGACAGTATGCGTGAAAGGCGGGGCACTTGATTCTTTGGTGTACTTTACCACCGCAAAAGAAACAACGTCTTGTTGATTGTTGTGGCGGGGCGACAGCAGTATTATGAAGATGTGATTCGAAGTGTTTTGGCGTTTCTTGTGGGGCGAGCACTGGCAAAGCGTTCAATGTATTATGGATGTTAACGCCTATAGTTTCAGAGTCCTTTTCAGCAGTTTCAAGAGTAACGGCCTGATTATAAGCCTCATCCATCGACAGAGATGATTTTTCTAATAAGCGTTCCCGAATTTTAGGCGACGTGATCTCCGTATCGCCTGTTCTTTATGTTCGTCAGCAGAAACAGACTGAAAGCAGCACTTTTGAGCGAGAAGATACAAGGCACGGCAATAATCGGAAATAGTTTCGTCGTGCTTTTGTTTTCTAGTACCGAGGACGTGACGGGCTAATATTTCATTTTGGGGTTTGACGTACGTTTTATTCAAAAGCGTGATGGCGGTATCATAGCTCTGACAGTCTTTGATTAGTATGAAAATGCTGGCTGTCAAGTGATTTGCTAGTAATTTCAATTTTATAGCATTTGGAGCATCGGCAGGAATATGTTCGGTGAGGAAGTTAGTGAAGGTACGCAGCCAATGCGACCATTTATCTCCGGCCGCGGGGGCAGTGGGTTCGACGTCAAACCTTTCCGGTCGTAGGTATCTTGCTAAGGAATACGATATTGTATCTTCGAATTCTTTCTTCGATTCCGTCATTATTTCTAGTTAATTAAATTGATACATGAGAAACGAAATACCAACAGTAAACTTGGCTTTAATTAACTAGAAGCTAGCATATGAACAATAAATATATTGACAGACATTGATATATCAAAATGTAAGTCAAGACCAAAGACAAGATGAGAGAGCACGAAGGAGATTATATATCAGCCTACTGCACAGAACCACACAGTGAATGGCAATAACCAATGGCCAGTTTTAAATCTATAAACCTCGCCATTTCACACGAATACCTGAAACCGCACTTTCGCCACTGGGGTGAAATAAATCCTTATAATTCTTTTCATTTCCTGGTAATTACGGAATTGGGGTCAAAAAGTGGCGGTTAAAGGTTTTTTCATCACACTTGCTCGTAAAGGGTGTTATAACACGTGTGCTTATAGAGCCGTAGTGGCTGATTTACCTCCCGCGGGAATTTCAAATATTTTACTCCCGAGGGAATTATTTTTGTATGGATTTTCATAATTCCCTCGGGAGGAAAAGTTTAGTTTTAAAATGAAGAACTCATTGTACGCATTTCAGACTAAGGAGGTTTCAAATCAGCCAGGTTTATTTAATATCTTCAAAAAAAACTACGAACAAAATTTATAAAACTTTCAATTAGACATTACTGATTACGATCCAAGATGGCGGATTACATTTTGACATTAAAAATATTGATGGCGGGTGTCATTTTCAAGTAAATTGGTGGCTCTGAGCCCGATTTTGGCATAATTTTTCGGATTCAAGAAGGCGGATGACATGTTGACACTATTGACACTAAAATTTTGATTGGTTTGTTTTTGTTTTGTTTCGTTCTGAGCCCAATTTTTAGCATATTTTTTTGGATCCAAAATGGCGGACGATATTTTCACACTATTGTTACAAACATGTTGATGAGTGTCGTTTTCGGGTAACTTTGTGATTCTGAGCTTATTTTTTGTTTTTCTTTATTTCCTCGCAAATGTGATGAAAAACATTGTGTGTATCACGGGCAGTAAGGGGATTACAAACTCGAGTCATTAAAAGCCCTCCGCCTTCGGCGTCGGGCTTCTAACAGACTCTCGTTAGCAATCCCCTTCTTACCGCCCTCGGTGCACAATGTACTATTATTGCCGTTCAGTGGGTAACCATGATGTTATGGGTAATGCAGATATTTACTACAATTGCCGTGATGACAATGACAGATTTATAATGTATTTATTTAGCATTTTTAGATGCGTTTACAATGAATGTAGGTACAAAATTACAAAGCTTCTGCTGTTTTCATTTTAGGAGTTTTCGTAAACAAACTCTAAGAGTTATAAAAAAGCTGTGAATATTAAAACATTTCGTACGCGCTATTTTGACATCTCCATCTATCCGAGTATTGTATAAACCATGTCCATTGTCACTGGAATCCGGTATATTGTTCTCGTAATAGCCCCACTATCGACTCGGTCCAGCCGCGCCGCGCCGTACTTCGGAAAGCCTTGCCCACATATAGTAAAACAACTAAACTGTGCAACTAAACAATTTTCAGTTTGTAAAAGCGAAAAAGTTTTCCACGAACTCAGGTCTCTTTCTATGCTAATCCTAACATAGAAAGAGATCTGAGTTCGTGGAAAACTTAGTATAGTAGCTACCTTTACTTCAGTTTGCTTACCGGCTTGATGTCAACGGCATGAATTAGACTATCAATATTATCGTGATACTGGTATGGCAATATTATACTGATAATGGTATGGTATGTATATTATATTGACGACGTGGTTGGCTTAGTTGGTAGTGACCCTGCCTGCGGGTTCGAATCCTGATAATATATATATGAGTGATTAGCACCAATATTTTTTCCTGGGTCATTGATGATTATATCTATTTAAGTATGTTTCTATGTTTCTCAATATAAGTATGTATAACACCAATCAAGCATAGGCGATGCGGCTAGCAACCCATCACTATTTTGATTCCCCCTTCCACCTATACGCTCACAATCATGCTAAACGTGGCCTTTAGGTCTTGTTACCTTGGGCTGTGTCTACCCCGTGAGGGATAAAGAGGTTACCTATTGCATGTATGTATGTCATAGCAAATTGACACGTTGACATGTTGACGTGATTTATGTATGTATAATTTTCGTCCAGTCAGGAAAAGCTTTTACTACTTAGAATAAGTTTATTTTATAACCTTCGCGAAAATATAGTTTGAGCACAATTTTCAGTTTTACGATAGAAAATTCCAGACTCGCCTCTGATAACAAGCTTTAATCCACTACTATAAACCAGCAATATCTGCGTTTAAGTATATTTTTAACAACCGATGCAAAAAGAAGTTTGACGTCGATGTCTCTCTCTCTCTCTCTCTCTCTCTCTCTCTGTGTGTGTGTGTGTGTGTGTGTGTGTGTGTGTGTGTGTGTGTGTGTGTGTGTGTGTGTGTGTGTGTGTGTGTGTGTGTGTGTGTGTGTGTATCCGTCTGTGACATCGTAGCTCTCAAGCGGATGGATTTTTTTTAATTCGATAAAAAAGTTTCCTTGCTGGTTACCCATTTTTAGTAAATGTAGTAACTGGTTATTCATACTTTAAGATCTCAAAAGCGACTTCAACGTATTTGAGGAGATTTGAAGGTTTCCATTTAAAAAACTGTCATTCATT
Organism: Pandemis heparana; assembly: GCA_963854515.1. NCBI lineage: Eukaryota > Metazoa > Arthropoda > Insecta > Lepidoptera > Tortricidae > Pandemis > Pandemis heparana. Next base: position 29,256,428 of record OY978006.1, on the reverse strand, counting down.
TATAATTAAAGGCATGAACGTGACATTCGTAAACAGACATTCCATAAGGGTTCCGTGTATATATTCCCTTTGAGTTTTGAAATCTTTAAAAATAGCAGATGTGTCAGGCCGAGCCGTATAGCCAACTTCGAATATCAGGCCAGGGGCCTTACCATGACGTCCTAATTCCGACTCAGTTCAAGTTTTAGCCGTCACTTTTAGTATGAATCTGACAGCGAGCGAACCTAAACTGAATCGTATTGAGACATCATGGTAAGGCCCCTGGTTTTAAAAACGTTTTAAGGTTGCTTGAAATCAGATACCACCGAGGAAGCTCTAGTATGTTTAAAAGATAAAAGGAAAATGTAAATTTTATATACTTCCGCGCTGGTCTGTGCAAAGAAAAAACATAGAATGTACCAGTTGCTGCTCTTCCCACGCAGATAGTAAATCTTAGGAATCATGTTATAGACGATGTGGCTAGCAAACTCACTATTTTGATTCTCTTACTCATACTCATTTATTCATACAAATTATAGTTATTACATGTCATTTTTACCCGCATGTTATTTTTTTTTTCTTGTCCGCCTAAACGTCCACAATTATGCTAAACGTGGCCATTAGGTCTTATTTCCTTAGGCTTTGTCTAAAGGAAAAGGAAGGGAAAATAGAAGTGATTTATGTGTATGTATGTAGTGGTAAATCTTTGGCCTGCAACTGGCTACAAATAAATAAAAACGGCCAGTGGATTAGGGCGCCGAGGCACCCGCAGCCAGCTAACCAATTACGAGTTGCTAGGTATAAGATTACTGGAATCTGTCAGTTACCGACTTAATTACGGATATCTTGGCCAGGAAAAAACAAGGGTCTCACAACGAACTCGGGGAAGGTAAAATGAAATAAAGGAATACCCCTGAGGCATCTGAAAACAATTTCTTAAGTTTCTCATCGACGAGGCTTCTTCGACGCCTTTGCGAGTGTCAAGTACAAATATTATGAGAATAACTTGTTGCGTGTATGCGTCGCTGGAGAGGCTGCTAGACATGCGCAAAATGTCACTAATAACTATTAATTAAAAATTTAAATAACCCCTATGGGTTTTTCCTTTTCTACCGATTTTTAACGTCGTCTTTGGCTTGCTTGTTTGCAACAGTAAATAAGAGACTAATGTTTTCTGAAAGCTTTTATTTAACGAATTAATCCGCTTATGGCTTGTTAAGCTAAGCTAAAGAAGATTAGTCGATATTTTCTATTACAGTACATTAACTAAGACCGAGGATTTTAAAACTGTGCTGCAAAATGATTAATAAATACCGTCTGAACTAAGACGTTGTTTGAAACGATTAAGTTGTAGTTAAGTATATTTCCTGTTGATTACAGAAACTGGATATAATCAATCCGCGCACTCAATCCTGAAATCAACACGTTAACAACTCGTTATTCGACCTATTAAACTTCGAGAACATACTAATTGCAAACGTCTGCGCTCTCCATTTCCCACTAAAATAGTGAACTTGGTATATAAATCCCAAGACGTGGCCGGAGAGCTAATCCAACCCTCGTGAATAGATGTAAGACGCAACTCTATCAAAACTGTCACGAGTTTCTTTGGGCCTGACGTGGGTCAGTTGACATTCGGCCCCGATTTAGGCTCCAAATCTGGTCGGCATCGAATTTCAGAAGGGGTTAGAGTTCGAAAGTTTTTGTGGACACCTTGACGTTTATTTTGGGGGCATACATAAATCAAATAGAGGCCGTGAAGATGTAAGTACCTATATCCAATGATATCGGGGATAGCTTGTCAAAGAACAATAACATGCTTACAGAAATTGGTGTAGGATTTCTGAAATGGAATATACTTTTCTATCCCTTTACAAAAGTAAATGCAATGTGGATTACACTTGCGTTTAATTGTTTTCCCGCCCGGATTAAGATTTGCATATAAAATGTTCAACTGCAAACCACGTCAGTCTAATATGTAATGTCATAGGTATAACAGAAAAAATATAATCCGTGTATTTCGTGCTTGCGGCTAAATTAGTTTACTGTACATGAGTTCCTTTATGAGCTCTCATTTACTTTTACAGCTTAGTTATTTACTTTTATAATTCATTTTATGGACAGGTTAACGAACTACGTTTCCTTAGGTTTATTATTACGTTTGGGACATCCGGGAATGTCACTTTGGGTGTGGTATGGGTATGTACTTAGGTGTGGAATGAACATATTTTTGTGTATCTAGTCAAGACAGGTGAACAAGTATGCATAACATTTTATGGCTCGTATTTAGCGTACAAGCGCTTATACCTGCCGGCATTCGAACACCGAACCTCAAACTTCATAGACCGTGTCACTAACTTCAACTATTTGAACGCTTACCTAGAGTAGGTAATTCAAGAAGTCCGAACAACTTTTTTTCATCCGATAAACTTCACGGCATTGCTCATAGAACCGATGGCCGTAGGGGCCATAAGGTTGTAGAGTGTACCGGAAGGCGAAATGTTGGAAGGCTTCGCGCTAAGTCAAAAGTCAAAAGTCAAAAGTCAAAAGTTTATTTTGCAAATAGGCCGCCGAGGGCTCTTTTACATGTCTTTTTTTTAATCTACCAGCGCATTCGGAAAGACCATCATTGCCAAGAAGAATGCGCCGCAAGAAACTTGGCAGAAAGTCATTTTTTCAAAATAAAATAGATTTACAATAGTACTTAAATTCTACTTAACTTACCTAATACAATTAATACATTTTATAAAAGGGATGTAAAAGGTCCCTAAGTTAAGTCCGTACCTTAAATTACATTGGTCTATAGTAGAGATGTATAAAGTCTATACTGGTCAAAGCGAAACAACTGAAATCGCGAGAAGCCATTGGCTGCTAGTAGAACAAAACCGATCATCTTGGAGATCCTTGGGGACGACCCAAGTCTAGGGAGTGCAAGTGTCGGCAGGATAGGAAACGCGTACAAATTACGTTGCGTCACCTCACCGTTGCCTAACGCTGCCTACCCCGGCGACCCCTCTACGACCTCCCGCTGCACACCACTATGTCAACTTCTCGAAGTGTACAGATTATTAGACAACTAGCTTATGTGTTTCTCCTTTTGTCCGCAGGATGCTGGGCGGCGTGGGCGGGCGGCACGCGTCCGCGCGCCGGCGCGGCAGTTCGCCGGGCGTGCGTCGGATTGAGTCGCCGCTGTCCTCTCCGATGCCGCCGCGCCGGCGCCGCGCCGCGCTCGCTTCCTCGGACCATAAGACATGCGCGCTCATACACACGAGACTCAAATTTGGGGACATCATGTGAGTCTTGCTCTTAGTTTTATCGTTCTATATTTTGTCACATAAAATTGAAATTCCCAATGTACAGTTTCACAATTTCGTTAGTCATGAAGCTCTTCAATCAATTTCTGAATCAGTCCCTAAATTATGTATTTTTAAGAATTGATGATGAAGTTACCGAATTAAAAAAAGACTGATAAATAATTATGACCAAAGAATGGGACACAAAGGGACCCGGTATTTCCTTGAATGGTACCTATGGAATCATGATGACATTTTCTGGCCGTCTCTCATCAGGGTAGGTATTATTAATTTAACAACGGAGACTACCTCTTCGGCATTATCTGTGTACCTTGACTACTTGAAGTACCCAATAGTACATGCGAAATCCGCAATCCACTGAACGAGATGCTTGCACAGATACTTGTGACGACCAGTCCTATCGCAGTCTAGTGCTGTGACGACTTCAGGGACGCTTACGATCGTCCAAATAAAGCTGAAACATTTTTTAAACCTACTGCCTCGCACAGAGACGTCAATAAAAAGTATAACATATTAGAGATTCCATTTTTTTTATTGGTATTACTTCGCGATCAATTCTAGTTGATTGATGTCTCGGAGTGATGCTACAGGTGGCATTTTGTTGAATTTAATCATATCTCTAACTGCACTGCGAATTATTTTGTTAACGTTGAACACCGAGTTATATTTGCGTACACAAATCTCTTATTTCAAATCTGAACGCCTTTCTACTCTCTCTCTACCGCTCTATGCTATAAATGTAATACAAACATTCTTAGTCATTGCTCAGGATTTCATAAAGACATGAAAATAACAGCATAAGAAAGACCTTGATTGCATTTGAAAGCAAACATATTATTGTAACTGCGATAATAATTTATATCTATTTCCAAAGTAGTGATTTTTGATTTTTTATTATAAAGTTTGAACCCTTTATGCGTCAAGAGTCCTAGTGGTGCAGCTGCACTGCTGGCACGAGAGCGCGCGAATTATACTTCCCGTCTCTTTCTAGAAAAAACGGTAAGAAATAGACAGGTAGTATATCTTGCGCGCGACGCATCTCTCGCGCATTCTGCTGCTAGCTGTAATGGTTGGATGTTGGTCGCGTATAGCCTAACGACACGGGTTCAAATCTAGTCTGGCACCTGAACAACCTTTTCGATTAGGTTTCATAAATACTTTTGCTGCGGATTTTTTATAAAACAAATAGCAATTGAAGTTTCGAGAAGCTGAATTATTGCTACACTCGTTAAAAGAAGCCGTTCACCTTGAATCCTTCGTACGTACTTTATCGCATCACCCATTTGTCAATCGTGTATGGAATTACGTACGAGATTGTAAAGCGACAAGGTGCGAAAATGGCAAGGCACTCCCTCCGAGTCCTGACGTACTTGATGTATGACATATCTAAGTAATGTCATTCTTTGACACATGTCATCTACATTTGATTCGGGGAGTCGTCAGGGTAACATTTTCCCGATCGATTTTAGGGTTCTGTATAAAAGTCCCTAAGTATTTCCGAGTAGCAAATACAAAACTGTTTTTCTTGTATAGGTACTTTTTTATATCTGGGGCCTTATCATGACGTCCTAATTCCGACGCAGTTCAAGTTTTAGCTGTCACTTTTAGTATGAATCTGACAGCGAGCGGACCTAAACTGAAACGCATTAAGACGTCATGGTACGGCCCCAGATCTGGATTAAAACACAAGTTTTATCACAATGTTTTTTTACGTTTTCACAAGCAATTTTTGCTATAAAACCGGATTTGTACCGTTAAATATTTTTTTTCTTTTCACACATGATGAAATCACTTTGTAAGTTCTCTTTATTTCCGATTACTTTCCCTCTCTCTCTACATAGAAACTTAGATTAAAAACTACACAATACCAAACAAAAGTATTTTTGGAGAATCGACAACCACTGTTTGCAACAGGCTTAGGTGAACTTTGCACCGGATATGTGGGCTTTACAAGCGAGTGTGCGGAACAGCGTACGAGTCGAAAAATCAACCAATAGTATAACAGAAATGTTCGAGGCTGTGAGGATAAAGACCTTTTGTTGGTACCTACTTTTTTAAATCACCGTTCTGTTTTCTTACACACGGTGCTTTGAGCGGCGAGTAATTTTAATTAACTTGCACACTTAAAAATACAAAGAAACTAATACAATGTAATACAATGTTTATACAACGTATAACTTCCTTGTATTTTTAAGTGTGCGTACGAAATAATTATTATTCATATTATTATTAACTAGCTTCTGCCCGCGACTTCGTCTGCATAGAATCATACATATAAAACTTCCTCTTGAATCACTCTATGTAAGTATTAAAAAAACCGCATCAAAATCCGTTGCGTTGTTTTAAAGATCTAAGCATACATAGAGACAGACAGACAGACAGCGGAAGTGACTTTGTTTTAATGTATTGACAAAATTAAAATATGTGCAAGTTCGATTTTAAACATTATCATCCTCATAAATACACCACAGCGCTGTTGAAATAATGCTTCGTCGAAGTGAATAGGTAAATAATACTGAAATGAAAATGCAAATGATTTCGTATTTAGATGTATAGAAACTTGTATGGAAGCATAAGTATTAATAGATATATAAAGTCTGCGAGAGTCCCTTAAGATGAACCCAAAACTCAAGTTTGGGGTCAACATTGTTACTCCGCTAATATAGCCGGAATTTTTAAGCAGGCTAGGCAGTAAACGTTAATACAAAATTCAAACGTAATAGGAAATGTACAGATTCATCTCCAGCCTATATACGTCCCACTGCTGGGCACAGGCCTCCTCTCAGAATGAGAGGGCTTGGGCTATAGTTCCCACGCGGGCCCAGTGCGGATTGGGAACTTCACACACACCATTGAATTGCTTCGCATTTGTGTGCAGGTTTCCTCACGATGTTTTTCCTTCACCGAAAAGCTCATGGTAAATTTCAAATGAGATATCGCACATAAATTCCGAAAAACTCAGAGGTGCGAGCCCGGGATTCGAACCCACGACCCTCTGCTTGAGAGGCCACAGATCAAACCACTAGGTTACCACGGCTTTTTATGTACAGATTAATTTGAATTAAAAGAGGGATACATCTAACTTGAGTATTGTAGAGATGGTGAAATAATGGGCAAGCAGTCACAAGACTAAACCTGTATTAATCCCAGAATATAATTAGCGCAAGTTATAATTTCATAGTTGCCTAATTAGCTGAGTTCTGTTGCCGACTAAGAACTCTTCTTTCTCGTGCATTAACCACTGCGTCTCTGACTAGATATAATTAACAGTTAGTTTAGCGTACGCCGGGTAATAAACAGAGGAACTACACAAAGTTTTTCATGTTCTCTAACGTTAACTACTTCGGCGTCTTTGGATTAATGTTATCATCAAATGGGGTAACGCTTTGAATTTTAAAATACTTATGTGGTGCAAATTTTGGACACAAGTCTCGAATGCGTTCACCTAAACGTCACAATTAGGAAAAACTGGCAGCGCCACAGGTATGTGTGTAGCTTTGATAATGTTACTGAAGAATACTATGTGTCAGTCAGAAAAAGTAAAAAATGTGACCAATACTTTTTGCATTGCGATTTGCGATTATACTTACTATGCGTACAGAATATCTACTCAGCAACAACAGTAAAAAAAACAAAGGGCACGAGACAAAGTTCTACACATACAAATCAATAGCGAGTAAGCGAACTTTTGCTTATTCTGATCTTATTCGAAGTTGCCTCACGTACTGAAATTCACAATACATACTTATACGTATAAGGCTTGCGTCCGCAACTTTCTTCGTACTCAAAAACAATGTGGCGTATTTTAAATCGCTTATATTTAATGCCACAAAAAGTAAAGTTCTAAAAACGTTTTGTAGCTGCAATTTTGTAACGATAAAATTACATAATATCGGATACGTGGTATAATATTATTATTTTTGCGTTATTAATTCTTGCACATAATTGAATACGTTAAGTATTTCAGCTCCATTTTTAGACGGGTTACAGAAATGTATGTCGACCGAGAATCGCGTTCACCGTCCTAAGGTCCAATGTCAGTTGTACAGCTGAAAATATTAAAGACAAGAAATGATAAGCACTGGGTCACTTTTTTATACTCAACGATTTAAGTTAAAGAGTACCGAGTGCAAACATTCCCATCAACTGTGTTGTGTATCAAACATGTTCCACAATGAAAATGTTATAAATATAGAAAACTGTGTTGAGAAACACCGCTCTTCCTAGTAGTAAGTGTCTTAACTATCTTATCTTAGTGTAGACTTAGTTAAGTGCAAAGATTAAGGTTCAAACAGAGCCAAAATTTTGAAGAAATATCTTAACGGTGAGCAGTATAGTCTTAGTATATTTTGCGTAGGTTCGCTACACTTTGCATGTCGAACGTGCGCGCGTGTAATTTAGGAAATTTGCGTATTGTGTTTGCATTTAGCACGTTGACGTGCGTTATTCAACAAATTTGCGTATTGTAGGTACTTTCCTTTTGCATTTTGAACGTACTGCGTGCGTAGTATATCAAATTGGCGTAATACTTATTTGGAATTTTGCGTATTTTGCATGTTGAACGTACTGCTTGCGCAGTATAGCAAATTGGCGTACTTGTTTGAAATTTTGCGTATTTTGCATGATGAACGTACTGCGTGCGCGTAGTACAGCAAATTGGCGTACTTATTTGGCATTGCGTATTTAGCACGTTGAAGTACCGCGTGCGTAATTCATCAAATATGCGTATTTTACTTGCATTTTGCATGTTAAACGTACCACACACATTATTAATCTGCGTATTGAACATTTTACATGTGGCACGTTTTACGCAGTCTGAGTACGAAATACAGCGTCTTAAAAATAAAGTAGGTATGTCAAGAAGAGGCGAAGCACAATTCGATATTGCTTTACAAAATCCATTGTTTATCACTATTTTTGACGGTAATTACAAAGAAGGCGTAATAAAAGTCCAACCGACATTCGGGCTATATTAAATTATTAAAGACCTAATAATAATAAAACTCAGACTTTTTATGTCTAATAGATGCTTATAATGAAGCATGTTATTTATAAGGTTCATGTAATATCGTTTGAATGGAGTTGCGGTACATTATGTGGCCGCGAGGCGACGTATTCATAAGTGATCAAATAAAAACTACGATGAAACGCAACATACTCGATTTACGCACTTTGTAAATAGAGTTTAAAAAAGAGAGATTAAAATTAATAATTACGTCGATATTTTTCGGCAGTAATGTGTAGCCTAAAAATATTTTTACTTATTGGCTGCTCAAATAAAATGCCTGTGTATTTTTTATTTCCTCATTCTGATTTTAATTAGGTAAGCTTAATGTATTCTTATTTATAAATACACTATTTAAAGTTATTACGTGACGCACTTAAGACCAATTTTGTACACCTACTTTTTTCTTTTTTTTTAATAACCTAATAGTGTCCCACTTTGACAAATAAAAATCATTATAATTTCATTTCATTTCACTAGAAACATACAAATCAATTTTTGTATCAAGAACATGAGGTCGCGAGTAATTGTTATGTTCTAATAGATAGTACCTACTGAACTTTTTTGAAATACTACTTCGCACAAGTTACGTAGCTTTTTAAGTCGTGCTACGAGGCGTAGCACCACTGTAGCATGCTACAAGAAATCGTAGACCAAGTAAGGGTGCGACCAAACCGCCGCGTATACGCAGTGACGTGTCGTATGCGTCACGTTTTCTCACCGTTTTTTCATACATTTTGTTGCGATTCCGTAACGTCACCGTTTTTTAAGCGGCGGTGTGGTCGCACCCTAAACTTTACATCGTAGCGATTCGAAAGCCATTATTTTGTTTTTTTTTTGTTTTTTCTATTTGACAAGATTAAATTAGGTCAATAATATCCTACTTTTACCCGCATTTCAAATTGAGCACAATTTTTCATCACTTTTTAAATATTAGTGGTTCTTTCGAGTGATGTGCTCTCAAAAATTGAGCTCTTGAGTGTTTTCATCCTTATAGCGAAGCATGACAGGAAAACAAACGAAAGATACAAATTGCGTAAAAATTCAAATCGCCACGAAATTTCCGCTTTCGGCTCGCGGATGATAAATGAAAGTCAAAATAAGTACCTACTTATTCGATTCTGAAGCGAATATATTTGTGACTAACGAAAACGTCCCCCATGTCGATTATTCAAATCAAATCGCAAAATAATTTTAGACTTATTTCTAAACAAGTCAATAACATCGTAAATTAGGTATTGATACTCAATTCTCCGATTCATATTCTTATCGAAAACCATAGCCAAAAACTAACATAATGAAGCTACGCAGACAACAATGTAAAATAAGCTAAAACAAGTTGTCACGAGAAATATACAAAAAATTAAAATAATTTCTAACTGTAAATTAGGTATAGTTTTGACAGTGCGATTTATCTATGTAATGCCTTATTTTTTCTTCGTAAAGCTCGTAGATAAATAATTTTGCACAGCGACAGTTTTTAACAAGCACGCCCTCTATGACCAGCTTACCGAACCATTTTACTTTGCAAAATGGCAAGCGTTAAAACTAGCGCCATCTAACGAAAAGTGTTTCTCACTAAAACGCCTGCAAGTTACCATAAGATCACAGAGCCATCTAGTGCATCTACCAGGATGAGAAATACACGATTACGGAAGTGTTTTGCTCAGTTTCAGGCTACTAGCGCCACCTGTTGAAACAGGAAATAGCCACCAAACAATACAGCAACAAGTGACGGAGCTGCAAGCGCCATCTAACAGAGAACCACACTAACAATTAGGCCACTGGTGCTGTCAAGATGCTGGAGCCATCTATCCATAGGGCACAGTTTCAGAAATCCAAGGTTTAAATAATGCCATCTATAAGAAACTTTCAATTTTGTTGGCAGCACCAGCTGCTATTGCTTCAAAGCCAGTATTCGTATGTTACGCAAAAAGTATACTAGATGGCGCTACTACTCCGGAATGTTACAGGGGCCTTACCATGACATCTTAATGCGATTCAGTTTAGGTTCGCTCGCTGTCAGATTCATACTAAAAGTGACAGCTGAAACTTGAACTGAGCTATTCTGAGCCATCTGAAGTACATAAGTTCAGAACTTTCAACTATTAGACCGATAAATTTTTTCTTTCAGTTGCGATCAATTAAAAAAAACATTTCTAAACATTTCTCGGAAGGGCTTGCAAGTGCAAGCTTATTATTTTACTACAGTCTTACTACATCAATACATAGTACAAAACAAAGCTTTCCTTTAAATAACTCCTCAATCATCATCACGTTTTCTGTGTAATTTAATATAGTATCCAATAGATGGCGACACAGGTTTGAAAGAGATCAAAGCGTTTAAATTGTATACCACACATTCACTGACAATTTATCTTTTCAAATGCCATACCTGTCACTACAATGCAAAGTGAGCAATACGAGTATGACTGATTTTATAGTCCACCAGTTAACAAAAAAGCAGTCTCCGATCAAACTTTCGCTTTCGGCAAGTTTCGGCTTTAAATTGGAGTTTCAATGTAGTTTCGGTTGTAGTACAAAATCTACCGAAATGTGCTAATCCGAAATTTGATGTTCGTATGATGTATGCCGTCCCTCTCATTCTCATATTAATGACTAACTAGTGTGAGCGAAACAGCACAATTACGAACTTTGAGTTTCGATAAGGCTTTGGCCGATACCGGGATAAACTGGGTTCATGAACTTGTTTCGGATGCAATCGGTGTCGTGCAGTACATTATACATCAAATGTAAGCTCAAAAAAAAAGGCCCCAACAGAGTTTCACAAGTAAAATAAAAAATAGGAACTAAATAACGATAAAGAACACTAAAACTAGGAAAGTTGATTTAAAGTAAAGTAAGTTAAAAATAATTGAAAATTAACTTAACCGACCCTGTGGACGGCAATGGCAACCCATTGAATCAGCCATGACCCAGAGCGGAGATCACAGCCCCTATCTGTCAGTCTGCGGCCCAGCTCCATGAACAACTCCCTTAATTGCCTCCGAGCCACAGGGACCCGCTGTCTCGACGGCGATCGGTATAAATTCGTATACTGACTCCAAGGCGGAATATTTGGAGGGCTTTAACCTCGCGGCAGCTTCAGCTGCGGAGCCGGCTAACCGCGAGGTCTGTCTTAAATGGGACGCAGCGAAAGTGCTACACGTCGCGTACCACAGAAGACAGCGACCCTTCCGCTGTAACATGGTAAACCAAGCACCAAGCACTGGCCGCTTACAAATAAAAACTGAATTCGAAATTCAAAATTTACGATTGGCTTTTGTTTTTTCCTGTCACTCGCTCGACTATTCGGCAAGGCATAAGCCGCATTTTGGTATTTTATTTGAACTCTATTTGATAAAACGTCTTGTTTTTATTACTGCTCCCGACTAACTAGCGGGTGACACCGCCAAGGAATCGGTATATGGCCATCCGGTCGCTTACCGTCAATCCTGCTGACCCAGAGGTTCGAGCACGCATGACACATTGGCCGACAATTTGCCGACAATGGGCCGACTCTATTGCCCGCCGCACAATTCTGTATTGAATTTGATGCACTCGGGTAAAAATAAGAACTACTCGTATTTTGTTATTTTTCACCTCACTAGCTCGGAATTCGGAAAGCACTTTTTGTTTGTTTTGACACCTATTGAGAAAATCGCTTTTTATCCACATGTGGAGAAAGAGTTTTGACCAAAGATTAGAAAGATATAGTACAGGGTTTTGACATTTGAAGGAAGCTTAAGTGATATTTGACTGCTAACAAAACGTAAAACGTTAAAAGTGCTGAATTTTTAATATCACAATTAATGAATTGCATCGAGTAAAAAACACTCAATACAGTCTTACAACTTTATTTTAATTCATAAATATCAGCATTCAACATTAACCTTCATTCTTGTTGTAAAAACAGATAAAATGTTCTGACAGTCCAAGTAAGTCAATATGCGAACTAAACGCATCCGAAATATTGTTTTTTATAAAATTCACCCCTTGTGGGATAGGTAAAGGAATTATTGCCCATTCAGCCATATTAAAGATTGTAATGCCGGTTCACTGTTTGTGCTGACAGTAGCACTTGATGGTCCCAACGGAAGACCAGCGCTGGCTGTAAGGCCAGCATTATGCTGAGGTGGAACCATTTCGTGATTGTATATTATGCTGTTACTTCTTTTTTTCTGTAAGTAATTTATATGACGAATAAATGTTTTCTTTCTTTCAAATAATTAAAAAAAAAAGTTAAAACTATTCAATTAAGCCGTCAACGTTAAATATTCGCATGTTTTTCTAGTTATTTTGTTATTAAAAATGAGTTTACCCTTTTTCTTATTTTCCTCGCTGTAGTGAGGTGAAAAGTTTTGTGTTATACACGGGTGAAAAGTTATTTTACGCCTCGTGTGTTGAAACACTCGCAGGTAAAATACAACTTTCCCCCCTTGTATAACAAATAAAACTATTACTTTACCGATGAAATTCAAGTAACCCCAATTTTCTTTTGGCAACTATAGAATAGATCAGGACAATCTAGACAATCGCTTCTATGAACAAACACGCTTACAACAGCAGAATTAAACTGTAACCCCTTATTCACAAACGCTCTATAGGCTTCTGCTAACTTAGCAATCGTTTGTCCTTATCTTTCACTTGGACATTTACCATTCATAGATAAGGACAAAATAGAACGTTGGGGTAAGTTGTTATGTCGTAACTGCGGTTTTAACCTACTAATTCATTTACAAGATCTATAATTAGATATTTTAGTAGGTACCGGATTATATAATGTTAAACGTACTATTATGTATTAGGCATGGGTAGTCTTGTGATTGGTTTGTAATGACAGATGTGGGTACATTGAAATAAATGAGTTTTGCTTCTTGAATCAATGTTGTGGTATCTTTTATTGGCGACTTCGGAAAATTAAGTGTAATTAATGCGAAAATGAACAATTTCTATGCAAATATTGCATTTCCTGGTCAATTTAACCCCAAAACTGATAAGTGGTGTGACTACAAAGAACAATTATTATGTGCTCTCGAGGTGGCGGGCGCCGCGGCCGACGACGCCACGGCGCGCTCCCTGTTTCTATCCCAGTGCGGCAAGGAGACATACGCACTCATTACATCACTTGTGATTCCAGCCCGACCGACTACTCAGTCTTTTGCAGAAATAATTCGGACATTGGACCAGTTTTATGAACCAGAGGTTAACGAAATTTTGCAAGCAGGAAAGTTCCATAAACGCATACAATTACAACAGGAAAGCGTGCAAGAATATATCGGCGTAATCGGGTTGCTCGGTACGAAATGTAACTTTGCCGATCTCAAGCGACAGTTGAGAGACAGACTAGTGCTCGGGGTGCGCGACGAGCGCCTGCGGCGGGAATTGTTAAAGACCAAGGACCTCACGTATCAGAGTGCCGTTCAGTATTGTCTTAACTACCAGGCGACGTTCCCGGATTTGTACCCAGAGGCTGGCACGTCCAAGCAAACTCCACTTAACAGTAATGAGCCGATGGAGATTGACAAAATTCAATCTGCGGCTTGTAAACATTGTACGAGGCTCCACAAGCAGAATGAACGATGCCCCTTTGCTAAGTCTCGGTGTTATTATTGCAAGCGACACGGGCACATCGCGCCGGCATGTAATAAGAAACAAAGCAGAGTGCACCAAGTGGAAGACACTGAGGACAACTGTTCCTGTGACACTAATTCGGAAATCATGAATGGAATCTATGTCTGTGCAGATAATTATCATCCGCCAATAACAGTAGATGTACTGATTAATGAAGCTAAATTAAGTATGGAGATTGACTCCGGAGCTTCGAGGACCATCATATCCCAGGATACATTTAATAAATTATGGGTGACCCCGCCCCAACTGAAACCTACTGAGGTGAAATTAGTCACATGGACCCGAACCCCTTTGAAAGTGCTAGGGCTGGCCCATGTACGAGTGACTTTGGGTAATAATGAGGCCCAGTGTGAGCTGATTGTGGTGAAAGGCAGAGGACCAAGTTTGCTTGGTAGAAACTGGTTTGACAAGCTGGGACTGCAAGTCAGTGGCATCTGTTGGACGGAAGATAAATTACAAGAATTGAAGAATGAGTTTCCGGATTTATTTAGAGAAGAGTTGGGGCAGTATACAGGTCCTGAAGCATCATTACATGTGCGTCCTAACGCGGTGCCGCGCTTTCTGAGGGCACGACCTGTCCCATTCCCACTGAAACAACAAGTAGAAGACGAATTGCGACGGATGATTGACGAAGGTGTTCTAACACCAATCAAGTATTCAGATTGGGCGACCCCGTTAAGAATAGTGAAGAAGGAAGACGGTTCTTTACGGATTTGCGGGGATTATCGATCAACGGTAAACGCATCTATAGATGTTGACACATATCCTCTTCCTACTTCAACGGAAGCATTCGTAAAACTCAGCGGTGGATGTGTATTCAGTAAATTGGACCTAAAAAAGGCGTACACTCAGCTAAAAGTAGATGAAAACACAGCTATGCTTTTGAGTCTAAACACACCACTTGGGCTGATGAAGATGAACCGCTTGGCATTTGGTGTGAGTGCAGCTCCTGGTATATTCCAGAGGCTCATGTCTGCGGCTCTAGCGGGCATGGATGGTGTGGCATGTCTGTTGGATGATGTAGCTGTAACAGGTAGAACTATGGAAGAACATAACCGGCGTCTAAGAGAAGTTTTGAGCAAGCTGCAGGATTTAGGATTTCGCTTAAACTTAAAGAAATGCGTCTTTGCTTCAGATAGTATAACTTTTTTGGGTCATATGCTGGATGCTGAAGGGCTCCATCCTTCACCAGTTAAAGTGGAAGAGATCCAAAACAAGCCAGCGCCAACGAATAAAGAAACTCTTAGAGCATTCTTAGGATTGTATAACTTTTACGAGAAGTTTTTACCAAAGAAGGCTACGTTGCTGGAACCGCTGTACCGCTTGTTAGAATTGAAGACTCCATGGAAGTGGGGTGAACAGGAACAGGCGGCGTTCAACACAGCGAAGAGCTTACTGTCGTCGGATTGTACCTTAGTGGGATACGACGATAAAAAAGAACTGTTATTGATTTGTGACTCGTCGGATTACGGGTTGGGCGCGGTTCTTGCGCATGTTATGGAAGACGGGTCTGAACGGCCGGTGATGATGGCGTCACGAACGCTACAACCTCATGAGCGTCGATACGGACAAATCGACAAAGAGGCACTGGCGATAATGTTTGGATTGTCTAAGTTTCACCAATTTTTAGCTGGACGAAATTTTTGCATCATCACCGATCACAAACCTCTTGTCGGCTTGTTTAATCCAGCAAAGCCCATTCCAGACCAAATTTCGCCCAGAATGTTACGGTGGTCACTGAAACTAAACGGATACAGCTATAAGATTAAACACCGACCCGGCAAATCTATTGGTAATGCAGATGCGTTAAGTAGATGGACTGAGAGAGAAACGTCTACTGTACAAGCTGACCCAGATCGACTGAAAGAAGTGCTCCTTTTAGAAGAACAACCGCAAGGATGGAACCTGGATGCTAAAACAATTGCTATAGAGACCAAGAAAGATCCGATTTTACAAAAGGTACTGTTTAAAGTGCTCCATGGCTGGTCACGCTCCAATACTGACCCCGAACTACAACCGTTCTGGAGTCGCAGAGAGGCCCTTTCACACAATAAAGAGTGTTTATTGTGGTGCAACAGGGTCATCATACCTGCCTCGCTGCAGCAAGATGTACTTAAATTACTTCATGCACCACATGCAGGTATCGTGCAAACGAAAGCATATGCAAGAGGGTACATTTGGTGGGCTGGCATGGACAATGAAATAGAAAGAGTGGTGGCTGAATGCGAAGAGTGCCAGTCAGTGAGAAACAATCCACCTAAGGATCCGCAACTGTGGGTGACACCTGATAAACCCTGGAGCAGAGTACATGTGGATTTTGCCGGTCCTTTTCAAGGAAAAACATTTTTACTCCTTATTGATACATACAGCAAATGGTTAGAGGCAGAAATTGTACCATCGATGAGCTCTGATGTGATAATCAATACTATGAGACGAATCTTTGCCTCTCAAGGTCTTCCAGACGTCTTGGTATCAGACAATGGAAGAACGTTTACTTCTGAAGCGTTCAATTTGTTCTTACAGAAGAATGGCATCAAACATTTGTACACCCCACCCTACCACCCAGCTTCCAATGGCCAGATTGAGCGGGCCGCCCAAACGTTTAAGAACAAATTAAAGAAACTGTCCAATAGTAGCATGCCCTGGAGTGAGAAATTAGCGAAGACTTTGTACTTTTTGCGCACCGTCCCTAACAGCTGCACTAATAAGACACCAGCGGAAATGTTAAATGGACGAAAGTACAGGACGGCTGTGTCGACTCTACACCCGGACAGCGCGCCGAGTCGCGCCGACGAACAGCTGGAGCGGGCGGCGCAGCGACCCCGCGGCCGCGCATTCCGGGCCGGCCAGCCGGTGCTCGTGCGCGGGTACGGTGCCGGTAGCAAGTGGCAGAAAGCCACGGTGGAGGAGGCGGAAGGCCCAACTACATATAAGGTGAGAACGGAAGATGGAGAGCTGCATCGTCGCCATGTCGACCAGATACTGGCGCGCGCTCTGACTCAGTCCGCATCAACACCCAACAACGACCCACAACTGGCTGACTGGGGATCCCAATCTTCGACATCAGATCCTCCCATTGAAATACCACCCCCTGAGTTATGGAGAGATATAATTGGAATACCGGATGATGAATAATGATTCGAGTGTGTATCTAATCTAGTGAGACTACATGGACAATTAGTGAAGTGAATATAGTATTTTAAGTTAAAAATTATTTTGTTGATTAATGCACTTATCTATGTTAAAACTTGTTGATTATGGTGGAAAGGTATATTATGTATTAGGCATGGGTAGTCTTGTGATTGGTTTGTAATGACAGATGTGGGTACATTGAAATAAATGAGTTTTGCTTCTTGAATCAATGTTGTGGTATCTTTTACGTACCCTACTCTGTAACAATAATGACTATTATCGCATTTTGTCGAAGTTATAATTAAAGTCGAGACGGAACTTATACAGAGATTCCTTAAAAAAATGTACAATGCGTGTAAATAAACCCAATCAAAAAACGGACGCCCAAAACTAGGTTAATTATTACGTAAATAACTTAACTGTTCCGTAATTATTTTACGCCGAAAATTAAGATCGACTTGAATTGCTCAAAAGTGTGTAAAATACCTCAGTAAATAATATTTATTTTATTTTATTGCTAAAGTCCCTTTTCCAACTGTTAACCTGGAACAACTGGAACCTTTTCATTGTAAATGTCATAGTGACGTTTCATTGAATTGACAATGAAATAGTACATTACAGACCTAGGGCGGTGAATTCGTAATTGTCCCAGGTTGCAGGTGTTTGTGGCCCGACCCGAAGGTGAGGGGCATAAATATGCGATCTGAGGCTTTACGAATTACCGCCCGTGGTTTGTATAAAGTTTTACGTCTTGCCTCGGCCAGGAAGTGAGATTTTCTGTCCGCGAAGCGGGCGTAAAATCCCAATTACGGCCAAGGGTGACGTAAATCATGTGAAGTTTCCGTTGCGTAATTTTAAAGATTTAAGCCTACATAGGGACAGACAGACAGGCGGCGGAATGCGACTTTGTTTTATACTATGTAATGAAGTGCGATCTCCTGACACACGTATCAAACGTACCTACTAGGTCCCTAACCTTTTCCCCATTTAAGTCTGGTTATTCAATAAGTAGGTAGGTATATTTTCATTTTCATTATGATATTAACCGTGAGAAAGTTTTCAATGGGATCCAATAAGGATCCAATGGATATTGTTTAATGATTTTAAATAAACAGGTAAGGAGGTGCTACATAATTGCAGCTTTGCATGACGTACCTATTTAAAACCAATATCTTAATTGGAAAGGTAATGCTATCAACCGGATCTATGGTCGGATTAGTTTTAATTAAGCTTTGACAGCCAACGCAATCACAGTGACCTATATAAAAAGTAGTATCACCACAAAACCGGTGGTACTGAATAAAAGGTCGATTACTAGCGCGACAGTAGCTCTGCGCACTGATTCATTCAATTCGAGCCGCAGTGAGCGACCTCGATCCGATCCGTTTATTCTACCGGCGCTCTTGCAGGAGACAGGACGCCCAAATCCAATTTCGTAATAATGGTACACCTTCCAGTAGACGCGACGTTGGCTAGTGTGAACGAAGCCAGAGCCAACCCGATTCCCGCCACGTGGCCAAATGCCACTATTGATTTCCGGCGTGTACCCAAACGGGACGGCGCTATACCACAATTTGTTGCACTATTTTCCGTCTCGCTTATCCACCAATATATGACCTATTTTTGTGCTGCTTTCCCTGTATTAATACAGGCTAAGTAATTAGGTGAAAAGTTTGAGTCGCGATCGAAATCATTTTGCGTTAAATGCAGCTTTTTCCTTGATGAAATCCGAGCGGATTTGAAAGTTGAAAGATTATTCTGAAATAATGTAAGTGGGGTACTGTTTGCTGATATATCTCTGTTGCAACTTGCAACTTGGAGCTTGAAACTAGAGCTTTAAGGTGCATTGCCTTCAGACTTGTGTTGCAAAACTGATCTGTGTTATTATTGACATAAGAGATGTATAGTACGAGTACAATCGGCAACCAAAGTGGGTCGACAGACGGCACATTTATTTAGCTAGCTTGCTTTGAAGTTCAAACCGATAACTGTGTAATAATAATAAAAAGAAAGAAAGAAGACATTTATTCATTTTGCAAGACACACAAATATAAGAGCATGTACACACAATTTTATAGAAAAAAAACAACAATAAAAAAACCATACATGAAAATTTTATCATCAGCGTTGTGTTGTGTCTTCGCAAAAGTGAAACGGTCGCTGGCTCAACATTACGCTGAGGTGTTAGACACCTGCAGCACTGATTTTCAGCCAGAACCGTCATAATAATGTGATTAGGTAAAGAAAATAGTGATTCGCTTCTTCGATGCTGATTGAACAGTATTATCGCTCGGATTACTGCTTGTAGGTCCCTAACTATCATATGAAATTGAGGTTTAATTTAAGCTCCGATTGTTTTTGATTTTAACCCCTGACGCAAAGAGTTTGACGTCGATGTTTGTGGCACCGTAGCTCTCAAGCAAATAGACCGATTTAGATGAAGTTTTTTTTTCATTGTAAAGCCAGTTTCCTTGCGGTGGTTCATAGCCATGTTTGGTAAAAATCGATTTAGTAGTTTGAGACTATCAGCTTTTTACCAAAACATGTAAAGCATTTTTGGCATTAACATTGAATTATTTTTCTTTTATGTATAATTACGAGTACCCGATTAGTGCGTGGGGAGTTTTAATTTTTTACTCGAATGAATGAATTTATATTATGAAATGGAAAGGAAACGGGAAATTTATACGAATGAACTGCACTATTTATGTAAAATATACGAGAATAATATTCTATCTTCTATACGAATAAAAATGAATTGTCGAAATGTAAATATGTACCTACGCGGATAACTTCCGAACGACTGCACCGAATTGGATAATTTTTCTTAGTTCTGTTTGTTACCTACTGTTTGGACAAGGTTTGTATCGAAGCCCTCGAACAATAACTCGGTAATCGCAAAAAGCAATTTTACAGGAAAAATGTTTTACTGTTTTTGCTGAATATCTTTGCAACCGGTTATAGTACTAAATACGTCGATATATGAAATGAAAGCAATTTTTTTATGAACTATGATTTACACATTAGCTTTTAATAATATATGTATTGAGTATTGACCAATGGAAATACATTTTACAGATAATGAGTGAAAAATAATTTTTGGTAATCTAGACACGCGTAGCTAGCCAAACCAAGTTTAAGCTTGCATTAGTCACTTACGGGTTTATTGTGGTGCATCTCTTAATAGAGTGAATTTGTAACAGCATACTACAGACTTATAACTAGGTATTTTTTGTTACACGGACTTTCAGTATAACTTGTTAGAACATTAAGTTTTTTATAGCGATTTAAAGCTTGCTAAATAGCTGTAATGAGCTATTGCGTTGTTTTAGTGAATATGGTTCCAACATATTTTTAGTAACCTTTCAAAACCGAATATCACTAAAACAAAAAAGAGTAGTTTAAAGCTTAAATTTTTAATACAGCATTATCGCTTACCAAATAATTTGATACCTATTATTTACGTCAATAACCCGGTAACAGCATCATACTTAATTATCAATATGAATAAAATTATTGTATTGGTGCGTAGCTATATTTTCTCGTTGTATTTTTCCGTACAATAAACACATCATTTTTAATATCTTCGTTAATTTAATTGTAAAAAAAATGAAAAAAATATACATATATTATGTATTCCAACTTCCGAAATAATTTCCGAATATCGCATACCAATAAAAAGTCCATAATGTAACTTTACAGGAGTGTCCAGTTAAACTAACTAAGCCACCCCGCTCAAATATTCCTTAATAATTTCTAAGACACTTTGTATATCGTCGAAAATTTATACTAGAGTTTTACCCCCTTATTCATAAACGCTCTCTAGGCATCTGCTAACTTAACAGTCGTTTGTCCTTATCTGTCACATTGACATTTACCTTTCACAGATAAGGACAAGCGATTGCTAAGTTAGCAGAAGCCTATAGAGCGTTTATGAATAAGGGTGTCAGAAGTTTCAAATGTCACCGACTAAGTACTGACGATGTTGAAATAAGGCCCGGTACTCTCGTACTTAAGACTGAGCGCTTGAACTCAGGGTCTTTTTGTCGAAAACGACTTTTCAAAACTCGGTACATAACTGAAAAATAATTATAAAACCGTAACAAAACAAATCCCAATATCCCAGGGATTTTATTCATATTCATTTATTGATTGCTTTGTGTGTACAAAAAGGTCTTAATTTTAAACATGTTTCAACACAACCTTGAGAGGGCACCGCAATACATTACAATAAGGTTACTTATCAATAGACCAATTAAAGACAGCGAGATATCAATTGTTAGGCTACATTTCAAACGCTAGGTATACATTAATTAAAATTCCAAACGAAGGGTAGCAGAGAGACAAACACTAAACTTGTTACGGCGATATTAAGTAGGTATGTATTTTAAATTGTAACCTGCTATTATTTACTTTATAAAACTGTTTTTTTTTTTAAATAAATGTACATGTCAAGTTATTTACCTTTTTCTCATGCTAAAAAACCGCAGAATATTCTACTATTAATCACATAAAGTTGGCGCGTTGTAGATAGACAATAGTGTGGTTGGCTTACTTCAATGTATGTCAAGTACATCGTCTGTCTCTATCGTCTAGCACTTATGACTGGAGAAGCCTTTGGCTAGTCATTGTATCTACTGCATTTTCCCTGCCACTTTCCACGTGGGCGAGTATACACATACCTACTAACTACAATAATACGTTCGTACAAATAAAACAAAAATGTTAAGCAAAAGGTTGCAAAGTAAGCAACAGTGGACGTCCTACGGCTGATTATGATGATCCCTTTTGGACACCAGTAGGCTTATTGTCTAACTCGCTCGCAATCGCTATCGTGTTCATTTTGACAGTTCACGTATGTGCTGACAATTGGCATCGGAGCTAGCTGTCACATTAATACAAGAACTGTCAAAATGAACATGATTGCGATCGCGAGCGAGTTAGACAATAAGCCTACTGGTTACTCCAGTGCAAGCTATCGCAAACAAACAAGTCGGTCGCTTGATCCGATTCCGAGAAAACGGAGTATTATTACGCTATTAAATAATATTGCGCTGTTTGTCTGACTTCCGAGCCCTTTGTTTGAGTTAACTCAGTACAATTACCCGGGAATGGTTGGCGTTGCATTCTGCAGCTAAGAGGAAATACGTTCTCAATTGTTTTATTAACAAATGCGAATGTAAGTAAACCGGCATTGAACTGAATAAATAACAATGGGGAAGTTAACTGTGAATTATGAAATACTTTGCTGCATTTTAATTGCTTTCAAATATCTGAGGGTCCGATTGGTCTCCATCATGTTTTCCGTTACTGGAAATGAAAAAAGTGACCGCCATATTGAAATCTTTAGTTATTTTACCAATTGCTTTTCCTCCATAGTTTAGAAGCATGCGTGTGATCAATTTATTAATAACTAAGCCTTTAACTACGTTACGACAATACTTACTGCACTTTGTGCAGCGCTCAGCGCGGTGCTTCAAAGGACATGCCTTTAAATTTTAAAGGGTTCAATTAGGTGCAACATACATACATACCGTCACGCCTCTTTCCCACAGGGATAGGCAGAGACTACTTTGTTCTACTTGCTACGATCCTGACATACCTCTTTCGCTTCATCCACATTCATCAATCTCTTCATACATTAAGGGTCCTGTAACACAGGGTATCTTAGCACAGGGCCCTTAGTTGTATAGTTCTGTAATTTATTTTTGGAATAAACACATTTTCATTTTTATTTTTCATTTTCATACATGCTCGTCGGTTTAGGTTACTCTTGACCTGACCTTTTTCCAAAACGTCCCCAATTTGATCATGGAACGTCCGTCTAGGCCACCAATAGGTGCAACAGCAGCTCAATGCTCAGCTCAATTTAAACAAAATTCCAGGATCCACGTAATATCAGCGTCGAGCCACTTTTAGTGACCCGACAAGTGCTGAGTGGACTCCTTTTTCGCATTTGCACTTTATTTCTATTTAAATTTTGCATTATTTTTAACATAAACATTAGTGTATAAGGTGTAATTTTGCGAAATAAAGATTTCTTATTCTTCTTATAAAATTCTTTGAGTTGATCGGTTACGTTACTCAAAATATTGGACACGCATTTTTTTCGTCAATCAAACAAAAAATGACCAAGTCAAAACTCGTCAAAGTTCAGGAGTCGGGACCCTGAAGTTACTGTTCATCTAAGTTAAAATTATACCAAGACGTGACGTCATGCGATATTTCAACTCACTGCATCTCCCTGATGTTTTGATTGCGAGAAAAAATAAACACGTGTCCTTGATAATTTGATAATCTACTTTTGGCATGTCTCTTGAAGCTACGAGTTGGAATTTTACAAGCTCAAATCAGCAACATTTGTCAAATCTCAACCACTGCTTGGTTGATTGGGCCGACATGGCTTGTTCAGACTTGTAAAACTGTAACTAGAAACTTCGAGTAGCGGGCCATTGATAGACTAGTATTATACACATACACATAGTACACATAGTACTATACACATAAACTAATTTAATTTGTTACCTCTAAAGTTTTCAATCAAACAAATTGAATGGCCTGGGGCCTTACCATGACGTCTTAATGCGATTCAGTTTAGGTTCGCTCGCTGTCAGATTCATACTAAAAGTGACAGCTAAAACTTAAACTGAGTCGGAATTAGGACGTCATGGTAAGGCCCTTGAACTGTTTCTAGAAAAGGATGGTACGGCCGTGCCGCTTTTTTGCTCGACTTGCCGTGCCCCCACATCCCTGACTCATTGTGGAACACTTTCGCAGTAAATGTTATACGTTACATGTAACGTATGTATACGTTATACTCGTATTGAATTGGCAACAAAAATCACTGTGACGCTTACTGCGAGAACGTTCTACGGTGGGTCAGGAATCCATTTCTTCGTTAGTACACGCGGTAAGGCATAGTTTAAACTAGTCTCAGTTCTTACGCTTGACTCCATCTTTACTTTGTATTTGGTCTGAAGGTCTAAGTTTGCGAAGCGTCCCAAATGCCGTATCCCGCTAAACTTTGAACAATTTACCTGTTATTTTCCTGGAAAACGCGTCGACTTAAGTGCTTAAGTACAAACAAGAGCAATTATCGACCACCACGTAAAATACAGGAGAAACTTATTGACATAAATTTTTCCTCAACAATTCAGTAAATGTTTAGTTACCGTTCTAGATTTAGTCGAGAGGCGCCTAATGGAAATGAAATTGAAAAACAGAAAGGTATAAAAACGTGACTTATTAGTGCTGATACTTGAATAATGCAGATCTCAGACCGTATAAAAAGTAAAGTCGGAATTATGAAAACGGCACAGTGTGAGTTGTGACCCTATCCGTATTTAAACAGTTGCACGCACATGGATAATAGAAACGTTGTCAAGCGAACTATACTCGCGAGCAAAAATAATAGGTCACTTTTCATACAACTTTGTATGGAAGCCCATCGAGGGATATAGTTATATAATAATTTGCCTCCGCCGTTTTAGAAACTTTAAGATTAAAGTAAGTAAATATTTAATTAATTTGCTACAAACACTGCTGCCCGCAGGCGGGAAGGCTATTTCTTCTTACCTCTGATGCGGCTACCTTTTTTTTTAACTTTAAACACAGATAGAAACATATTGTACATAGCACTGTTCTTGGTAAATCTATGAATTTATTATTTATTTTCTTACACACTTCCTACACAAACTTATATTTTGTACTGATTCCTGTCCAACGCGTTTGATGCAAGGATGTGAAGGGTTTGACTGAAAATCAGCGCTGTAAGCCGGCACCTACTGCAGCAATGCTGAGTTGAATTCCTTTTCGACATCATCAACTCACTACGTTTTTTGTATTAGTTTAAGAGTGTGTATTTTTGATGTCGAATAAAGTTATGACTATGTCTGTCTATGTCTAAAATCATAGGAATCATGTTATAGACGATGGGGCTAGTAGCCCATCACATTTTGAGTCCATTTTCCATCTAAACGCCCACAATCTTACTAAACGTGGCCTGTAGGTCTTGTCACACGAGATAAAGACGTGATTTAGGTACTTATGTATGTATGTGTGTTGTATGGAATACGATCATTTATTTTTACTCGTCAATGTAGTTCATTTACGTAGGTACTAGGTACGCACCAAGCGTGGTGTAGTTTAAACTGGATTCGCTGTGTAGAATTGTATCGAATTTGTAATGAAATAACACCCCTCTTTTTGCGCCGGGGGTTAAAAAGACAAGCATACGCTTAGTGTAAGTTTTCGGTCACAAAAATACGTCTCGACTACGTTTGCATTCCAATTTCAAATACTATGAAGACCGTTTTCTTGCCGTTTCGATTTGCAAGTGGCGCTGCCAATTTTTTAGAGGCTCAGAATTGACACTTGTAGACGGTTGAAATTTTGGTATAGGGCCTGGAGTTTGTTTTACAACTGCCGTAACCAGCCCTTTTTTACTATTAATTACTAATAATTTGTAGTAAAGTTGGCCCGTTGGACTTTTAAGAACATAGGCTATTTTAAGAGTTTTTACGTCACCCTTGGCCGTAATTGGGATTTTACGCCCGCTTCGCGGACAGAAAATCTCACTTCCTGGCCGAGGCAAGACAATTACGAATTCACCGCCCTAGGTCTGTAATGTACTATTAATGATTCACGGTTAAGTTCATTCGAAATATTATAAACGGGATGTGAACCGCGATTACGGGTAGACCAGTCTACCCGTGATCATGATGCATGCAACTGTATCGAAATATCGGGTGCTCAATAAAGGTAATCGCGGTTCAGATCCCGTTTATAATATTTCGAATAGGCTATTTTGTTTACCTAATTCTTTTATAATCAAGGCTTGAATGTTGAAACCTTGGTAATGTTACGTTGTTCGACAAATTAAAGTTGCCAAAAGTTGACGCAATTTTTCTGTCTGTTGTTTTGAACGTTATAATAATGTAACTGAATCAAAAATGATTTAGGTAACGTTATTTTATTTTAATTTATTGAATTAAGCGTTTGTTTGCGGAGGTCCGTATTAATTTTATTAAAGCCTTTAGGTTTTGTTTATTAATTGATTTTGTTATTTTATTTAGTAACGAAAACAAGCCCTACTTAGTATCGCAATCACATCCAACATTTATTTCTGTTAATGTACCTACTCGTACTTATTGTCAATATACTCGTACGAGTAAATAGTAAAATTGTATTTATCGTAGAACCTATGTGTAAGTTTATTATTTAATTTCTGTTTCGCACTCTCCCGGGAAAGTGTTTAAGATTTAAGAGGTATCTAAAATTTCACATTTAATTTCTTTACTTACGAAATCATAGCTGAAAAATTTCCTAGAACGATTGCAGAATTTACTATTTTCATTATCATCAGAAACTCAGTTTTCATTATAAAGGGAGTGGATGCGTATAAAAGTAAAAACGCACAAAAAGTCGCGCGTCCTAATTCCGACTCAGTTCAAGTGTTAGCTGTCACTTTTAGTATGAATCTGACAGCGAGAAAACCTAAACTGAAACGCACTAAGACGTCATGGTACGGTCCCTGTTTTTAAATCCAGTACTTAACCTACACTAAACACACATTCTAACACGATACAAAAATTATGCATTCATTACATTTCGGTCCCAGATCAACTACACTGAAAGAAAGAAAGAAAGAAAAAAAGAAGACATTTATTAATTTTGCAAGACACACAAATATAAGAGCATACACACAATTTACACTGAATAGCAAAAATAATAATTATTATATTTCTGACATATATTAGTTTAAATAGTATTTTATATGTATTTGTGTACCTCTATTGTTGTGTATTTGTATTGTTTATGCTTTATTTGTTTAGGTATAAGTTAGCGTCATTGATTTTTAGTATGTCTACTCTCTTAAACTCTTGGTTCCTGTTGTCCTGTCAATCTTTCGAAGGTTAACTGGAAGAGATCCCTTTAATAAGTTCGCCTATGTACGTCTGTTTATCTCATTACCTGTAAAACTAATCACAGTCTTATCTCAGTGTTTGTTAATTGTATCTGTTTCTTTATGTTTGTACAAGCATTTACTTACTAAACGATATTGTTAAAAAAATAGAGCACGGCGTACATCTTTAAAATAAAATAAGCAATTCATAAAATAAACTACTAAATATTTAGTTCTCTTGAACGTTTTTTACTCTCTACTGTGCTGCCTATGCTAAAGCTTCAACAAATCTGCACGTTCAAAGTTCAAGTGTGTATAGAGTTATAGAGTGCAACGAGGCTGCGGCGACCTAGTGACCGAGGTCAATGCCCGGCACCGCACCCGCACTCCGTGCAATTGACCCCTACACGTGGTTGAGCAGTTTGTACGATAACTATGTAACGGATATCGAACGGATGGAGGTGTAGCGTAACACTAACGTGGATAATAGACACTGACGTACAACACATGAACTGAACCTTGGTAATACATGATTGCGCGTGCCAATTACGAAAACATTAGGAAACTTAAATTTCCTTCTCAGGGCTCCGTACCTCAAAAGGAAAAAATGGAACCCCTATAGGATCACTTTGTTGTCCGCCCGTCCGTCCGTCTGTCAAGACCCTTTTTCTCAAGAACGCGTGGAGGTATCAAGCTGAAATTTATATCAAATACTCAGGTCTACTGCCCCTTGGAGCTGTGAAAAAATCAAACTAAGCTAACGCATTCAAAAGAAACAATCGTTTATGCCGCAAATTTTCGAAATTCGCAAGGGAATCAAAACCTACAGGGTACTTCCCGTGAACTTAGAATCTTGAAATTTGGTATGAAGGCAGTTCTTAAATAGCACAGATTAAGGAATAATTGCGAAAACCGTAAATATGTACCTATGTATGTCTGTATATATCAGTGACCAATATAAAGTGATCCCACATTGCGTACATTTTTCTTTGGAGCAGGGCTCTGCTTACACTGGTTTATTGGTAGATATTTATAGATACGGATACGGAATCCTCGGTGCGTGAGTCCAACTCGCACTTGGCCGGTTTTTTTATTATACGTGGCTTCCTAATACTGTTCCGGAATATTTCAGTTAGTCGGGTAGTTGACTGAATAGCCCTGTTGTAAACGTTTATCAGGTTTTTTTAAATCACAGTTCACTAATGTTTCCATTCATTAAAGTGAACCGTGTCACAGGCTGGACCATAATAATAGTAGTTAAATAATAATAATCAGGCACAGGCCTCCTCTCAAAATGAGAGGGCTTGGGCTACAGTTCCCACGCGGGCCCAATGCGGATTGGGAACTTCACACACACCATTGAATTGCTTCGCAGATATGTGCAGGTTTACTCGCGATGTTTTCCTTCACCGAAAAGCTCATGGTATATTTCAAATGTAATATCGCACATTAATTCCGAAAAACTCAAAGGCGCGAGCAGGTTAAATAATAATAGGTTTTTA
This sequence comes from Pandemis heparana, assembly GCA_963854515.1. Taxonomy (NCBI): domain Eukaryota; kingdom Metazoa; phylum Arthropoda; class Insecta; order Lepidoptera; family Tortricidae; genus Pandemis; species Pandemis heparana. The sequence continues at coordinate 29,227,958 of OY978006.1, read as the reverse complement.
TATTGTTTTTTTTATATTTTGTGTTTAATATTGTTTTATGACTTTTTACATGAATGTCGTAAAAACCTAACTTGTGATAAAAAATAAATAAGTATACATAATACATGATTTTTTAAGTAGTCTATTTGGTGTCCCACTACTGGGTAAAGGCATCCTTTCTACCGGTCTCTGTCTGTTGCAAGGCTTCCCCAGTTCAAAAGACTCCAAATCGTCCTCTCATTCATCGTCATCTCCTTTTTGGTCTGCCTCTGCTCCGGTGCCCGTTGCATGTAACCCCGTCGGCGGTATTTTTTGCCCAGCGACCCGGATGCATTCGGCAGACATTGTCCCGCCCAGTTGAGTTTTGCGGCTGAAAGCCTACATCGACAATTCGAGTCATGGAGCGCAGATCGGTGTTTCTGTCTCTATCAGTTTTTTTTTTTACATAAAATAGGCTTACGTCTGACCTCAATCTCGCTTGATGGAAGGCAAAGATGAGGCCTAAGATGGTACACGTTTGCCTAGAAAGTGTCTGTTCACTTTGGCTTTAAAGATGTCCAGATTATAGCGTTCCGGAAAAACTGACTTCGGCAGAGAGTTCCACTCCTGAGCTGTCCGCATAATGAAAGAGGAGGCAAAATGCTTTGTGCGTAATGGAGGAATGTCTACAACATAAGTTATTCGAACACCCTAGGATGCTGCGCTCCATGGCTCGTTGGCAAACTTTGATTTTGGACATAATAATAATTATAATTAAATTGTTTAGTTAAGCAATAATAATAGTTAAGTAAAAATAAAATAATAAAACTAAATTACAAATTAAAAAAATTATGGGCAACGCGGCGTATTATCAAGTGAACTGGCTTATTGACCTACTCGTAAAAAGCAAACGCAATAAAATTTTACTGAAAATATTTCGCACCGCCGCTTTTCATTGTTTCAAATGAAAATATGCAAAAAAGGTGTCAGAATTATTCAGCGAACTGACCAATTTATGTATAGTGTTCGCTTGCACTTATACGAAATATTCAAATGCTGGAGTCTTCACTATTTTAATTCCCCGTTCCACCTATACACCCATTATCATGCTGAACGTGGTCTTGATACCAGCTCTGTCTACCCCGTAAGGGAAAGAGACGTAACTTATGTGTGTACATACTCTGTATCAAAATACTTAACGAATAAATCACTAAACGAAGCGCTGTTTGTGCACAGATTAACTACTCGACTCGGGCAGACCGGACAACAATGATCGTGTTATCCAATCAGACAACACTCGGGGTTGAACACACCATGCTGAGTTAATTATAGACAGGAGACGCTGTGACGCGGCAATTTGGTTTGACCTATAGAGGAACTAAGTAGAGTGGTAATTGCTCCATCTAGATACACAGATAATAAAATAAATGTAGTAGATAATATGATGCTAATAGCATACAATGAGTGATTTTGTGGGAATTTAGACGAAATTAGTTTGTTTACAAAGACGTTAAAATGGATTGGATTGGAGAACACGAGCGAACAGGAGAACGGGCATACACATTATGATGATAGTTTAAAGTGACGTAATTAATTTTCAGTAAATTTGCCTTAACTATTAAGACAAGTGTGTATGTTGTGTGCCCTGCCCTTACAGGGCGTCATGTTCTGACTTATGCATATTTATTTGTAACACAATACATGTAACATCTTCATTGCAATGTACATGACTTTGCAATGATTAAATGAAATGAAATAGGTAAATAAATAAAATAATTCATAGATTTAATAACTATCTTATAATGCATGACATCAAATTTTATTGTATTTTGACATTGATAATTTATATTTTCGACATTTAGTGATAAATTATTATTGTGTGCCCTTGCAGGGCGTCATGTACTTACCTACTAATCTCGTATAACATCATTTGACCATGTACTTGACATTACAATGAATAAATGAAATGAAAAATTATTTACAAGCGCGGTAAACACAAACCCCTCCTTTTGTACTTCGCAATCGGGTAAAAAGTAAGTAACGCCATAAAAACCGTCACAGCAGCGACTCTTGCTCACACTCCCAAAGGAGTTACATACTTACAGTAATAGCCGACTTGAATAAATGATGAATTTAATTAAAACGATTTAATCTTATTGTTGTGCCAAGGGGTTGTTGTCGAAGATTGCTAGAAATGTATGTATGATTGTCAAAAATGAAGACGATGGTGATTGCGAGTGAGTTGCACAATAAGCGTGCAGGTTTTAGCTGTCATTTTTAGTATGGATCTGGCAGCGAGAGAACCAAAACTGAATCCCAATTGAATCGAAATAAGACGTAATGGTAAGGTCCCAGGTCGGCAAGGCACCTGCAATCAAAAAGGAATCAATGCCTTCTTTCTTTCTTTCCTCCTTTCTAATCATAAGATGTAGCGGGTGTTCATGGGTAGTGGTAATCACTTACGATCAAAATGACTGTGATTTGCTGTCTGATTTTATAAAAAAGAGCACCGGTAAACGCTTACCTAACCTAACCTAAAATCACCAAGATGCGGTCCAATGTTTAATAGAAGAGGAATTAGAAAATGTACATAGTTTTATAATTTATTAGTAATCAGCTCAGTATCACCTTAGTAACCTTAGTAATCAGGCCCCCCCCCCCCCCCCCTTGTAACCGTAACTGTTGCACGTTACAGTAACCAAAATCCCTGTGGACTTGGCTCGCGAGCCTGCCGCGCTGGCGTGCTGTGACAAAACACTGCATCTCGAGTTACAGAGTTTTGTGGTAACATCAATAATAGCGCTTCTAAGGCCTCCATCTATATATCTACACTGACAGTTGCCTCATTTTGTATCAGAAATATTGAAAATCATCATAGCAATTTGAACTGTAACTATCAAAACTTACTTAATTGTGAGGTGTTGGGAGTCAACTAACGTACACGAGTTTAGGGTTAATACTATCCTTTATACTAAACGCTTAAGCTTATATAGGTTACATACTGGGAGAGTGTGAGTGTAGCACAGCTCACACTACATAATTATTTTGACTGAACACTACAACTGTAATGGATACAGTGTAATGCCAAACCAAACGCGCAGCACAAGCAAAAGTTACAGTGTTTTGTCGTAATAATCTCATACGAAACGTGAAGCTATTGCTATGATTCAAAACTTACAGTCCGCTAAGGACTAAGAATTAAGTTAGTTCAAGGGTTCTTGCAAGTTTGTACTTGAGACTTGAAACTTAGTTTCTTCCCAAAGTCTCCCCAAATTTTACTTTGAAAATGTAAGAAAAAATGTGAAATTCTGATCTTTTGTACTTTGGCTACAATGTATTCATCTTCAAGTCGCCAAAGTTTCATTGAAATCGCATGAATAACCACTGTTTTAGGACCAAATTACTAAAAAACAGCTTATTGCGATTTCTGGAAATTAGCTGTTTTCAAGATACAGCGTTTTGTCATAGTACGGCGGTGCGGCCGGAACACCACGTCCACACAAGGCTATTTGGTCACTAAAGTGCAACAGAGGTACGGTTATAGCTCGCAGATTAGTATCCGGCTTGAGTATTCGGATTCCCGCCCCACTATTGGATGAGGTCGTGTGTGTTTCCTATGTCGGGTTACCCCTAATCACACGCGAAAAGCGGCATAAAATGAAACGTAAAAATAAATTAAAGGGAAATTCCGTATTAACTGCTTTATGGTTAAGCCCCTAACAGTAAACAACTAAATTGTAAAATGTAGTCTAGACTAATCCGATCAGGGTCAAGGCACAATTTGAAACTATCCTTGTCAGCACTGCTAGCACGAGTGCGCTGTGTCGCGCCCAGTACTCGTCTTTTGTTTACTGTTCGTTCTGAAAAGAGACGAGTAGTTTATCTCGCGTGAATTATGGTGGGGGCAGCAGCTGAGGAGATGATTTATAGATTTTTGGTTTTAGAATAAATGAATTTAATTAAACTATAGGTTACAAATTTACTTAAATCTAACACTCCGATGATCCGATTTTGAGGATCGAGAGGCCCTACTTAAACACGAATGAATTCGTGTTGTCTTAAGACCCGATTTGAGGTGCCGAAAGCCAAAGAGTGACCGCGCACTCTGGTTTTATACTGATTGGTTGCACAATATCGATGGTGCGCGGGCGACATTCCATCTGATGAGGCGGCTGCAGGTGTATTCGGTGAATCGTGTCCGCGATGCGCTGAGGCGGCTGCAGGTGCACTGGGTGAATCACGTCTTTCGCGTACATGACACGCGCGACACAGCTCTCGTGCACACTCGTGCTAGCCGAGCAGTAGTTTGTTCCGCTAGATCACATGATTTTTCGTAGGCTTACGTCAATCTCGTACAATTTCATTCCATTTTCTTAACGTTATCGATTGTCAAAATAAACAGCCTAGCCACAGAGCCCGGCTAGCACGAGGTCTCAAGAGCCGTATATCGCGCGCGTGACATCATGAACCACCGAGATAGCACGAACAGCATGAAAAAGACGGCTAGTCTATCTCGTCGAACTCATGTGCGATAGCGTCAGTCAATATCATCACCATTATATTATGATTTGTCATTGGCCTTTGATCCCTGAAGGCGACAGCGTCAGTGGGTGGAATTATCTCTATTGAATAGCGAAATTAGACATAATATGCCTTCATATAAATACATACACCTTTTAAGGTATCTGGTTTATCAATAGATTAGACGGTAAAAAAGAAATGATTGAGATTCTAAAATTGTTCATACCTATTGTTACAATATTCAAACAAATGTACCTATAGCGTAAAAATTTATGCGTTTTTGAAGAAAAACGGCGCTCCCGTTTGACTTCTATTGTACTTATATAATTATTCATTCATCAATATTCTTGGCTTAGGCTCTTAGATTTTACATGATTCCAACCTATTTTGTTTGGACTTGAAATGAAAGACGCGTGCTTAAATAAAAAGGCACCATTCTTAAAAAAACAACATACACAGTGACACGTATTAGTTGACGTTGGAAAGTAGGACAAAAGACACAATGTCTGAGTATGTGCAAAAACTGGTTCAACAGAGAGAAAAAACAACCTAGGAGCCTACGGAGTGCAATATTTGAGACGTGCATGTCCGAACTTTCTTGGACATGTTTGCAAGACAGTTTCGATGCAAAGTTTCCGTTACAAATATCGTGCTTCATATTTCTTTTGAAGTTTTAATTCAGTTAGCTGTTCGCTGTATAAGTTGCTCCGCATACGAATAATCGCGTTGGAAGTGCGCACTTCTGCTTTAGTTAAAGTTGTTATGTACCAATAAGTGTGAGTTGCACCAAGTTACTCGTACCTACTTTAACGCTAACCGTTTCCGACGATTTTAACGTATACAGGGCGACTCCTAAGTCGTGAACCGAAATTAAGGTTTCTAACGCAGCATTTCAAGGAGAATCCCGTGCATTTACTCCAAAAACCAACAGTTAAATTTTGTTGAAGTTAAACTTAATTTATTTAAGTGTAAAAATTACCAACCGTTTGGTCACCCTATTCTACTAGACGAGTACTACTCAGAGTACTTTTAATCATGTTACTTAATCTTATCGATTGAGTGCCTAGGTTGAATCTTATGAAACATGTGAGTTTTAGATACATTGTACGTTTAAAGCAAACACGCTTATTGCTTCTCAATCATCATTTAATAATGCTCATATCACACGTACTTAAGTAAATGTTCAAAGTGTTCGCCTCCTAACTCTAAACACAACTCTGCCCGTCGCCTGTGGTTGTTTTTGACTCTTCTTAGAACGAAGCTGCCGTGCAAAACTTAAACAACCTTTCAAAGCGGTATCTTTTTTACTTCCCGATGATTATTTACGAATCGTTGAATGTCAAAATATGGTAATAAATATACAAAATACGAATAAGTAAGTGAACATTTTTTTTGATGTGAAAACTTCTTTAGTGACGCTGAGCGCTTTTTGGGATGGGTAAACATTGTTTGACTCGCGTCAGACGTAAGACGAAGGGAGAGTTTAAGTAGGTACCAGGATATCAGGATCCTCTATGAGCTTATTTTGAAATACGAATGAAGCTAAGAGTCGCGTTCCACTTTTGAAGTGTACGTTGATTTCGTCGCTTTAGCGTATGTGATTTTGGCCTAGTGGTATAAGGTGTGGAATAACAGTGTGTTCTCTCAGGTGACCGCAGTTCAAATCTCGCGTATTTTTTTCTTTTTGCGCAAGTGTGCGTGTGTGTAGTTTTCACTTCTGCCGGCACTCCCGGAGTGCTACCCGGTGTTTTTTTTTCTAACTGTTATGGAATAAATTATTGGATGCGTTCTCGTTAACGTCTCAATAAAGGTGCGACCACACCGCTGCTTAAAAAATGGTGACGTTACGGAATCACAACAAAATGTATGAAGAAACTGTGAGAAAACGTGACGCCTACGACACGTCACTGCGTATACGCGGCGTTGTAGTCGCACCTTCACTGAGTAAATTGTCAGCGCCACTGTTAAACGTACAAGCCCAGTGCGGATCGGAAACTTCACATAACACACCACTGAATTGCTTCGCAGGTATATGCAGTATGCAGGTTTCAAAATAATTTTCAAATGTAATATTGCAACATAAATTCCGAAAAAGTCAAGAGGTGCGAGCGCGGGATTCGAATCCACGAGTCTGCTTGAGAGGCCATAGGTTAAATATCTATGCTACCACGGCTTTTTAAAGGATTGTCGTTAGCGATTGAGGATTATCATACAAAAAATAAATAAAGTAAAGGTGGAAACACATTGTTAACACGCGACGCGACCCGATGCAACGCGTCGCGTGTTGAGTCAAATCAAATTGTATTATTTTCTATGACCAGAACCACACTATGAACATCCGACGCGACGCCATGCACATACATTCGTTACATCGGGTCGCGTCGCGTGTTAATAATGTGTTTCCACCTTAAACCTTCTCCACACAATGTCGTAGTTTCTTGTTACAGTGATTCTGTGTTTTTAATCGCGGCCACGCGGGGAAACTCACTGCATATCTCTCAGATGTCAGCATCTCGGGGTCATTAAGAATGTTTGTATTAGTACAAACACTCCTACTACTACTACTCACTGCTTACATAGACGAGAAGAAGTAAATAAATCACTTCGAGTGGGCGCGAAGCTTAAGCCGAAGGAAAATAAATATAGAGACTACTACACATTCGGTAAGCGTATTGATTAAACGCTATTAAATAGTGCCGCTAATTATGTTTAGTTGAATAAGTTTTACTTACATACACACACACACACAAATCTCACGTCTTTATCTCTTACGGGGTAGACAGAGCCTAAGTTGTGGGCGTGTAGGTGGAAAGGGGAATCATAATAGTGATGGGTTGCTAGCCGCATCGCCTATAACATGATTCCTAAAATTTTTGCCCGTTTCCTCGAAGGGCGGGAAGAGAAGCTACTGGTACATTCTATGTTTTTTCCTTACTCCCAGGACAGCATGGAAGGACTACAAAATATAGCTTATGACACTCACATATAATGTGGCTTTCTATTGGTAAAATAATTTTCGAATTCGGTTCTGTAGACCCAGATTACCTCCTACAACCTCACAATCTCTCAAATTTTACCTCTTTATAATAAAAAATAAAAATAAAAAATAAATATCTTGGGACAATTGACACCAATTGACCTAGTCCCAAACTAAGCAAGCTTGTGATATGGGCACTAGACAACGGATAAACATACTTATATAGATAAATACATACTTAAATACATATTAAACATCCAAGACTCGAGAACAGACATTCGTATTTTTCATACAAATATCTGGCCCGACCGGGGATCGAACCCGGGACCTCAAGCTTCATAGTCAGGTTCTCTAACCACTAGGCCGTCCGGTCGCCGGTCGTAATATTAGTATAGATTAAGAACGTCAGTAACAATATGTATCTAACAACTAATAATTATTGAGCAATGCAATGGTTGGTAGAACTAACGATTTGTATTTCATTTGACGAACTCGGTCAACATTTGTGTGATTTGACTTGCATGAAAATTGGGCCCGATTTTTGAAAGCACATCACTCAAAAGTGCAAAAATTGTGTATTGCTACTAAACTATGGTTAAAATTAAATTTTCGACTAGTTGACAAGATCAATTAGAGCTGGAATTTTCTATTAATCTACTCGTTTTCCAAATTCAGCATAATTTTTCACCACTTTCGAGTAGTATTTCCACATATTTGCACATAACATAACACGTGACTAATAACACGTATAACACATGAATGTAAAACGCATGAGAAAAACAAAAGACGAAACCACTAAAAAAATTTAAAGAATAATAACCGATAAAAGGGAAAGCGATCGTGTATACGGGCGGACGTATTTTCCGTAGACGCGTCCAGTTTAACCAAAGGGAATCCCTCGAGACTATGTAAACAAGCTTTGGCGCATCAATACCTAGAAGTGCATTTCACTCTCATCGGAACCCCCCAGCCACAGTCAATGGCAGGAATAATCCTTCACGGCTCATTCACTGTTATTTCATTTCGTTTTCGCTTTCTCCTTTGTTGCTTACAAATATTTTTATTAAAATAGTAGTTTTACAATACCTGCGTTCATGGTTGGTTTAAGATTTTTGTTTTATTTTGCTTTGCGAACGCTTTTGATAAGGCTTTTATAATTGACTTCTTGCGTTCACCTTTAATTATACTGTGCTGATGCTTTGCAGGTTCTAACGTTTATTTTCTAAAGTAATCGTGTTGCATCCGTGTTTGAAATCATTTAATATAGAAATTCTGAACGAAATACGCCTCAACAAGTTTCAACTAAAATATATATGTAATATTGTCCGAGGATTCCAAGTTCACCAGATGAATGTTATACGCTTTTATTTAACTTAGCGTGTTATTAATATGTATGTTTGTGAGGGGCAAGACAAAACTTCTAGTGGTTGGATTGAAGCATGTGGAATGGATAACAACATAAGGTCAGTTAAAAAAGAGTTTTATTAAAATTTTAACTATTAACAAAAGTTATTGAAGATTTCGTTCTGAAAATTGCACGTAAATGTACGTACTTAATGATTATAAATAATAAGTAAGAAAGCGTGCGTGTATTTTCACGGACTCCCGACAGATCAAGCAAAATTAAAGTAAGTAATTTATTGAGAAAGGTGATGGTTGACTGTATATTGGAGAACGTGGGAAGCTGATATCTTGAATGTGAAGTGCTATTGAGCTACGTAATAGCTTATAAGCCGTACTGCCTTATTTACTGTTTTATATTTTTTACCAGCAATATATTAAATGATTTATTGGAATAGAAATTATACTCGGCAGCAAATAAACCGGGTCACTTCTCGTAGAAAGTTATTGTATGAAAAGTGACTCGGTTTCTCTGCTGCCGAGTATATATATTAAGAACTAAATAACATTAAAGAACATTAAAACTTGGAAAGTTGATTTATAGAAAAGTAAGTTAATAAAAATAATTGAAAATTAAACTAAAAAATCCCCCCTGCCCCTGTTTCGTGTCTGGCTCAAAGTTTCCCATTATACTGGCCATCAATATATGTAAATGAATTCGGTTAAAATAATAAAGCAAAGGAATACATGTTACTTAATGAAAGCCTTTTTTACGAATAATTGAATCCTAATTATGTTATGACATGTGTTGATAACCATAATCTGTAAAGTTTTTGGATATTTGTATTGCATTTTATATATTTTTTTACGCCAATATACTTTATTTCTGAAAGTGCAATATGAAGTATTTACCCGGCGTAATTAGCTTTCAATGTTGATTGGAATCTCTGTCGGCTTTCACAGTTCAATAACAAATTAAAGGTGATACGCGTATTAAATTCTATAACAGAAATTATGAATTGCAACGGTTTAAACGTTTGATACGCGTGCCGTGGGTGGTGTAAGTGGGTAGACGGGAGATAGTGGAACGTCGTGTGGGCGCGCTCGGCCGCGCGGCGCGCGGTGCAATGTGTTGTGGTTAAGGACGGGCCTAAGGACAACAAGTCAGGAGCGACATCGGCCAAGTGGCAAGCCCAAATGGTGTAAGACAAGCTTAGGTTGCGGTGCGGCCTTGCGCGCGCACAAAAGACTTGCGATCGCGAACGTCGGCGAGCGGCGACGCGCGACATGCGGAGTGCAGGTCAGTGGCGTACAGAGCGCGCCGCGGACGCCCGCACCGCAGTGTCGAGCAGCACCCGCCATGCCCGGCCCGCGCCTCTCCCGCGCCGCCTGACAGCATGGCCCACCCGACCGCTACCACCACACGCAGCCACGCTCTGACGACGGTATGCATCCGCTGTCTCATAAAATCTCCGGCCGCTCGTCGCTTGTACCTCGCGACCCGCCTAACGCTCCGCTCAACGTTGCGCCCGACCAACCGGCGATACTTGGTCCCTTTGACTCAGTGATAGCCGGCTGAGTACAAAGTTCTCTTCTGCTGCGATCGTCTGCAGGCTGTGAGGAGTAGACCTGTCGGGTCACCACGTGGACCACTAGATGGCGCGTCCCCATCCTGCGGCGATCGCTATGCCTGCGCCCCTCCCAATGCCGCCTTTTGTTTTACCAAAAAAAACATAAATCCCTAAAAGGCAATGGTGGTGAGCAGGCACAAGGCGCCGAGACGTTGCTGACGTCAATGGAACCAGGGCTCGCGCCCACGCTGCGGTCTGGGCTGCCCCAACCTTCCGCCACCGCCGTCTCACAAATCTGGCAGCCAAACACTGGACACTGACTCTCAAAGTCCAATTCCTTACCAGCAATTCAAAGCCATTGCACAAATTTTAATTCTTCACAACACTGAGCAGACAATTCATCTTTAACGTACATTCGTCAAAAAATACATCAGGACTATAAAGATGCTTAAAATACAAATCTAAACACGCTCTAACAATATTCACGACAATAAAGTCACATTTGAATATTTTGGAGTACTTCGACCGGTTCGTTCTAATAAACGACGACTCTCCAACATCAGAAGCATAATGATGCCGTCTGAATATCAAAGACTAGTTCAAAACGCATGTAGGTTTTCATTCATGCAACCAACAACGGGTTGGCAATTGATCTTGCTTAGTAAGCGGACTGCGGTGGCGGACGCTAAACGTCTCTGTCGCTTTAAACGTTAGACACAATCATACAATACTAAAGGATTGCAATATACCTAAATAATTGGCGGCATTTATCGTGAATATTACGTCGCTACCTGGTTAATAAAGGATCACAAACGAGTGACGCGTGCCGCGCCTATGTTCTTAAGTCTGGTGAGTCCTAGATTGTAAGGCTTCGCTGAGCGTGCCAATTTATGAGAACCGGCTAAGCCGATAACTTTTACACAATAACACAGGTACCAATACCCACATGGCCTCAAACATGCAGCTAATACGAAAAAAACCTTAAAATGGGTAACTGTATAGCGAGAGCCAACTCAAATTTGGGAATACAGTAATTTTGTAAAGGATATTACTTAATCGCTAGCATCACAACAATGTTTCTTCCTGAAATCTGTTTAACTGATTCAAAAACCGCAAAAAATTGTCGCTCATTCCTTCATTATATACCAATCAACTGTCACTTTGGTTAACCAATGAATTTGGTTAATCCTAATGCTTAATATTAAATAAATTAAGAATAAACATTATAATCAATGAAAACATTAAAATAATTATACGAATCCTGTGAAAATACTTAAATTGTCATGAATTTCGGACCCGGGCGCTGGGTGACAGCTTTCTCTTTCTACAAGTTCCTTCGGATTCTGCGCCAATTCTTTCAGATCTTTGCAAAATCGACTATCCATCTGGTAGCTAAATGATATTTTTCAGCCTCTTATAACTAAATTATTAATATTTACTTGTATTCCTTAAGTTCACTAACGTAACCTATTTCCTACATTCACAAAATACTGTGTTCCCAAACATTTTACCCAATCGTATCCCGATTTAGAGGTTACGAAGATAACATGTAAATTCAATCCACAAATAGAATTAAGAAAATTTATGCATTAGGCGAATTATATCCTTACGTATATTTATTTTTTAGGTGAATCTACTGTTTCTTTACGACAGGAAATTTGGGGTCAGTCTGCTTAAGTTGCGTGCAAATCATGCGAATGCCAAGGAATCTTTACCATTAATATAACAGGGGTTATAACAGTGTTTTACGTGTGAAACGTGGTGATAAATTATGCATGTATTTGGGTGCCGGCATAATGTTTGATAGGAACATCTTTGTCACTTTCGTAAATTAGTTCATTGTGCAGTATTCTGTCTTAATTTTAGCTCCCTCTTCATTGTATACCGCACTCTAGATCTTCCATTGTATTTCCTTTGTAGGAATCGCGGCATTTTGGGCATCAGATATTTTCAGGTCCTGAACTCCATTTCCAAGTAGAATGTTCTGATTTGTAAGTTTGTTGTGACTTAAACACGACATTCGGCGAGTTCAAAGAGCTTACTAACTAAGACCTGGGAGTTACTACAATCGCTTAATGCGTGCCATTCTAGTCAGCATAAGGAACACTGTTATGCAGCCATATAGCTCTGTCCCTTACGCTGAGTAGAACTTGGCACGCATTAAGCAATTGTGATAACCCCTCTGACCGTCAATACAAATTTGTTTTTGTAGCTTATAAAATTATATTAAATTACGTTTAGTAAAACTGTATTCGAGATATGATACGTCATAATATTATGTGAGGCACTATACAAAAATACAAGGGGTGTATTCCAAAATCTAGTCAATGCCCAATCGCTATAAACAACCTCATTCAGACAACCAGGGGCCTTGCCATGACGTCCTAATACCGACTCAGTTCAAGTTTTAGCTGTCACTTTTAGTATGAATCTGACAGCGAGCGAACCTAAACTGAATCGCATTAAGACGTCGTGGTAAGGCCCCAGGTCCACAGCCTAGACCGTGCGACAGGAAATAACAAGACGATTAGTACATTTCACAGGCAATGAAAACTAGACACAAAAACTCATTGGAAACATGTTTTTACACGTTATGATGTAAGTAGAGCTATGGTGTCTTGTTATTTACTTATAGCCGTGTTTTTATCAAACATCAACAACGCTTTCACTTGTACTACCATTAATTTAAACTTGACTCTACATCGTAGTAGTGACATCTCGATCAACACCAATATCGGACCTCTAATGCGATGATGCCGGATGATGCCAATCAGGCTGCAATCCGAGGGTATCAACTTAATTCAAATTACTATAAGCTGCCTCTGTCGGCCTCTGTGTAGTGCATGAATTGAATAATAGTAAGCCGTTTAAGTGAAGTGTTACTGAAAATAGTGAATTATCACACGGGATTCACACATTGTACTTACTGTACAATGTTTCAGTTTTTACAATAACATTATAGTCGTTTGTTTTGACGTAATGTTATGTTTATGTTTATGACAGTAAAGCTCTAACATTTTAAATACTACCAGGAATTCAGGGGGGTTACTCCGAAATTCGATTTTCGTAGTTCGTATCACACCGTCTCTCTCGCTCTCAAATTAATAACTATTAGTGAAAACGGAACGGAACGAAACGAACTTCGAAAATCGAATTTCAGAGTATAAGGCCAGGAACGAAAACAAAATTAAAAGCATGCGCTACGTAACATGACAGCATTAATATTTGCTTTGATTTGAATGAAGCAAGTGAGAAATGTAAAAGAGCTTTAAATTGATTAATAACTAAGGCCCAACGGCATCCTTGAGGCTGCATTTCTTACATTTCCAATGCCAATGCCACGAAAATGCTACATAAGTCAAAAGTCAAAAGTTTATTTTGCAAATAGGCCGCTGAGGGCTCTTTTACATGTCTTTTTTTTAATCTACCAGCGCATTCGGAAAGACCATCATTGCCAAGAAGAATGCGCCGCAAGAAACTTGGCAGAAAGTTATTTTCTCAAAATAAAATAGATTTACAATAGTACTTAAATTCTACTTAACTTACCTATAATACATACATAGTTAGTCATGTTTCATTTCGGATAATAATACATTAATTTCAATGCCAGTATTGCTATTATCATAACATTGTACAGCTTTGTACACAACATTATAGTACACCTACACGTATTCACTTTCGAAGTACTGAATGTAGGTTTTCTTTACATCAATTAATTTCATAATACACACGGTGAAATTCAGATACATAATAACATTTCAAGACTACCTACTCAAGATGAGAAAAACCTATACATCCCCTTTTTATCAAGATATGATAGTGTCTTCGGCCAGGTTGAAAGACAAAGCTAAGCGATACCGCAGAGTGGATATTTGTGAACCCTTTCGAGCTCCAATTCCCACCACGGTGACATTTCCATTTTCATTGCTCATTGTACTGATGCGCATTGGTACTATCATCAGTTATTTCAGATTAGATTAAATGAACAGTAATATCTAACCAATTATCCGTGTTATTTGCGAGTTGTCAAATCGTCACCAATAAACTAATTGTGTCGACAACTGAGACGAACTTTACCCCATTGATTTTAGAAAACGTTCTTAATTCGAAAAACACCGTATTTTATATTAAGAAAATATGTATTTCAGTATGCCGTTGTTCAAATTTAATAATAGCTTAACCACACAATTACTTATCAGGGCTCAGTTAATTGCCAAATTATGCATAACCCGATACTTTCCTATCGAGCCAACACGTCAAGCAGCCTACATTACAGTAAAATTAAGCCTGCATTTTAATGTAACGGAATACCTAGTTTCAGGTAGCAAAGTTTAAAATACCTACCCTTATTTTACGTAATATTTTAGTGGTGCTTTAGTTTTTAGTTCCATAGTACATAATTATAGTAAATTACATTCTGAGGGCGGTGAAATAAAGAATGTCTCAGATCATACTAACTTGTCGCACGAGCCAAAAGCGAGGGCGATAAACATGCGACCTGAGGCCTTCTTTAACACCTCACAAGGTGTATACGGAATTTCCTCTGGCCAGGAAGTGAAAATGCTACAAATATTTTTAGGCAAATAGCTACTTACGGCCCGAGACGACTTAAAGATTTTTTGCCTCCAAATTCCTAGGCTGCAAAGATTGATGAAACCAAAATTATGGTTTACTTACATTTTCGTTCATATTAAAATTGTATAGACAAATCATAATTACTCGTATGCATCGCTAAGTGTACCCGAAAGCTCTGAACTAGAATTCTAGTGAAGTCAGGTGTTTCTTTGCGGTGGTTCAATTCCGTGTACTACAAGCAATTACCTTGCTCTGTACGACCACGCGCGCGGTAGCAAAGTAATTGGTTGCCCTCCACTCTCTGTAAAGTTCCTGATATCTTAAGTGTCAGTTATCTATTGTCACATCGTGCAAGTTAGAATCTTCTCTGTAAGCAATTTATTTTATAAATGTATAGAAAAATACTCAAGACAAGACAAATACTCGGCGTTATTTAAGAAACTTGAATGTTGGTTACCGTTTTAGTCAATTTTTACCGTATTTTCTGTCACTTGAAGCTTATTTTCTATGAAATTATCGGTATCTGATCACTTTTCACAAAATCATCAATTTACAAATCTTTTTTTAATTCTTTTAAGTCTTTTATTCTTTTAAGTTTTTTTTTTTTAAGTCTTTAAAAACAACCATTCGAGTGACTTAGCAAGGTTACGTTAAATTTGTAACTATTTGAAAAGTTAATAGAAGTTAACCTCAATCATTTAAGTAGTTAGTTTTTAGTGTAAGTTTTTACACAAGAAACTTCTCGAACGTATTCACATAAACAATTCAATTATTATGGAAAAATTGGCAGCGCCACTTGCGGATCGAAAAGGCGTTCGAAACGCACCCGAGACTTACTTTGTGTCCGCAGACTTACACTAAGCGAATATATAATAATAATGGAACGATTTTACAGTAAGTTAACATGAACTAAATTCCTTGTCAGTACAGTTTTTTTTTTTCATCACAGCCCTTGATCATCTATTTACGTCATAAGGTGCAGCTAATCCTAACAGGCGTACAATATTATGATCCGTTCGACTAACTACGCTTATAGATAACAGAATAACTTCCAATAACATGTGCGTACATTTAGAACACATTAAAAATATCATTCCATCTAAATGGCTCCACCTATAAGGCAGTTATATTATGTGGCACGCCGTGTTCATTCAAGACCAAGCGACTGTACAGTACATAGATTGTGGCCAGTCGCTTACCACGCATTGAGCATGACCAATTACTCATACATTAGGTGTTAGCAATAGTACCTACGTCCAATTTGATAATCTAGTAGCCGTATTATGCGAGTCAATCAGGGCATAATAGAACGCTGGGCTATAGGACCGCATAGAAGCAATAGATCGGCAAGACAAGAGAATGAGCGATATAATACGCGAATGATAGATAGACGAGACCATGGACCCAATTCTTGAAAACATTATGTGAAAACATCACTCGAAAATGGCAACAAATTGTGCTGTATTCGAAATAATAGGAGTAGAGTAGAAGAAAATTACAGCTCGGATCAACCTAGCAATCGGTTTAATTTGAGTCGTAGTTTTGTATACATTTTTTTTTCATTTGAGAAAGGTACTTTCGAGTTTTTATACTTCCATGCCGCGCACAGCAGCTTGTCCGCGGGCGTCTTACTTCCGCGACACGTATGCTGCGACGTTTGATAGGGTTCGTTCGTCTTTGCGATAAGAGTCCTTTGGTGGATATCCAACATCCTGCCGGACACGACCGGCTGCTCATATCTGAAGTGTTAATCCATGCTCAATATGTCGTAAGCTCAGATTGTTTATCGCAAACATATTTGCTATAAAGCACATTACAGCCGGATTCTAGCTTGTCATGTTTGCACGGCTCGGACACTGTATTTACTCCGGACATGGCAAACAACCGAGGGACGTTATGTCTGTGATCAAGCTCAGTATCGGTTATACTTAATCGTAATTAGAAAAGCCACAGCCGTAGCTTCTGTTCACTGAATCATTATAACAAATATTATAATGGTAAAAAATATTGTACGCCATTGTTTCTTTCTTACGTACATACATAAATCACGTCTTTATGCCTTATGGGGTAGACAGAGCCTAAGGTAACTGGACCTAAATGCCACGTTTAGCATGATTATCGGGAATCGGAATAGTGATGGGTTGCTAGCCGCATCGCCTGTACTACTCGTAATATGATGATCCTGAGATTTTCGCACATTCCCTTCCCTCGATGGGCTTTTACCATATTCTGCGCGGGAAGAAAAGCAAATGCTATTCCCAGACGAGCAATGGAACAAGTTTTTTTTTGCTTTCTTTTAAATAATTTGCTAAAGCCTCTCGCTTGAGCTAGATCGTTTTTTTTTTTCGATATTTCGACACATATATGTGTCATTTCCTATTAACTAACGACACGGATTATGTATTTAACCATATATCAGGTAGGTATAGCTACTGTAACGTTTCTCTTACATTACTCATGTCAATCGATCGCCATGAAATTATAAACCGTAAAACGGGGTTACTTTGATTTGCGGGGTGACTTTGATAACAACTTCCATGCGCTACTGAAACGCTTTTTTAACGAGTTTTGAAAAGCTTTAGCAGGTATTTCTTATTTATCGGAAGAACTGATAGTTGCTTCACCGCATAGTGACCGGGTGCGCCTCTTATTTCGTCAAGAAAAAAGCATTAATGATAAGTACGTTTTTCTTTCTTGTTTTATTAGCTGCAAAACTTTGACTATACTTTTGTCAATAATAAACACATGTGATTTTTATGTTTCATACGTTAATCGATGATTACCTACTTGTGAGTCAAAAATAAATAAATCCCAATTCGACAATCTATACTTGCGGACGTTACCTACCGGGGAATCCAAGCGTCGGGGTATTTTTGATAACTTAATATTGTGGTGAAATTGATGAAACGATCAAAGTAGCTTTTAAGCTTTGGATGGTTTCATGTGTACCTTAAGTACTATTAAAATAAATATTTAGAGGGTATTCAATATAAAATACTAGCTGCTGCCAGCGACTTCGTCTGCAAAAGAATTCGTTTATCGCTATCCCGCGAGATCTACGCAATTCTCCGAGATAAAAAGTAGCCTATGTGCTATTCCAGAGTTTTCTCTATCTATGTGCCGAATTTCATCCAGATCCGTTGGGCCGTTCTGGCGTGGTTGAGTAACAAACAAACACCCATCCATCCATCCATCCATACTTTCGCATTTATAATATTAGTTAGATTTACACAAAACAACTTACATTCAGTATATCCGAAGATGTACAAATTGCGGAAAGTACCCGAAAAGTTGAAAAATTTCACAAGAAAATTTTCGTGTGGAAATGTTAGTTTCAATTCCTTCACAAAAATGGAGAATTTCCTGAAACGTTCGCTGTTTTGGAATCTTTTCATCGCCACAACAGTATCCTAGTCCTTGATCTATAGAATGTAGAGATAGGTACATAGAAAAACAAAACGTGTCAAGTGTCGTACTCCTGGACTGTAATTACATCAAAGCAATTAAGTCATTGTCGACCGCCACGCCTGCGCTGTTTCCATTAGCAAATGACTATGTAAGCCTGCGAGGCTTCGTTACTCATATGAGAGTTAAATTGTTGCAACTTGTATGGGGTGCAATTTTTTCCCACGTCGTGTGAATAAAACGAACAAGTGCAGCCGGTTTTGTTGCTGTTATTTATGTTAAATATTCATGTCTTAAATACATAGAATACTATTGATTCCATCATTTTATATTCTACACTGTGAGTTGTCCTTCCATGGAGGTCTGGGAGCAAATAAAAAGCATAAAACGTACCAATTGCTTCTTTCCCGCGTAGATGGTAAAAAGCCATCCAAAGAATGGGCCGTAATCTAAGGAATCACGTTATAAGCGATGCGGCTAGCAACCTATCACTATTTTGATACCTCTTTCCACAAAGACAAAGACCGAAGTGCAATATTTATGGCCCGGTGTATTTCGAGATATTTTTGCACGGTGATCTAACGCGCGGCTGCGATGAACATAGTTCGCAAAGCTACACTGAAAGTTGTATGTATGTATGTATGTAAACTCTTTATTGCACATAAAAATAATAATTGTTTTGTTGACACACATTCATGTTAATATCTTGAGAATAAATCACCGATAAACATTAACAATTATGTAATCAATTCGATTCAGATCTTGCTCAAACATTTAGCGTATTTCACAATTTGATTACTCGACTCATTTGAAAAACGGAAACATTTCAAACATCTCTCCTTATCTTCTGAATCTCAATGATTCATTCGTCCTATGGACGTCGTTACAACCATGTCATTTGCAATTGAAAAGTTATTTGTAACGTTAAATTGACATTACGCATATGTAATACGTCAATGTGTATTACGAAAAAGTACTAAAGTGCTCAACATTTTCGTAGACCTACCTTTAAACCTTAGTATAATATTGTACTTACAGTTGTTAAGTTATTGGGTTAACCAGTAATATAATTATCGCTTTAACTTCACCATGCAATAAAAAAGTCAAACAAATAAACTGTAATAATTACCACGAAGCCATCACCTTTGCTGTGGTGTAGCAGCCTGTTTTAAAATTACCGTACTTATTTCCAAGTCCATTAGGACCATCGATTTATTGTTTCACCCACTCTATAAAATTTGTATTTGGTTGATGGCTTTAATTAATACACGGTTACTTTAGTAGATTAACTGAAAACGTTATTTAATGTACAGGTTTAGTGTAGGTGGAATAAGCAGGTTGTCACTGTCTCTGTGCATGTAAAACATGCTTGAATGGTGCTCAATTGATTCGTTAGGGTTTCAGGATGGATAAGAATTTATTATAATAGAACATATTTTATTCCTTATAACAATTTATTATGTAATACCTAGACCTAACTAAACAGATTAACTAAACAGATTTATATGGGGAGTGTGAATGGGTGCGTTGGGAGGGGAAGGCCTAGGCGGACGTTCCGTGATCAAATTGGGGACGTTTTGGAGAAAGGCCAGGTCAAGAGTACCCGAAACCGACGAGCATGTATGAAGAGATTGATGAATGTCGATGAAGCGAAAGAGGTATGTCAGGATCGTAGCAAGTGGAACAAAGTAGTCTCTGCCTACCCCTGTGGGAAAGAGGCGTGACGATATGTATGTATGTATGTATACCTAGACGAATTTAAGACGAAGTGGAATAGGGATGACAATTTTTTTTTCTTTGTCTATTATGTAGATAATCAAAAAATATTAGAGATATATTTTTTTTCTTTTTCACAAAAGTAAACGGGGATTTATGAGTGAAATGTCGCACGACGTCATAACAGTCTTGGAACATTTTTGAATACGTCATCAGCATATTTCAATCGATAATAAGTACTTATGCATTCTGCCGGCCGCCTTTGTATTTTGAATTATTAGTGTAAGGCCTGAACGGCGAGCGTCCGGCGGAGCGTTCGGCGGCGCGGGCAGCGGCAAAAGGCTGTTGTGCAGCTGGTTTAGGCAAACTCTATACTTCATTTAATTTAGGATGAGAAACCACAACAACATTCAACTCGTGAACTGTAATCTCTTTACGATTTGTACTAGAGTAACAATTGACGCCACGCAAATAAAGGGGAACGTATTTGAATATCGAAATTTAAAATATCTAAGGTTAAAAAGTCGACGGTCAAAATATCGAAAATTAAAATATCGAACGATCTAAATATCTACTATTATTATATCGACGTCTGAAATATCTAAAATTCAAATACCGAACGGCTTAAATATCGAAAGTTCAAAATATCTACAGTCGAATGCTCGATATATGTTAAAATCGAAACACAAAATATCGACCATCAAAAACCCAACGTTTAAAATATCGAAAATTGAAATAGCGAACGATCTTAACATCTACTGCTATTATATTGACGGTTCACATTCCTACAGCTCAAATGTAAGAAAGCGCAGGCATCATTGGTTAGGTTAGGTTAGTATTGCGTCAAGGCGCGAAGCGCCTGAACTAGGCGGACTTTTTCTCGTCGCTATTCAATTCTCATGCGACTAAATGTTACGTATGACAAAGTAAAATGTGTGATTAACAAAATAACTTTGAATAGCTACGAAAAAAAGTCTATTCCGCCTAGTTTAGGCGCTTCGCGCCTTGACGCAATACTAACCTAACCTAACCTATGTTGCCCGCGCTTTCTGTGAGGGAGTTGGAGTGCATGTTCAGACATTTTTGACCACCCTTATGTGATCAGATATATATTCAATGACGACTGTAGGTACCATTCGATAATATAATTTCGATATTTTGAATTTCGACTTTATGATCGTTCGACATTCTGATTTTCGATATTTAAGCATTCGATAATTGTACTATTCGATAATATATACTTTCGACATTATAAATTTCGACTTTATGATCGTTCGACATTCTGATTTTCGATAATGTAGCTGTCGATATTCAGATTTTCGAAGTTTAAGCATTCGATAATTGTACCATTCGATAATTATATACTTTCGACCTTATGATCGTTCGACATTCTGATTTTCGATATTTTGACCGTCGACTTTTTAATTTTAGATATTTTAAGTTTCGATATTTAAATACGTGCCCAAATAAAGTGGCATTTAAACAATTTTATTTTGCGGCTGCCAAACTATTGCACTGTACTGTTTGCTAGGTAAGAAATAGTTTTAATAGTAGCCGCAATGTAATGTTATTGTGGTTTCTCATTCTAAATTAAATGAAGTATATACTTTGTCAAAAGAAACTTTGATGTTTTTAAGGCACGGGAAATAGTGAATACCTAAAGTTATCTTAAAAAAGGTGCTGCTCGCCAGTTCTGTTAGTTTGAACCGCGTGTCTAGATCAGTCTGGGATATATCAGCAAATCTGATGGTTTCACTTCATTTACATTCATAAATCTCTTTCTACATGCTAGTCGGTTTAGGATACTACTCTTTGGACCGGATCTTTGGTCAAGACGTCCCCAACCAGGTCAATTAAATTTTTTTACCGATTGGTAATAACTTTAAGTAAGCGTAGTTCAAATGACAGCCATTAATTTTGTTAATCGCAGAATTATACCCCTTATTTTATCTACTTAAATATAACATTTATCTTAAACCATAATTCAGGTCATCACATTTACTTTCTAACGCGCTCCCTTCACAATATTGTATTTTGAAATGGTAAATAAACAATTTCAATAATTGACGGTAACTTTTTCCCTATTTCCGTGTTGCCTTTGATTCTGTTTGCAGCCATAAATATGCCCAAGAACATTTAATATTTTTAAAGCCCAACTTGCAGGTACACCGGAGCTAAACAAACTTCCTTTTAATTATTTTTACCCGGTTTTAATTACTTAAACCCGATTATCGCTACTTTTAGATCACCCCATTCAAGGAAAATATTTCTTGGAAACCGGCCGACCGTGAGTAGACTAATGTAAAGGTTACATCTTTTTGCATTTATTCACGGAAATCAACAGCCATTTCTAAAGTATGTTTTCAACAAACACTGCGCCCAATCTAGTTGCCAATTTATTTTAGATATGCATGAGTGATTTGTACTAAACCTGTAATTGTATGCACATTTGGAAAAATATAAGTACCTCAACTGTATACAGTTATTAGGGAAAACAAAACCGAAAACTTTCCTGGATTATAGACTTGCTAATTCTTCGTTCGTACGTACTTCGTTTACTTACATGTTTACTTAGTAACGATACTTTTTTTGTCTACTCATCGACATTATTTAGATTATCCTGTCTCACAAAGCCACTGGTATTCACGCTAAGAGAGTAGAATGATATTGTACCTCTATAAGCCTACGACAAACCACGCGATCTACCGTAACGAATACCAAAGCAAACGACTGTCGACACCGATACAGAACGTATGTCACACACTGGTCTAGCTACGCAGAACGGTATTGTTAGTAATATAGTGGGTATTTTATGAAAATTATGCAATAGTTCTTTGTATGAGGGGTCAAAAAAGTCCAATGGTGTGTCGGTTATGTGAGCGTAGCGAACATCGAATGAAAGCAACAATCTTTTTTTTACCTTCCTGGGCCGCTGCTGATATTTCTTCCGGTGTCGATTTAATTTCGTTTGCATTCATGCTTTTTTATGACACGTTACAAAAATTTGTTATAACTATTGCAATCAAACAACAAACAAGTCAAACAAGACACGAGCGGGAAACATGAAAACGACAAACGACAAAATTGAAAGTTTGTTTTCGGTAAACTTTGTTTTTAACTAATGTTTACTTTTTATATAGCCTTGCGTTCTTGGCGCATTTAGCCAAAACGTTTACCGACTTGCCTGTTACGTTATTAAAAAAATCTTTGTTTTATGTTGGCAGCTATGCATTTAGTTCTGAAAGTTTTAGTTAAGTATATATAAAACACCATAATGAATGAAATAATTTGTTAAGTTGGTAGTCGTGCATTTTCATCGTAAATTTAATGTTGATCGCGTAATAGTTTTATCTAGGTTTGATGGGCAGTCTATGGCTGGCAGAGTGACGGTGGAGCACTTTAGCAGCAACATAACGCTTCGAGGGAATAGACAATATTGAATTATCTAAAGTCTTATTATGTATGTTTTTATAATAATGTTCGTGATTATTTAAATCACAGTTAATAAAACAGAAGTAGAAAAATGATAATCCAGCGCAAGCGTTCAAATAATAGAGTTAAAGTGTCGAAAGTGTTCGTGGAAATATTCAGTTGGAGATGCAACTGACCGAGGCAAAGTAGATTAGTGTTCGAGCTCCAATATAACGATATCACACGGATTTTAACTTTGACATTGAAGGCCAATATTCAACGTTTCACGGCGGATGAAATACGTAGAATGCAATTTAATTTGTTTTTTTCTCTCCTCGTCGCGTCTAGTCACAAAATGAACGGTGATTTACTTTGTTTTGTCTTCTCGATGCTTTGTTACAGACTTACAGTACGCTTACTAAAATAAATTGTAGCGTCTATATTAGCCGTTAAATTAAAATCATTTTCCAGTTGTGACGGGTGAACTGTTCAACAAGGCGTTTGCAAACCATAAGAGTTCATTGCCCTTATATAACAAACTCCTACGCATGAATCTATATTTTAATTTAAGTACATAAACCGGACGCTACGTGTTCGTGTGAGTGTAATGAAATATGACCTTTTCTCAGCTTTTTTATTCCTTGGCCGGCTAAGAAAGTCTATTTTTCAATGCTTTTCTTGACGTTAGGTAATGCAGAGGCACTAAGTGCACGTTCAGCTTAACTTGAAAGCCTGACTCTCGCAATGGGATAGTATGAAACTGGACAGAAGAAGCAAACAGCACTAGCATAATATAGTCTCTTCGAATCATATTTACTGCACAATGTTATGACACCACATAGCTTGGCCACGTTACTCACAGGAAAAAAAATATGTAGCTTTTTATATGTTTTCTGTTTTTAACTACTTTTGTGACTGTCAGAAATAAACTTTTTCTTTCTTTCTTTCTAAATGTTTGGTTGCACACAACCAAACATTTAGTGTGTTTCGCACATGTGTGATGACATAATTTTGGTATGAGTGTGTGTGCACATAACTTTTGTGACGAGTGTAGATGTGTGCTGTACCATATGTCGCCTTCTTGCCCCGAATGCCGAATAAAAAAATAGTAGAACAAAAACGAAAAAATCTGCTGATTTTTCCAAATCCAAATCCAGGAAAAAAGTCAAGTAAAAATCCAATGTGAATGCGTAGTAGTTCATACAAACAGTATAAGTACTAATACGCGACATTATTAAAGAATCGTAGATACGTTCAAAAGTGTTATTTAAAACAAAGACGCATCAAATATACAGTAGTGCAATGTTACGCAACGCTCTGTCTATATAACCAAATCTATACTATCTATACTTTATCTATAGTCTATACTTTATATTTTTTTAATCTATACTTTGTTCTTTGTTTCTGTATTGTTTTGTACTGATTTGTGGAGTTCAATAAAGGGTATTTGTATTGTATTATATTATATCCCCTTGCAATTAGAAGTTTACGCCATGCCTTTTTATTTTGTGTGTGAACGCTTCACGCATTCCCGTAAGTCACGCCGTGTGTAATATTTACAAAGTCCAATTAAAATGCTTACCGTACCCTCTATCATATTTGGAGGCTTTAAACCAGGGGCCGTAGGGGCCGGTAACGTTAAAAAATTCAGGGTACGGCGTAACCTCTATTAACTACACAGAATCAAGGATGGCTAGGGCTTAGGTTGGATGTTAAAATCTGTAAACAAGCATGTTTTTTTTTTCTAAATCATATCAGCCAGATACAAGAACATATTGACTCGCCGCGCAGAATTTTAGGGTGCGACCACACCGCCGCTTAAAAAACGGTGACGTTACGGAATCGCAACAAAATGTATGAGGAAACGGTGAGAAAACGTGACGCATACGACACGTCACTGCGTATACGCGGCGGTTTGGTCGCACCCTTATGGCACAGAGGGGACTAGTTTTTCAAGTCAGGATGGCAAGCTACTGGGTCGCTAAGTTGCTGAAGCCAGGACTGTTTTTAATGACTTGCCGTTGTGTTTTTTGAGGCAGTTGTGTCACTCACCACTGATTTCGCTATCTTGGCTTATGTGTAGCTTCGTGCAGCCGGCGAAGCTAATATCCGTTCGGTCAGTAAAAATACTACAAAGGTACTGACTGGCCAAAAATTACTGTATATATAACAATAATTTTGCCTTTGCGCATATGAGTATATGCTATATTGTACATATATAAAGATTCAAACACAATTCACAAAAACAGATTAGATATAATCTAAAAGCATTTACTTACTTACTTTCATCGCGTAAACAGCGCTAAGATGTGTCCAAGCGAAGACAGTAACCATGCTTTATAGTTTACTTTCTAGATTGCTGTCCTAGCTTGAAAAACTATGGTCCATTCAGTCAGGCTAACATTGGAATCTACAATCAGTGATTGTAAAAGTTTAAAATAATTCGACACAACGTGAACGAATACAAAAGAAAATTGTTCGCAGTGTCAGTACAACCTTTATTACAACCTGTTATTTATGCACCTCTACCTCTTTAGGTGTTTTATACGGAAACTTTCTTTAGTTATAGTAAGCTGCTAGGTTTTAGTATTTTATACAAATTACGAAAGAAAGTCGCTAAAATGATTGGTTGATAATTTGGGAGAAGGTATTTTAATATGCGATATTTTATTTTGCACTTTGTTTAGAGCCTCAAACTCAATTGTTCCTTTTTAAATTGTACCTTCCTTATAAATAACCATTTTCCTACTGTTTAATTCTATCCTGAATGGGGAACACAGTAGTCTTGTGTATCCCGGGCATTACAAGTATTTAGGTACGGCCCGGAAAGGCGATGTGAAAACGTCACGTGTATCAGGCGCTCGAGCGTTTTGTGTCGAGTCTCTCAACAATTATTAATTTATACACCGTAATATCTGATGAGAACAACAGTTGGGTTGCCGAGCACAAAAATAGCTTTGTTTTTCATACAAATAGGTACCTTTGAAACAAAATTATTTTCTGCTAGCAGTATAGAGACTTTATTTTTACTTACCCGGCTTGGCCCCTACTTGACAAGTCTTGGATTTGTTTTTTCTTTCCCTTGCGATGTGTATTAGTCATATCCTCATGAGAGAGCTTTGATGATATTTAGAGCGCATGCGTGGCGCAACGCGTCTATCTAGACCAGAAATCCCAGTTTTTCATACAGTAGGCTATATTGTATTTAGTCTGTTTGTCGATAAAAGCTAGCCAAGTTAAATCTTGAAATTGAATTACATCCCGTGAAATAAATGTAGGATATTTAGTTCTGAACTTGGCACTCATTATATTATAACATACCTCTACGGGGTGACTTCTAGGTCATGAACAGAATTGACTTTTTAAAAATCCTTGGTATAATTAGGTACCTACTTGCACAAATACTTTGTGAATCTGTTGGCTTTAATTTTTAAAATATTTAAAATATTCTTATTTTCTTTTAATTAATTGAGGGGCTGACTAATAAAATTGCGATTAACACCAGTAATACTCCGTGTTAATCTTGGGCATCTTTATCAGAATATGTGGTTTCTGTTCACGACTTAGAAATCATTCTGTATATCAGTTACTTCTTCGGCGAACATGCGGCTCATTTCACTTTTACTTTTAGGTTTTTGATGTGATATGATAATATATACATGAAACTCTTCTCTTTTTCATACTTATTCGAACGATCTGTTCCTGCGTTAAATTGCATAGTTCGGTGTGAAGAAGTGAAACTTTCGGTGCATTCCTGTTTGACTAGGTGCACTACAGAAATGTTTAAGACACTTGTGCAAGTTACTTTAACAGTAACATTAACTATAACTGACGATTTTGACATATTTTTATTGGTTCTTACCGCCACATTTTATATCAGGTTTAAATAAGGGCGCGATGCCGGCCCTTTAAGAAAAAACTAAGTTCGTTTTTCACTTAAGTGAACTAACCCTATGATACCCTCGAAGTACCAGTAGCTTTAATAACTACTCGGTGTAGTAAACCGTTCTCTTATCAGATTGTTCATATATCTACGAGTACATACATGTTCAGATATAGCTCCAGGTATTGGCCGATAACCGATAATCCTGGGATAACAGCGGATTAGAAAAATATCTGTCATGTCACTTTACTGACGGCTCAATATAAGAGGTTATGATTTAAAAAATATATTTATAAGGTGTCTTCAAATTTTTCTGGCATTTTTCAGCTAATGGTTAGATTGGTTTATTTTCATCTTCATTGTTGATTCAAAACCGATTCACCCCTTTGACAGTACACTTTGAACATCGATAAACAATATTGTTTTATTACTTTTACATAAATACCTATTGTAAAAGCCTAGCACAGAGAATCAAAATAAATATAGATAAATAAATATCAGGGAACAATTCACAACTTTATCAAACACGTGCTGTTAATGAGCATGCTAATTATAAACATGTATGAACTATTAATGTTAGTTTCGAATCTTTCGAGATATCCGTTTATTTACATTAAGATGTCTGAGCCTCACGGTAGTTTTATACTAAAAATTTATGAACTAAGTATACTTTTAAGCACATTTCTAAGCATGCTGTTATTGAGCACGTACATATATAACTTATGAAACGCATTCATTGCCGGCTGGGACGCCCGAAACTCCTTTAGGGTGCGACCACAACGCCGCTTAAAAAACGGTGACGTTACGGAATCGCAACAAAATGTATGAAGAAACGGTGAGAAAACGTGACGCATACGACACGTCACTGCGTATACGCGGCGGTTTGGTCTCACCCATACTTGTACTTTGGCGAGCACTACATGCTTCAGATTAGGGCAAAAAGCTGCACAGTCCTCCGGTGGTAAAACAAGAACATAACAATATCGCCTAGCCTCTTGCTTCAATGCCACTTTTTAAGCACCCGGTGACCTAAATATCGGCGTTTGACTTATCAACGCAAAAACCGCTTGATCAGCGCATTGAAATCTTGCCTCTGTAGAAATATTGGTATTTTTTATCGTAAAATAATAATATTACAGGGCAATTAACAGCAAATGCAGTTCTGAATTAAATACTGCTTACACTGTGACTTATTTTGCTTATACTATTGTCAACAGTAATTTACAGGCCGTAGTAGTTAATTAAACTAGAGTATTTTTATCTCGTTATGAGCAACAAAGAGTTACATGAGTAAAGCTACTTATACCGTTTCCATCCTAGAATTTCCAACTTCGCGTCAATGCAGTTCGGTCGGCATTGTTTATAAATAGTATAACAGAATAATTTGTTCCGGTGAAACATTTCAGCTTGCTGTTGTGTTATTTAGAATGCTTTAAGAGGGTGCATCCATGCTAAGCTCGCAACGTCGCATTTTTGGTGATTTTTTGCGATTATTTCACAGAAATTGAATGAAAGTATCAAATATCCGTCTGTAGTGCACTTCGTTTTTAGTGTATTAATGTGTCTAATACAATAATTCATCGTGATGGACTTTTATTTTCTTATTAAACGAGATATAGTAATTTATCGCTTTAATACGAAAATAAAAGTCCATCACCATTAATCATTGCATTGGACACATTAATACACTAAAAACAAAGTGCACTACAGACGGATATTTGATACTTTCATTCAATTTTTGTGAAATAATCGCAATAAATCACCAAAAATGCGACGTTGCGAGCTCAGCACGGATGCACCCTCTTATTTAATTAGAATGCTTCCATTCCTTCCAAATATATTACAGAATGTTTATTCCTTCCGTTTATTTTTTTATCTATTTTGCCCTGAAGTAAGCGTATTATATAGATAACAGTACCGGGGCCTTACTATGACGTCTTAATGCGATTCAATTCCGATTCAGTTTAGGTTCGCTAAAACATGACCAAATACTAATAGACAAACTAGGTACAATCGCAATACAGAAATGACACCATTGCGCGTTGTAACTCAGGCCACCATATAGGTAATTATTAGCGTTAATGGCATAACGCCTCTCGGCAACTTTAGACGAAGCTCGCGTTCAAAAGGGTAATATAAACATAGTCTGCCCAAGTAACACATCAAAGCAGTATAACGGCCGACTTACAGCATTTCTGTATCGTTTTAGCATTTTGAGTTAGTTATATAGTAGCATTATAAACGTTTATACGGCTACTGTAGTGCTTATTTGGGCACAAATTATACAGCTTTAGATCCTACATAGGTTGTATAGTTGCATTACATCGCATTATATTAGCATTATTGTGGTCAAAGTAGGTGTCAATCGCATTAAAGAAGCATTATTACGGTCAATGAAGTTGCCAAGTACATTACAGGTATTGGTCTGGTAATACGTTTCCACGGCGTTCAAACTAACCAAAGTTGCACCGACTCCTTGTTATCATACCGCTACGCCGTTGACCTGCTATATCGTAGACCGGTACGCCGCTTTTCTCACCGTTTCTACATGTTACATTTTGTTGCGATTCCGTAACGTCACCGTTTTTTAAGCGGCGGTGTGGTCGCACCTTAATAATTACCGCTCTAAAGGAGAAATAATGGTTTTTTAATCGTGCATACATATTAATACACATAAAATAGTTTGACTATATTTAATTATTTTGAATTGTACTGAGTCAAAATTCAATTAAATTCATCAATTTCAATTTTAAAAGTTGTTACCAAAGATAGCGCTATGTGATTTTGTTTGGTGTAATAATGGATGCAAAACTGTTAGTATTAAATTTTACTGTGTCAACTTTCTATTTGAAACCTTCCGATTACATAGTTATGAGTTACATGAAATCCGAAAGTTTTCCGACGTACAAAGTATTTTTCGGCATCCGAAAATACAATAAAAAAACCTTGAAGGTTATACCACTTATACTCAATTATCACACTTAAGAATGCTAAGTAATTAAAAAAAGCAGAACTATGAAATAAAACGCTAGGTGCTTAATGCTAAGCCAAAAACAGATAGAAACGCGTACAAACGAAAGCCCCAAACTCATAGCTCCCCTCTTTTTGCGTGGGTGGTTAAAAATCGTTAAGCTTCCCTCCCGTAGCTATGAATACTTGCGCGGAGCCCGCTACGCTCGCACCGGGCATGGTTTGACCTAACCCAGCGAATGGAACCTTTCCTAAATAAATGATAAGATAATTTACTTGGCGAGAAATTGCGAGTACTTACGATATTTATTGTGAGGTGTGAATAGTGTTTACACATTATCCGGTCTTTCTTTACAATAGATTTAAAAGATTGAATTGAAAATTGAACCGGTACCCACACTGTCCAAATTGGCGAAACCAAAAAGCCAGAGGTAAAAAACTTAAGAGATGCCCTTCTTGCATATAGTACAGTAGTAACTTCTCCGTGGATAAACTGACTGACCATTTTAGATGAATCACTCAAGTTCAATGTTAACGTTCAAGTTTTTTACACTATAACACTTTTTTGTTCCAGTTGTTTCGGGCACAAGAGGCATTTCATCTAAGTCCTCTAGGTTGGCAACGCATTTGCAATCCCTCCGGGGTTGCGGGTGTCTATGGGCAGTGGTGATCGCATACCATCACTTGCTCGTTTGCCTTCCTATTCACATAAAAAAAAAGTTCTACTTAGGTATAAAAGTTTCAAAAATGAATTTAACCTATATTTGGATGGTATTTTTATGACCTGATTTTGTGCCACTGCAATTTTCTAATACAGTATTAAAAGTGGTGTATAGTGTTTTTCAGAAAACACATGAAAAGGTGTGACATTTATCCCCCTCTGGGAGAAACAGGCAAGCCACCGCTCCGCCCTAATGGAGGTCCTTTGCTAGATAAGATGACGGAATACAACGAGCAAAGACTTTCCAGTTAGTTGAGTGATTCTCTAAAAAATCCTCGTTCAGAAAGTAATTGCTTGAGAATCAACCATAACTTGACCTACTCACAGGCATTACTTGGAATCAGATGTCATGCCATTTGGCATTCTGGTCTAGGCCAAGTTATAACTATCTACTAAGCGCACTACTGCAGTGCTTCACGGAAGAGTTTTATTTCAAGAATCACACCTCTGCAATCGAAACGTGACTGTCAAATCACCCGCCGAATAATCTTTTATCACAATTGTTGACGGTCTCCTCACAGGTGGCGCATCAATTAACACAAATTGTCTTTTGCAACCAGTTGGCCAAGACCGAATTAACGTCTCATGATCATGATAGATCCAACAATCGAAGCTTTCGTCTAATACTACAAATGGCTGTTACCAAAACCCGCTGGTTATGTGTACGAAAACACTGAAGGTATCTTAAAATGAACCCGGAATACTAGAGCAGGTGGTTGGGTTATTAAGTGAATATTATTCACTATTCAAGATCTTAATTGTGGTCGACAGTTAATGTTTCCATAGATTATTCAATGTTCGTAGTGAACTGTGACAGTGACTTACTTATTCCTAACCGACTTGATAGGAATGTTCAGCCAAATTCAACCCACGTAGTATATTTTGAACATTTAGCTCAGTAAATACAACACAGTTTTCGCCTTTTAAGTAAAATCGGATTTCAACAGATTGGTAAAGTATTAGAACAATCGTTTGTGAAGCGGAGCCCGGTCATAGCCAAGTTTTGCACGTGTCGTGGAAGCTCTTCGACGTTTATAAGTATTGACGTTTTGTACCGAGAACTGACGGCCGATCGCAGGAAACTTGTCGGGTGAGGACCGGTATCGGAAGACGGGCCGGAGGCTTGTCTCGAAGACAGATCTTGAAGGTCGTAGGAAGCGGAACATGCTCTATAAAGCTATGCTTACGCAAGCGAGAAAATTGAGCGAGTAACATTACATTGCGGCACTCGATCGATCGCATATAACCCGTTAGCCCCACGGCCGGCAATGCATGTAATGTAGTGGCGAGATTCATTGTGTAAACAGGGTTTAAGTGATAGTAAATATCAGTTGATTGGAATGCTTAGTGCTGTAGCGACACTCCTATGCAAATGTTTCGTACTCGTTTTACGTGTGGTATTCTATCGCCAGCGCTTTATTTCAGCGAAAAGAACTAGAATATATTTACCGGAAGAACTAAAAATCTACAGGCATATTTTTTTTTAATCTTGTCTGATTTGATAGAATTGGTAAAGTTTTGGATAAGAAACAGTCCTCTATCTACTAGAAAGAATTTTTACTGACAGAAAACGAAAATAATTTGCATTCGTAATCATTTTATGGCTTAATAAAGTCATTATTTTCAGTGTAATATTGTAGCTAACATTTTGGTTGTCACAAAATAAATTCCATTTACCAAAATTTTGTACAAAAGTATCACTAGAACGAACGAAATAGGCCGTGTTTAGTTACATTTCGTCCCGTAAAATCTTCCCAACTATTTCATCTTAACTGTGTTTTCCATAAATTTCTCCGAAATCGCGAGCAAGCGCTAGTAACTGATAATGGTGTTCAGTCTTCTATATAAAAATGTAGTGCGTGCTCCAGACTCGAAGATGACGAGACGGTGCCGTGACGTCATGAAGCGGCTCTGCGGCTGCGGCTATCGATCCGTTAGACTCGTGCCGTCTTTTTCCCTCGCTATATTATCCCTCCCTTTCTCGCCTACGGTACTGTCTAACTGAAAAGCTTCGTTCTGAAATACGCTACTAATATTTATTTTAACGAAACCGCCAGCGCCCGGGTTGAACACGTGGCGTAGCAAGGCCGCGCGCTAAGGTTCTCTGAGCAACAAGCCTTGGTAGCGTTCCGTACACTGATATGAAAGTTTTAACTACAGTTCAAAGTCTAATAAATTTTATACACGTGCTGCTATTATAACAGTTCAGCTACTGAAATCCTATAAGAATGAAGATCGTAAGTTTGTTTTGAAAAAGAGAAAGGTATCGTAAATAGTTCACTAAGTTTATAACAATAAATAGTTTGAATATTATGTTAATTTTATTTTAAATATAAAAAAATTGAGTCCTTTAAACTTTAAGATAAACAAGACCCTAATCTGGTAGGGCATAGACACTCATTCTAATTAGTAGTAAGGAAATAGGCATGCTTTTCGTAATTGATTGATTAACTTGGATGGGTCAAAACCAACCAATATTGAGATCTATATAATAGGGGCACTGCATTAAGATCAAACATCAGGTAGGTACAGTAAGTGTTGTAAATGGCTCGAGTTGTGGAGTCCTAATTTTGTAGACTCGACTCAATAGAGGACTCGGTGAACTCGAACAATAAGAGTCCCGAGTTTTTAGTATGGATCTGACAGCGAGCGAACCTAAACTGAATCGGAATAATATATTTATTTAACAAAACTCCTAAAATACAACTTAAATATAAATAACAAGATAAACTAATTTAACTAAAACTAAAATAAATCTAAAAACGTACTCCCCCGCGGCATTGAGCCAAAGATGCTGGCAGCATTTCCCCGCTGTATTGCAATACTGATACGCTGAGCGAGGAAGCTGCCAGCTCTTTGGTCTCCGTTGCAGTCGATCAGCCTCTTAGTCAATTCTTTCATGAACACATGCGCGCTGGGACCCCACGGACCTAAGGTCTCAACCCCGAATGGCAGGAAGTAGTATTCGGGTAATCGGAATTCTATCTACTATCTTCTATCTACGGCTCCATATTTACTCACGCTTGACACGGCTCGGGACTCGGATTGTTCGACTTCACCGAGCCCTCTATTAAGTAAGTCGAGTCTACAAAATTAGTCGACAACTCGAGTCTTTTATAACACTAGGTACAGTTTTGCTAGAAAAAGAAGATTAGATATTAAATGAAAATCCGAGGTGAGAGACCGAATTTAGACAAGTTCCGGAAATAATTTGCTCCACAGATATCCGTTAAAACAAAAACATACGAGTACTAAGAAACCTAATCATTGATTGATTGAATCGTTCAAAGGTTAACTGGAAGAGATCCCTTTAAGGGATAAGTTCACCTTTGTACATCTATTTGGCTCATTACCTGTAAAATTAATGTGTTTTATGTACAATAAAGAGTTATACATACATTACATTATTCATCAATTTTCATACAAATTGTATAAAAAGTGATCCTTTAGTTTTGCTCGTGAGTTAGGTACCTAATATTAACGCACACATAGACAGCTTAAAATCATAGAACTCTTTATTTAACACAACAAAAATCATTGTGCTAGTAAGGCGTGGTAGTAAATAAAATATTGTGCTAATAGCACAATTTATAATCTAATCAATACCTACAGGGTGTTTCCTGTAGCAGGAGTAATAAATTAAAGACTGTTTTTAATTATATCATCAAACGTATCCAAGTAGTCTTAATTTCATTCACTTGAAACTATTTTACACATACATACATTCATATTTTATTTATCCCTTACGGGGTAGACAGGGCCTATGGTAGCAAGACCCAAAGGCCACGCTTAGCATGATTGTGGGCGCATAGGTGGAAGAGGAAAGGGGAATAAAAATAGTGATGGGTTGCTAGCCGCGTGACGGTTGGGTTGTTATTTTACCTACAACCAGCCATGAAGAGAAGAGCAGTGTTCAAAACAAAGTTCATTGAAAAGCGAACTGTTATTTATGCTCGTGAGTATATTTACAGAAAACGCGAGACCGAACAAAACCAATACCGTATCGCTTTTCTTAGGAAATCTTAAAAACGCGTTATTACACGATCTTTCTGAATCGAGTACGGACGAAACGAGGAATGTGATAATGTGCGTACCTAAATCGACGAGCTACTGTTGTGCAGCCATCTTTCTGATTAAAGTACACAAGTATGGAAATATTATAGTATTGTATTGTAATGGTATATTTTTCAATCTTTTCATTTCAATACATTTCACACAATACATGAAAATGCCTAGCTAAAGTCACGTGGAGGTATCTGTACTCGTATCTCCATTCAGTTCATGCTCCGCATCATAGGTAAGGTAACCAAGTAGTGCTTGCGATCTGTGAAAAGCATTGCGAAATCTTATATGTATGTATGTTTCCAGATTATGTACCAGAAATAATTCGTAGTTTTTACCGACAAACTATACCCTGCTATGCTTATACTTCAGTTTTTAAATCGTAATCCACTTTGCCGCCTATTTGGGGTGAGTTCTGAGACTGGATAGCTTAGTGCAGGATTTCCCACCCTTTATTTCCCCGAATCTAAAATAATAATATTTTCATGATCTACCGCCCTTTGAGTTTCAACAAAAATAAGAAACACTTTTTTTTAGTTTTCCATTAATTATAAAAACCCACACTTTTTTCGGAAATGTAAACATACCCTACGCCCTCCTTGACATTTCTGCCTGCCTCCCTGATTGGGAAGAAAATAAAATGTAAATTATCATAGTATTTGATATTTTAACGCAAACGCGGTCGACACGTATTTCGTGACCGAAAACTTACACCAAGTGTAAGTGCTTTGAGATACATTAACTCAAAAATCACGGAATAAATTCATGGAACCAAACGAGGGCAAAAAAATGAAGAGTTGTCTACTAAATAAATCAAGCCCAGATTGTAGTTTACGTTTAGTTTCAGTATGCTTAGTGTAGGTTTTCGGTTACAAAATACGTCTCGAACGCGTTTGCGTTAAAATGTCAAATACCATGAGAACAATTTGTTGCCGTTTCGATCCGCAAGTGGCGCTGCTAATTTTTCCATAGTAATTGAGACGGTTACGTGAACGCGTTCAAGACGTTTTTTTATGCGAAACTTACACTAGGAGGCTCTATTTTGAACCGGAACGCGCTACGTGACCTTGTTAACTACGAGCGAATACGGAGTTTTGGAAAACAGCCCCATTGTCAAGAATTGTATATCCATGGAGCCATTTTAAGCCACTAGGATGGTTTCATGTTTTTTTGGTGACTGCGACTGCGATGCCGATCTCTTTCTTCCAATTCCGCGTCGGGAAAACTCGTAAGCCGCGAATATTTCCTAACGCGATCGCGAAGATATCAATAAAATGACTGCTGGTTCTGATTTCAATTAAAACCTATTTATTACAGATTTTCCTCAGCAATATTTAATACGCGCAATCGCCACAAGCATAGTTGTCTCTTTCTGACTGTCGGCGTTGAAAAGAAATTGTGACATCTTTGAGGCGGTTGCCTTGAATAATAACTAAAGTAACGAACTACAGCGCATTTCACATTTACATTAAAGGTGGAAACACATTTCCAACACGCGACGCGACCCGATGCAACGAATGTATGCGCATGGCGTCGCGTCGGATGTTCATAGTGTGGTTCTGGTCATTGAAAATAATACAATTTGATTCGACTCAACACGCGTCGCGTTGCATCGGGTAGCGTCGCGTGTCAATAATGTGTTTCCACCTTAAGCATCGATTAATAAGAGATACTTTTTCAGACTGCTGTGATCGATGATTTGTAAAGAGGCTGGAGTATTTCGTAACCTGTATAGGGGGGTTACCATGACGTCCTAATGTGATTCATTTCAGTTTCAGTTTAGGTTCGCTCACTGTCAGATCCATACTAAAAATGACAGCTAAAACCTGGGGCCTTACCATCCCGGCTAGCACGACAGCGCACAAGAGTCGCGTCGCGCGCGAGATAGATTACGCGTCCCTTTTTAGAACGAACAGTAAGAAAAAGACGGGCAATCTATCTCGCGCGCGACGCGACTCTTGTGCGATGTCGTGCTAGACGTGCATGTAATACCCCAGGGGCCTTACCATGACGTCCTAATTCCGACTCAGTTCAAGTTTTAGCTGTCACTTTTAGTATGAATCTGACAGCGAACGAACCTAAACTGAATCGCATTAAGACGTCATGCACGTCTAGCACGACAGCGCACAAGAGTCGCGTCGCGCGCGAGATAGATTGCCCGTCTTTATCTTACTGTTCGTTCTAGAAAGGGACGCGTAATCTATCTCGCGCGCGACGCGACTCTTGTGCGCTGTCGTGCTAGACGTGCATGACGTCTTAATGCGATTCAGTTTAGGTTCGCTCGCTGTCAGATCCATACTAAAAGTGACAGCTAAAACATGAACTGAGTCGAAATTGAATCGCATTAAGAGGTCATGGTAAGGTACCTGTACCTGCTTACAATAAAAAAGCATTTTCTTAAAAAATATGTAATGCAGACTCATTACAAGTTAATCATACAAAGCGTCTGACCTGAAAAAGTTGCGTTGCACCACAGAAATTAGCTATATACAGTCACAGTAAGAAGTATCGCACAACGGTACCTATGTATTATACTATTTTTAACTACCAGTAACTAACGGAGATCCTGAACTCCATCCATATAAAATTATTAATTAATCGTTGTATTTGTATCGGTTCGATTCCTTCCATGATCCTAATTGCTAGCGAACTGGATATAGCTAAAACATCACAAGAAAGCGCAATATTAATTCTGTAGAAACTTTTCAACACCGACCGCTTGGTGCCTTGTCTAGATGAAGCATACCTCAAATTCTCCCTTGGATCCCAAACAATACCCTAATGAGAAATGCCTTGATTCTTGGTAATGAAAATATTTTTTTTTCTTTGTTAATATTTCTTCGTATTGTTTTGGTTCGTATATTTTTCTCGTTAATAATAAATAGGTAAAAGTATTTAATTTTAATTAACTAATGAGATTTTGATTAAAGTAATACATTACCTACTTGTTTGCTTGCGTCCATTTCAATTACCGAAATATTTTATCAATTTACTCCTACAGATGTACCCCTGTCGATACAGAGAGACAAGTTAAGTAACTTGTGAATAGGTAAGTTATTTAATGAAATAAATGTCCCGCTTGTTGAATTTAGGCCAATATAGATAAATACCATGTTTATTTGTCATTATTATGACATATTAGATAAATAAATTGACACCAATCAACCAAGTCCCAAACTAAGCGAAGCTTGTACATATTTGGGCAACGGCTAAACAAACTTGTAAACCTATACGTACATATACATTGTTATCATAGCTCGGACAAGCCATCGCAAATCAAATACGGGCATAGAACAATAATCAATAGAGTTGAAATTGTAATAGTGTAACCAAGATTTTGATTACCTAAACAGTATATTTTCGCAATTAACATTTGACCTTTTTACTTGCATTTCTAATACCGTAGTGGAAATACAATCTAGTTCATAATTAATATGGAAAATGATGCATGAAAAATATGAAGTCAGAATTGTTGCCGTTTTGATCCGTGAATGGCGCAGCTAATTTTTTCAAAGATAATTGATACGTTTACGTGAACGCGTCGAGACGTACCTATTTTGTGACTGAAAACTTACAATAAGCAAAGCACACTGTTCACGAGATTCCCGTCGTGTTCGCAGCGAGGCCTATCGCCGCCTCGCTCGGCGCTCTCGTCTACCTATATCTACTTACATAACGTTTATGTATCCGCTCTCTCCGGCTTCCCGGCCTCCGCGCCGGGCAGCATTTCTATTCTAGTACGTTCGCTTACACTTGCGTTTTGTTCGGGCCTTTTTGGTACGAGGATTTCTAAGTGATGTAAACATTACATTGTACTTATGCAGCGGTGTCGAAGTTAAACGCATCGTTGAATTTTTTAAAACACATGGTTTGTCTATATTGTCTCTGGCACATTGTAAATATAGCATCATATGAGAAGCTGATTATTATAAATTTGTTACCAATAAACTTTACGAAGCCTTTGCCGAAGCTTGGACATCTATTCTATTCATCTATCTTTGTCCCAAGATATTTATTTATTTATTTTATTTATTCCCTTAGACACCCGTGAAAGGTAAAATCAATGTCACAATGCTACCTGCAATAGACAATCGTGGTTGGCCCCGAGTGGTTGCCTAACTATTAAATTATTTATGGGTCAAGTTATTGCATTACTAAATTAATTATAAGTGCCGGCACGTAAGTCTAGCGATGACCTTGTATGCGCAGAAGTATAAAATACGGTACCCGTGGGTGCGCAGATCCCCTCCACGTGACTCGTTATCGCTAGACTTACGTGGCGGCACGTATACTATTGTTTTCTTTCCTTTAGTTACGTTTGAACACTGTATGCTTCTAATCGTCTACTTACAGTTTATTAATTTATTTAAAAACAAGAGACTCTTAGTGTTACCAATTTTACGTCTACAAATCATTTTAATTTAAATTTTTGATTGAAAATTTACATACATACATACCGTCACGCCTCTTTCCCACAGCGGTAGGCAGACTACTTTGTTCCACTTGCTACTCGGAGGAATAAGACTGGAGACGCCTTGACATGCGTTCCCCCTCAGCCAAAAGTATAAGCATCCGATGCTTGTACGTTATATAAAACTAGTTGAGCTGTCATCGCCACTCACAATGTCGGGACCGTCGTGGCTAACACAGCTCGTAAAAAATGCCAGTCTGTACCGTTTTCAGCTGCACTAAAAATACAAAAAAATCTAGTTTGCACAAAGACGGAGTCACTTTCCATTTTTGAGTAAAATTTATATGGTTCAAAACATTTTTTAATTCATAATTTTGAGTTTTAATGAGTCCTCAAGCCCACTCGCGTCAGGTAGTTATTACCCACTCCCCACGAGACTAACTACTCTCTATCTCTTTTCTCGCTGCAGCGCTAGACAGAGATGGATACCTGTCAAAGCATGGGTATTTAATACGCACTACCTACGTTACTCTGACGCATAATATAGTGACTTCAAAGTATCGATCAAATATCGATATTGAATATTTAGTAGGCTGGAATTAATCCTGTGGATATAAAAAAAAATTAAATATGTATTTTTATAAACATGTTACAGAAGCCTGACTGTGAGATTTTAGTTCAAAATATAAAATGTCGCTAAGCAGGCGTAACCTATGTAATACGAGGTGATTCATGCTAATTCATATAGCAAATATATAGAGGTATATCAATTATTTTGTCGGTGAAATCAGCAACGATACGCATGGGTACTTATTCATAGTATTTATTGAACATGATTTAACACTTTTTGACGCGATAACGTCTTATAGCCGCACTCGTCAGAGTTTAATTTCATTTTTACCTACCCCCAAAAGCGACCATTTATCGTTATCACGTAAAACTATCGTCCGTAAACCGACTTTATAGACAACTGGTTTTGTTTTGATGGGATTTTTACAGAGGGATAAGTAGTAGATAAAACACACTGGAGTCTTAGTCCCAACTTTAATATTTCTAAGGTAATCGAAGTGCTGCTTACTCGTGACTACGGCTAAGTACTGCATTGTGACTGAAATGTCATGTATCATGTACTTAATACCTTTCCGCTTAGAAATAATTCGCCAATAATTCAATTCCCAACTATTTGATAAAGGCTGCTTGCTAAAATGCTTTTTGAATAGTTAAATATATTAGAAAAAAAAGCATTTGCCTGAAACATTCGAGAAATTAATCATTTGGATTTTTTATGCGCAGGCTTAAATGACTTTCGTAACACATTTCGTGAATATTGTGTTTCGTGATATTTAGTAGGTACGGATTTTCAAAAACCTTTCTGATATTCTGCTTCAAAAAAAAGGAAGACCTTTGCCCAGCAATGAGACACTCGATTGAGGTATTATATTAATTTAAAAATATTCATACATTAGGTATTTTTGAGATTTGTTAGTTTTCTAAGTGACTTTAACGCTATTTCATACCCTAAAGATATGTAAAAATAAGGTACGATAGGTACTACCATATTAACTGTCAACCCCAATTTTGTCCTCCTCCTTATTTATTTGTGTGCCTAATCAAAAGTCTAAAAATAAAGCCCACGCTCCTATCTTCAAAAATTATAAAACTTCTATAAGTACCTACATATCAACCCCTATTTCTAATTTATCTACCAACAAAATTCTTAAAAACTATTTTTATCTAATCGAAAGCTTGAAAAAAAGTTTCAAACTTCAGTTTCAAACTTCAGCTTCAAAATCGACCAACTTCCATACAAACTTTTATCTCCTCTGCGAGATTTTTTCTCATTAATATATATATAAATAAAAGGAGCTTAGTCGTTTCTCAAGGTCAATTTTATCTCTGTACCAAATTTCATAAAATCGGTTCAGTGGTTTAGGCGTGAAAGCGTAACAGACAGACAGATGAATTTACTTAGAGACAGGGATTATTATAAAAAAAAATGTTTTAAAAATCGGCCAATTGCGAGTCGGGCCTGCGCACCGAGGATTCCGTACAAATTCGGCAAGTGAATAATATATGATATCCAGTGTTAGCAGAGCCCTGCTTTTAAGCAAAATGTAGGCAGTGTGAGGTCATCTTATATTTGTTACACAGGCAGACATTAAAAAATAGATGTATTTTTGGTTTTATTTCATTTTAGTTGTGCTATAATTATGACCCACCATCATACAAAATGTCAAATTTCTAAGACAACTGGAAGTGCCTACATACCCAGTATTTTTTGAGAGCACGGCAATTTGTATGGAAACACCCTTTCTAATTACTATACCTTGTGATTGTATAGATTTGAGAGTTGATCTTTTCACAACTCCAAGAGACCTTGGAAAAAGAACTTGACAGACAGAAGGAACAGGGATGGACGGACGGACGGACAACTAAGTGATCCTGGGTTCCTTTTTCTCCTTTAGGGAACCTTTAAAATAGATACTTCCTATTATTAAAGATAATAATAAGTACAAGAAAGATTTCATTCATATAGGTATCGTAGCGCCATCTATTAATGAATAGCGGAACTAATTAACCCATAGAAAACTTTAATATTATTCTGTTGCTTAGTATTATTAC
Organism: Pandemis heparana; assembly: GCA_963854515.1. Classification (NCBI taxonomy): domain Eukaryota; kingdom Metazoa; phylum Arthropoda; class Insecta; order Lepidoptera; family Tortricidae; genus Pandemis; species Pandemis heparana. The sequence continues at coordinate 29,185,814 of OY978006.1, read as the reverse complement.
AACATATTACATGTACTACATTTTTGAACTCAGGACTTCTTCCTCTTTCATTTGGTATCCCAATGAATAATGTATCAAAAAAAATTTTTGGTGGACTCCCCCTTTTTCTTTTATATCTCGATTTTTAGGTGGAATTTCGAAAAAAACGCGACATGGCAGTTTAAGTTAGATCTCCAGCAATACAATAAAAAAACCGCATTCAGTTTGGTGCAGTAGTTTTTGCGTAACGCGGTAACAAACATACAGACAGACAGAGAGACAAAAATTCTAAAAATTGTATTTTTGGCTTCTATGGCGCTTATAGATGCCCCTTAGTTTATTTTTTCTGTAAAATCTCCTATGTACAGACATCGACCTGTTACAATTTTATTATATGTATAAATTGTTCTGTGGAAACACCTTTTATTTATTTGCGTACTGCTTACTAACAGAACAGTTTATCGATATCGATATGCTGGTATCATTCCAATTCCTTAATTACTTACCTGCACAACCGCACGTTATTGTGTTTAGATAGAACGTCAGTATACTATTACGAGCGTGTGCGTGCGAATTTTCAGCTAGTGTGTCGATAAAATGTATGTGTGCAATTGTAACAACGCAAATCGCTTTTGCGTATGTGTGCTGGTCCGTATGTAGTAGTAACGTCATTATCGCCTCATCCCCCCACCGACTATGGCAGAAAAAATTGTTTAAAGATTTGACTCAATGCGTACTCCAGTCTTATTCTTCCGAGACTTGCTACGATCCTGACATACCTCTTTCGCTTCATCCACATTCATCAATCTCTTCATACATGCTCGTCGGTTTAGGGTACTCTTGAGCTGACCTTTATCCATAACCCATAACGTCCCCAATTTGGTCACGGAACGTCCGTCAAGGCCTTACCCTCCCAAAGCACCCATTCACACTCCCCATATATACATGCTTTTAAATTTTGTACCGCCTTTTACGCGGTTCACTTTGAACATGGATCAATATTATGGAAATATTTAGTTGACAATGATTGAAAAATCCTGAAATAGATTTACAGGACCATTTAGTCACATTAACCCAACAGCCCGCTGAAACATTCCAGAATAAAGACCTGGCATAAATAAGAATTAAATACACACACAGAAATTTCTTCTTCCTTCACAAAAAAACTGCTAAGTCTCTTCATACTTTTTGCATTTACGTTGACGACTTAACTCTTAGTCATTCCTCGTCGTTTTAGTTACGCACGAGTATCTACACAATTTTGACAAAACAATTTTCTATACACTCCATAAATAGCATTCTGTGAGCGCTATTTCATCGCGGTTATAAGTCGCTACATTAACTGAGTAATACTTAACCGTGAATCATTGAAAACTCCTATGAGTAATACACGTTTATATTTACCTCTACACATAAGATCCTTGTGAGTCTTGCTTCTTTTCAAGTCTTCCGTATCAGTGCCTCACTAACGGAAAACTGAGCTAGATTTGCTTGAAATAGAAAGTCTGCATAAAGTAAAAAGCATTTTGAAAGTTGTGTAATGGTAACTTACTTGTTCGACGTCTATCATCTTAAGTCTTCTTTAGTTATTTCGGAGGAATAAGACTGGAGTACGCATTGAATCAAATCTTTAAACAATTTTTTCTGCCATAGTCGGTGGGGGGATGAGGCCGTACTGACGTTACTACTACATACGGACCAGCACACATAATGCAAAAACGATTTGCGTTACATACATTTTATCGACACACTTTCTGAAAATTCGCACGCACACGCTCGTAATAGTATATTGACATTCTATCCAAACACAATAATTTGCGGTTGTGCAGGTAAGTAATCAAGGAATTGGAGTGATACCAAATATCGATATCGATAAATTGTTTTGTTATTAAACAGTACGCCAATAAATAAAAGGTGTTTTCATAATAACAATCATAATAATATATTAAGTAAATTCAAATCACCAACTAACACAATATTCACGAAATGTGTTACGAAAGTCATTTAAGCCTTCTCATAAAAAATCCAAATGATTCATTTCTCGAATGTTTCATAACAGGGAAATGCTTTTTTTGTAATAAATCTTTAACTATTCAAAAAGCATTTGCTTTTATCAAACAATTGGGAATTGAATTATTTGTGAATTATTTCTAAGCGGAAAGCTGAGTATTTCATGACATTTAAGTCACAATAATGAGTAGGCTCTTTGATACGCCTGTACACCTAGTTCGGCCCTGTAAAAATTGCGCAGTACATTAATTGTCAAACCTCAGTTACTTCATTCAGTAAAACTAAAATATTTCTTGTATTTCTTTAGAAAACCTTAAATTGAAAGTTTTGTCAGCTTCATGAATACTGCCTTTCGGTAAACACAAATAAATCTATGACGAATGATAGCAAAAGATTAACTTACCGATGGAACGACATTTCAGGGGTTTTCCTGTCTGATGAGTTGCAACACATGAGAACACAGCGTTTCACCATGATTTTACTTTAAATAACTTATAACTTTATATTATTTCACTTGTGATTTCACTCAAGTTACCGACGGTCGGTCACCACAACAACAATATAACGCCATCGGTCGCTCAAATGTCGCTTAGCAACTGGCACGGCTTCCAAATTGTCTATGTGTGACTTGGTGTTGCAACACATGCAAAAAAGAAATAGGTTTATACGATTTAGTATTAGAGGGAAAGGGGTAGTGGCATTTTTTACACTAGTCAATGTAGGCGTGAAATAATGTCAAGTCTGCTAGTTTATAATGATGTCTGTGGGATGCTTACACTTTTGGCTGAGGGGGAACGCCTGTCAAGGCATCTCCAGTCTTATTCCTGCGAGTACTCTAGTTATTAACTAGGGACACTCCCCGGATTCGCACGGTATATTATGCATGTAAGCGACTTTGTTTTATACTATGCAGTGATTAAAGAGCCCTGAGCCTCTGGTTAAGTTTTCGCATATAAAAATGTCTCGAACGCGTTTACGTTAACGTCTCAATTACTATGGAATAATTGGCAGCCTCACTAGCGGATCGAAACGGCAACAAACTGTTCCCATAGTATTTGACATTTTAACGCAAACGCGGTCGAGACGTGTTCTGACCAAACACTTATTCTAAGCATACTGAGTTTAAGTAACGCCACGAATGCGTTTGCGTTAGTATCTAAAACTGTGAAAACAATTTATTTTCGATAGATAATAAATTGCCCATAAAAGGGTGGCATCAGTGTAGGACAATAAGCTAACAAGCACCATTAATGGACACTTCATTCTTAATTTAAAGATAACCAAAATCACTGTTGTAAAATAATTTACTATAACTTCGTTTCTTTTAAAGTAATTTCTCTTCAACGCTTTTTTTCAAATGAGAGTTATTGGGCATAATTAGGTCCCTGTCCATTAATGGTGCCGTCACCCTAATAGGGACGATGACTGCGTAAAGAAAACGAAATTCTATATATGTATTTAGTCCTTCTGTTATATACTCAAAATATATTAGAGACACCTATTTTTTCTTTCGCCAACCAAACAAAAATGTCACAGGTAATGCGCGTCAAAATTCCGGGGTAAAATTGTACCGAGACGTACGTCATGCGACATTTAAACTCGATATATATCTCCGTAATGTTTTGTTTACGAGAAAAAATAAAAAACAATGTCCAATATTATTTTATAATGTTTTGAACTTCCGCGATTTTCACTTATATTTATTTAAAGTAGGTATTACTATCGGGACTTAACCGGGTAAAATATTGTTTTTAATGACCTCGATCTTTGGGCCTCAATGCAGACTGATTCTGCTCGTGAACACGACCACTGCATCGTGGCCAAAATGTCGAGGTAATTAAAGAAAATATTTTTTTACGTGGTTAAGTCCCGAAAGTAAAACTAATTAAATCAATATTATTTTATAATTCTATTAGCTGAATCAATGAAAACAAAATTCATTCCTATATATCCGAAATAGGAATTATTAAGTCAAACTAACACACAAAACCCTTATTGTAGTGTAACTTTAACGTCACACAAAGTCCTCAAACGCGTTCACGTTGAAGTGTCAAAAACGAGTAGGTAGTAGAACTGGGGGGCTACTCTGAAATTCGATTTTCGAAGTTCGTATCACACCGTCCCTCTCACTCTCAAGTTAATACCTATTAGTGAGAGCGGAACGGCACGAAACGAACCTCGAAAATCGAATTTCGGAGTATAAGGCCAGAGCCTCTAGTGTATGTTTTCGCATATAAAAACGTCTCGAACGCGTTCACGTAAACTTCTCAACCACTATGGAAAAATTGGCAGCGCCACTTGCGGATCGAAACGGCAACAAACAGAGCCTCTAGTGTAAGTTTTCGCATATAAAAACGTCTCGAACGCGTTCACGTAAACGTCACAATTACTATGGAATAATTGGCAGCGCCACTTGCGGATCGAAATTGCAACTAAAATTTCTCATAGTATTTGACAGTTTAACGCAAACGTTATCGAGACGTATTTTGCTATCGAAAACTTACACTAAGCATACTGTTCTCGTAGTATTTGACATTTCAACGCAAACGCGTTCGAGACGTATTTTGTGACCGAAAACCTACACTAAGCATACTGAATCTTAAGTGTAAGTTTTGTCACAATAAAACGTCTCCAACGCTTCCACATATATGGGCAAATTTGCAGCGATACCGACCGAAAAATTGCACTGAGCTTTGAAATCATGTCGCTGGAAAGTGTCACTCCAAATTGGAAATAATTGTGTAGGTACCTATTGCTACAAAACTACAGCTCAAAATGAATTTTCGACGAGTTAACTAGATTAATTACCTACAACTGTAATTTTCTTTTAATCTTCTCGTATTTCAAATACAGATCCATTCCTCACTATTTCCGAGTAGTATTCTCACAAAATGCGCTTTCAAAAAAGTCAGGTTTCAGAGCCCTTGGTCACAGAATAAGTAATATCTAGTACTCCTTGGTATAAGTTTTTTAGCGGCACAAACGAGAGTTCGCGTTAACATTTAGCCGAATAAAATATTAATCTTTGAGAACAATTGCTCTGTCCATTTTGTTAGGTAGTTTTAGCTATCGACAAAACACTGGCTTCGTATCGAACTAAGAATCTATGGAACAACGCGATGAACGTTGTTTGATTTAGTATTCAAAACGTATCATATAAATAAAAATAGTTTATTCAAACGACTAGGCTAGGCCTACCATGATTTTATATTTTTAGTTTAAATACGACATAAGTAGTTTACTCTAATTGTTATCCGTCTTTGATATTATTACAGCTATATACCTAACGTTCCCAAGAGTTTCATGGTGAACGCGAGAAAAACATGTCAAGAGTAAAAATACTTGGAAAAATACTTGTAAGATATATGAAATACGTTATGTTATTACGCTTTCATACCCCAGTTGACGGCTTCTTTTAACTTGTCGATATTTTCCTCTAGCAACCTTTGTTCATGTGTTAAAAACGGGACAATACACCGCAGTCTTTGCTTTATATTTACTGAAATGTACCTAGTACGTATCAATTGGCTGAGAAGTAAGAAATCAGAAAGCAAGTTCTTATTGTAGTGGGTTTCATAAATAAAATTCAAACGTGGCGTGTGTCGTTTAGATTTAGTTGATTGAGGATTCGTTTGCGAAATATTAAGCATTAAAGTTAATTTTTTTGTACAATCCAAATGTCCGTCACCCAAAGGTTAATTGTTTTACCCACTACAAAAATCCCTTCACGAGTTTAAAAATATCACAGGCTATTATGTAGACTCTGCAGGTTAACGAGTACCTACCAGTCGTCTAAATCTTAATTTGGAATATAAGCCGTTTTTTTTTACTTTTGGAACCTTACACCGCGCGTGGCCCGACACGCTCTTGCCCGGTTTTTATAGTTCTGTTTGAAGTTGGTACCTTCGCCTTAAACTTGACCTTCACCAGTGGCAGAATGTAAAAGACAACCGCGAAGTTCGCATCTGAAAAAAGTTATATTTTAGTAGACTTCGCTTTCTATCAACTCTTACTAATTTAAAAGGTAATTCGCGTCAAAAAGAAAAACTTTAATTAAACATCTTATTCGCCCAGCACTTTGAGGATTCGTGTCTGTTTCTGAAATAAAAATGGCATTACAAATTAAAAAGGGAAAACAAAATGTCAATTCTTAATTTGGGAGGTGACGCGGGGTTTAGGATTTAGCTGAGCGGATTTCCTTTAATGTTAAAAAGGGCTGCCACTCTTAATTTAAACCAGATACATAATTTCATTAGTTGTTAATTTCAAATGTCGTCTAAGTTCAAGTAAGTCATATTGTAGTCTACAATTGGACGGTATTGTATCGTTACCACAAGCTGCAGGGACGTTAATGGACATTGTCCGCAGAATACCTACACTATAAGCCATATACATTTGTCACTTTGTCGCTCGGTACTGTAATCAACAGAAACCTTGAATTGCTACACGTATCCCTTTCTTATTTTACTAGTGCTGCACAGCAGTCAGATATATCTGATCGGGTTAGGCGCTCAAAAATATTAGGACACGCCGTAACGTGCTCAACAGTTTTGCTCACATTTTACTGCTCAAAAGTATTGGCCACAAGAATTACATGAAAAAAAAATCGAATATAAATAAATAAACTCCTTTCTGCCAGTTCTAAGTTGTTTAATTTATTTATTCGTTTAATATAAAAAATACATTAATTCACATAGGTTCAACACAAAAAATGTGTGAGGGTTTTAGTAATACATTGGGTACTTACTTATTACTCCTACATAATACTCCTTTACATAATACTCCTTATTGCTTTTACTGTGTCAAGTTAAGATAACGACATATTTTTTTTGCTGTAGTTTTATCAATGAAAAAGTGGCCAGTACTTCCTTCCGAGTAAGTAACCAGTAAAAAAAAACATGACTTTTCCACTCAGCTTACTTACATGACACGAGCGAAACTTTAACCCATTGCTAACATGGAAGCTTAACGGCTAATTAGCGGGATTTATTTTCGTTCGCGACATCCATTACCAATGCCTCAGGCATCTTAGTTGCGAGAAATGATTAGATAAATAAAAGAAGTTACGATGCTATTTTTAAAATTATCCTCATTTCTTGTCTAACGTCCCACTGCGTTGTTCGGGCATCCTCGCATATTGAGGGCTTGAGCTATAGTTAAATATTTTTTGAAATGACACCCGCAAATTATCACTACAAACTACTACCAACTACAGTTACAAAATTAGCGATTCCAATAAATTGGAACTACATAGTTGACGGAATGATATATAATTGACAACATTTCATTTTTATAACACCTGAAAATGTATATATGGTTCGAAAGCATTTTGCCTCCTGATCACTGTAATAATATGTTTATACTAGCTTTTTCCCGCGACTTCGTCCGCGTAGACTTCATTTATTGACAAATAGCTTTTGCCCGCGTGTACCAGGAGTATTTAAATCCCGTTTTTTCCCGTTCCCTTAAGAATTTCGGGAAATGATCTTTTAATGCTCCCTACACTCCCCAAGGAACCCACTTGACAAATTTCAGTTTTCTACGACCAGTAAAATGAAAAAAACCCGTTTTTCCCGTTCCCGTGGGAATTTTGGAGATTCCTCTCTTAATGCTCCTCTACACTCTTCAAACAACCTAACTGCCGAATTTAAGCGTTGTACAACCAGTAAAACGAAAAGTCGCGTTTTCCCGTTCCCGTGGGAATTTTGGAAAATTATCTTTTATAGCTTCTTTGCACTCATCAAGCAACCTACATGCCAAATTTCAGCTTTCTACGACCAGTAAAACAAATCCCGTTATTTCCCGTTCCCGTGGGAATTTTGGAAAATTGTCTCTTAATGCTTCCTTACATTCGCCAAGCAACCTACATGCCAAATTTCAGCTTTCTACAACCAGTAAAACGAAAAGTCCCGTTTTTCCCGTTCCCGTGGGAATTTCGGAAAATTGTCTCTTAATGCTTCCTTACATTCGCCAAGCAACCTACATGCCAAATTTCAACTTTCTATGACCTGCAGTATATAACAAAAAATCCCGTTTTTTCCCGTTCATTTCCGTCAAAATTTTGGGAAATCCTTTTGTAGTGCTCCCCTATATAGGAACCTGAAGGCCAAATTTCAGTTTTCTACGATCATTAAAACGAAAAATCGATCCCGTAGAACTGAATAATACATCCCGTTTTTTCCTTATCCCGTTGGAATTTTCGAAAATCCTTAACCTTAAAACTGTTTTTTACTATTACACTCACTTACTTCAATGCCAAATTTGAAGTCTAGTAATTATAATTCATAGGATTTCGTTGTACTGAATATATAAATCCCGTTTTTTCCTTATCCCGTGAGAATTTCCAAAAATCCTGAAATTATTTTCTTAGTTTTATAATCATCTATTTGTGTACGAAATTTGAAGAGTCTATATTTATTAAGTATAGTTACCTACTGAGATAGGGTCACGCGGAATCGAATAATATAAATCCCGTTTTTTCCCGTTCCCCTGGAAATTAGTGTATGTGTGTGTGTGTGTCAGGTAGGTATGTGTGTTGTTGTTTTCTTAATCTGCGACCCGATAAACCGTACAAACAATACTACCCACTATAATATAATAATAATAATACCCACGTTGATTTTCAGACTTTGTCATCCCCTATCCCCTTTTAGGGGTTGAATTTTCAAAAAACCTGAAACAGGTGTTTACTCATTTATCGTTAGGAATACTCCTGTGAAGTTTCGAATAAAATAGTTTAACTAATCTTGTTTCCCCATACAAACTTTGGACCCCCATTTAACCCCTTTAGAGGTCGAATTTTGAAAAAGCCTTTCTTAGTGCACCCCTAGACCTTATAAGGAACCTACGTGCCAAATTTGGAATCTCTAGAACCAGCGGTTTGGGCTGTGCGTTGATATGTCAGTCAGTCAGTCAGTCAGTCAGTCAGTCAGTCAGTCAGTCAGTCAGTCAGTCAGTCAGTCAATCAGTCAGTCAGTCAGTCAGTCAGTTTCTTCTTTTATATATATAGATAATTTTAATATCGCTTATTATAAAAAATAGAAATTAATTAAAATTATCTCCTAATTTTACCCAAACTACCACAGGATAGGTGAAACGCCTTTGCTTTTTTCACGAGAAAAAATAAGCGATCATAATTTTCTATTTTTGACAACTTCAAAGTACAAGGGGGGCAACTCTGGAATTCTGTTTTCGAAGTTCGTTGCATACCTACTCTCTCACTCTCAAGATAATGACTATTAGTATGAGTGGAATAGCACGAAGCGAACCTCGAAAATCGAATATTGGAGAATAGGGCCTGACATTGACAATTTGAAATTAATGTCAGTTTTTTTTTCTATAGAGAAAAGACAAAGGGATAAGTGTGTATAAATTAATTATAAATTAAATACAAGCCCTAGCGAAAAAATTAATCTGTCAGCATGTTCATCTTTTCAAACAAAATACAGAGAACCATTAAAATTATAGGCTCAGAAATATGAAATGTTGTCAATTACAGCTCTATAGAGCTACTCATCCACATGATAAAAAATTTTGTGTAAGTATGTAGATACCACTCTCAAGTGGTATTTTCACAGATCATACGCGTGAAAATAATTAAATATCCTTCGAAAAGGAAGCCTGTGTTTTGCTACAAAATTACCGGTCGATTTATTTACAATTTTCGATTACTTCATGGTATAATGAATTCAAATTAATTCAGCAATCACAAAGGAGCAAAAATAGGGAACACAAAATATTTACCTTGCTATTCCGCTACTTACCTGCAAGATAACCAAGCTTGTTGTGTCAGTGTGTGTTGTGTCAGTGTTTGTGTGGTGATAGGATTAATTAAGTTTGTGGGATTTGTGTGCGTTTTGTGTGGCAGTAGTGGAGGGAGGGCTTGCATGCAGAACGTATACATTTCGCACAAGCTTAGTTATCTTGCACGTAAGTAGCGGAGTAGCAAGGTAAATATTTTGTGTTCATTGAAATGGACCTCCGCAAAGTAACGCTTGATTCAATAAAATGTTCGAAAATAGGGAGTTCTCAAACAAAACTCCGTACGAAATTACCCCTTAATTTTGTGCTTATCATTGTCTATTTTTCGGATGCTATTTCTAACATTCAACAACAGCAAGATTGCGTCAAAATATGTACGATACTTGCCCTATATATCTTCATACTTCGAATATCAGCTCGATATTTTAGTCAAGTTCGAGATAGAAAGCAGTCGGCGCACACCTGTTACTTGCCTGCTTACTGGCGCCACCTTAAGCGCCAGTTACTTGCACAAAAGTGCACAATAATAATAATAATAAAAGATATTTATTCCACAGTTTGCAATTACATTTAGGCAATTGTAGTCCCAGTGCCAGCGCGCGGGGTGGGGGCAGTACTGTACTGCCTGTTATGTTTAGTTGTCCCGGCACTCCCGTTGCTCTGGGGCGCTTTTCATGTGCGCTCCCCGCGAAATATCCCCCAGAGCCTGTACTTACCCAGTTGAAAAAGGTAAGATTTAAACTTTAAATAGGTAATGTTAAAAAACTATAATGCAAATATAAATTATTTTATCTTGTGATAAGAAAACATTGGCAATTTTTGATCGATACATTTTAACATCTTGGGTTTGAAATTTTTGTTTTTTAAATTTTTATCTCAATAAATAGTGTTATTTAAAGTAGTCTCTGCCTACCCCTGTGGGAAAGAGGCGTGACGATATGTATGTATGTATGTATGTATTTATAGTAGGTAATAAATAATATTTTCCCTATTGATTTCCCTATTCTGAATTCTAATTAACAGTCTGCGATTAGCTCTAAAAAAATAATGGATTTAAATAATAATGTCTCACGATTGTTGATTTACGTTTAAACATTTGAAAAACGTGAATTTTCCATGTGTTTACACAACAGTTTGAGCAACAAGTGGCCGCAGAAAACTTATATGAACATTCGAAATATTATAAACGGGATGTGAACCGCGATTAACTTATATGAAGTATCTTATCTCGAATCGTCAATGATTTTCTAAGAATCCTTTCAGCTGGATATTTTTTTAATTTAAATAATACAGCTTAAGCAAGTTTTTTATAATAAAGTGGCGACACCTGTTCGGGGGAGTAACAAAATAAATTACAGCTGAATAGAACACCACTTATTTGATAAACTACATTTGTTTTAAACTCTGGATTCAAACGAGATTTTCTCTGTAATCTAGGTTTTGATTCTTAAATAAATTTTACTCGGACTAAAGAGTGAAATCTATAAATATTACGCATATTTAAGTACTTATACAAGTTTTAAAATGGACCAATATAAATTGGAAGCCGATTTTGGAAATCTAATCCGTAAACTCGGTGACAAGAAAGTAAATTCGGGTGAGTGTAAAAAGTGTAACAAAACATAAAAACAAACTTGAATGCAATCACAAATACATAAAATTTTTGGTTTTCCGAGTTTCTACGTAATTATATTTTTTTTTGTGTAGAAAGTATGAAATGGTATTTCAATATACATATACTGTATGCCTGGCTTGCAAAGCGAATGCTTTTATCTAGAGATGGTGCGTATTTACGTTACCAGGTTTTGATACCAGGTATTTCCTTGCAAGTATACCAACCAGGTACGACCCGAAATACTTGCAAGACTTGAAAGTATATTCCCATTAAAGTATACTGTCCCTTCAAAGTAAGTACTACTACGTCGAACTCGTACGTCAAACGAATCGAATGTATTTTTCTTGGAACTTGTCTCGCTCGTCGTTCTTCGGTGCTATTCGGCTGGGCTCGGCGCGTGCGCCGTGCAATGGCGAAGCAATGTATATCGGTCTCGCCTCGCTCGGTGTTTTCAACTTGATTAGTTTGGAAAGTAAACCTTAATTGTATGAAAAATAAGGTACAATAATGCATTTCGTTCATGTTGCTTGACCTTGAATCATTCAAGTTGTAATTTCATTAAGATTGCATTAAAATTCGTACAGCTTTACTGGAAGGATTACAAGGTACATATTTGCGTGTACGTTCGGCATTTTTAATCTTGCACAGTTTTGAAGTAAAAGTTCTTGTATTTCTGAATTTGTTTGTTTACGTTGTGCTTGCGCTCGATTATCATCGCAAATAATCGCAATTAGTTGTTCTTAAGCTGTGTGTGTGTGTGTGTGTGTGTGTGTGTGTGTGTGTGTGTGTGTGTGTGTTTTAAGTATATTGTGTTGTAATCAATTTATTGTGTTTAAATATGGCACCGAAAAAAGTGTGGCGTGGGACCATTTTATAGATAAAGGGAATAATATTGGGGAGTGCAAAATGTGTAAGGCAAAATTGTCATTTAAATCGGGAGTATCCAATCTGACAAAACATATACAGCGAAAACATCTCACCGTTAATTTAGTAGCCCGGGCGGGTGGCCCTTAATTTGGCGATAAGGAACAGAAGCCTATGCGAACTGTAAAGCAAGTACTTAAACCTCAAAATTTCAAAATGCAAAATTATATCTTGTATTCATACACATAAGGTTCAGATTATGCTTATACGTGAAATAAAATACTTTCAAAGTATTTTACGTCTTGATTGGAATATTTTGAATCTTATCTGTATAACAACAAGGTTTAAACTTGCAAGTCGAATACTTGCTTCCTTGCAACTTGCAAGGAAGCAAGTATTCGAGTCGTCGTTACGTTGGGAAGAAAATACCTTGAAAGTATTTTGATACCTGGTTTCTGCACCTGGTATGAGAAGGTGGACGTACTTTTAAGCCCTGGTACGCGATATAGCAAGTATAACCCATCCCTACTTTTATCTATGACACATTAAATTGTAGGGTAAGGTACATACATACTTAAATCAGGTCTTTATCCCTTACAGGGTAGACAGAGTGTAAGGTAACAAGACCTAAAGGCTACGTTTGGCATGATTGTGGGCGTATAAGTGGAAAGGGAAATCAAAATATTAGAGGTGAGACGTACTAGGCAAAATGCGTACCAAGTCTTCCGAGTACGCGTCCTCAAAAAGACTAGATCCAAAGACTAGCTCCACGAGTATTTACGAGTACGTGTCTCAATGCGTAAATTACGGACTCTCCCTACGTATTCATCTTGCGAGTATGGGCGTCCTGCGAGTACGGGCACCTTGCGAGTACGATACGGGCGTCTTGCAAGTAAGGGAGTTTTGATTTGACGTTGCAATTAAAGTACAGGAACCTACCTCCAACACCAACAGTACATAATTAATACACAACACAGTCTTAAATGTTTGGCAAGGAACAAACATATTATGTTCTTTTAAAAATTCAAATTGTATAAAGTCAAAACAGGCATCACATCCAAAAAAATATTTTATCAAAGAAAATCAACTCTTATTTTTCAAGCATTAGGATCATTATTCAAATAACATATTGGTGTTTCATCCCACTCACTGCAGCTAGATCAGAGGTTCCCAAACTCTTTTGTTCCATAGACCACTTTCACAATTTTGCTGGATCCGGTGGACCCCCTGCAGCTACATTACCACTAATTTCTAAACTAAATCTCGAAAAAAAAAATAAGATTAGCTCTATAATCTATGGAAACTTGCGTTGTTGCTGAGTTTCAACGATAAATTAACAGTTTTTGAAAAAATTGGTTAGAATTGATTGCTTGATAGGGTTAATTATTTGAAAATAAAGTCGACTAAACAAATTTTCAATTATATTATATTTTTGTGCTGCGAGTGACTCCATCCTACTTTACTTTCTTGAAATCTACAATGACTCACAGCACAAGAACCAATCAATTCTCACAAATTTTATTCAATTTTCATGCACCCCAGCTTGCGATTGTGGACCCCCATTTTTGGTCACGCCCAACGTAGACCCCCGTCGAGTCTTCAGTGGACCCCTGGGGGTCCACCTGGACCACTTTGGGAACTACTGAGCTAGATCGTCGCCGTTCGCTAAGTGACCCGAGCCCTTCCGAATGAATCCGAATAAAACCGAACGCTCGTACGTTGAATGAAGTGCCTACGAGTACCAGGACGGTTACGAGTGGTTACGAGTCTTGCGAATATTGCGTATCGAGTTGGGGTTGCGCGTACGCGTATGATATTAAGTATAAGTCGCCTAGTCGCGCCGTACACCGAAATACTCGTACGCTAAGACGCCCAAGCAGGTACGCGTACTTACGCGTCCACGGCAAAACCAGTTCCAGTAAATACGTCACACCTCTACAAAATATTGATGGGTTGCTAGACGCATCGCCTATAACGTGATTTTTTTTAAAATATTAAAACCGACAAACGGGCATGCGGTGCATGCTGGTGATTCCTAAGATTTTCGCCCAATTCAAGACGGAGTTCTGCGAACGGCTAAGCGAGGCCTATTTAACTAAGTACGCTTTGTCGCGTGCGCCTGGTGTTTGCTTGCGCTTGTGTGCTTGCAGTTATACGCACACGCTCGCTAAAGGGTTCACTTTGTCAATCGCAGGAACCAATCTTGACTTTTTATTTGGCTGAGTAGGTATATTTGATGGAAAACATAACGGGTACCTCTGTATTTTTTCCGCTGAACATTTGCTAGCAGGTCGGTATTTGTGTACTAACTATCTATCGTATCAATTCTCTGTTATTTTCCTGGAATACGTGGAGGTTTTGAGCTAAAACCACAGCGATTTTTTTTGTTTTGGAATGTTGCGCAAGTTATCATTGGCAAAACGAACCTGTATTTGTGTTCTATCTAACATCGGATCACTTCCCAATTATTTTTCTGGAATACGTGGGTTTGCACTAAAAACACACCGATTTTTTTATTCAGGAATGTTGTGTAAATGCCATTGGCAACATCGTGCAGTCCGGTTAATGGAAAATGAATCCCCGGCCATTTCTAAATCCAAAGTTGAAAATTGGCCGTCCTCATTTCGCGATCGACGACGGCGGCGACGGTCGTTTTCGGTTGTTTTCCCGTGGAAATTGGTCTATATCCGATAGTTTGCCGATACGTTTCGTTTTCGCCGGTTGTGAACAGCAAAAATCTGAACTTGGGCATGCAGCGACAGAGTGCTGCAGTCATTTTTGGCAATGATCGGTTGTTTTATTATTTAATTTTGTTGGGAGCTCCTAAGGTTGTTGTGCCCTTTAAAATAAAATCATAAGTACTGTAGAGCTGACTTTAGGAGGCACTCTTGCTAGTACGGGACGGTGTAGCTCAGACAGCACTATATTACGTACGTTAGATAAAAACAAAATGCACTTTAGATTGTAAAATTTGGTATATTCTTTTAAATTCAAGATCGCACAATCAAAAACCACAATCAATTGCACAATCGCTTCCAACGGAAGCCCTAAGCCGACCATTTCTTTTTCCTTGTTGTTGAATTCTTTTTGTTTTTAATTTTATCTTTATTATTTAATATTCAAAGTAAGAATTCAATAAGGAGTAAGGGTGCGACCACACCACCGCTTAAAAAACGGTGACGTTACGGAATCGCAACAAAATGTGTGAAGAAACGGTGAGAAAACGTGACGCATACGACATGTCACTGCGTATACGCGGCGGTTTGGTCGCACCCGAAGGAAGGAGTCTTTGCAGTACCTACTTCATCTAGCACTAGCTATGATACGCAACTTAGTTATAGTAAACCGTTTGATCTGGCAAATCAAAGTCTTGAATTAGACTGAAACTCGATAAAAACATCAAGAAAAAAGAGGAAAAAGTGTTGTGTTATTCCAAAGATCTAATTACCTGCGTAACAAATTTGACGTAGATTTGTAGAATAATTTCGTTACTCAGCAGTGATACTCAGCGGCAAAAAAAAATGAGTCCACCATATAAGTAAGTATCTATATAAGTCATTTTGTATGGAGACTGGTCGAAGTTTAGTGCGGCTTAACAACCATACAGACATAATGCACTCGTAAACTTTAAAGTTTACGAGTGCATAAGTCAGTATAATTGCATTTATATTTATTTTAATGGACGTTATTTTAATACAAATCTATACATTGTGCATATGTTTTTCACATTCCGTAAATGAAAGCGTACCTAAACTTTCATTTTCATTCAAAACAATTACCAAATTAGCAAAGCGCACAACTTGATATTATACTTGTCCGTGAAATGATGCCCGGCACGTTGACCGATAATTAATAAAAAACGTACTGATGAATTTTGGAATAACGCACGGAATTTTACATTTAATGGTTAACATTGAAGTGTAAATAAAATTAATGAATTGATTTGAGCTGTCACACATGGTTGCACATAACACAATGCTGCTAAAAGCTTTGTGACGTTTTCAAATGCACACAACAATCAAACCATAAGTACGAAAATGTACCTATGACATTTATCTGTAGAGGTTCTTACTCTTTCACATTTATACTGCTGGAAGTATTTACACGAAATTTGGTGCGTAGGTATGGCTTTTATCCCGGCATAAAAAATATCAAACAAATCTCCCTCCTCAAGGTCGCAATCGATTTTTACTTTAGCTACTTGCAAATGTTTAAATAAGCTATCTAAGTGACACAGATCTGTACAAAAGTTGAGTTGAGTAACTTTAATTGAGAATAAAGCCTGCCCCAATCCTTCTGCAAGCCCGCCAAATCCGGATAATTGACGGATACAACTTCCCTGAAGCGAATGTCAACAAACGGAAAAGTTAATTTTAATTGTGGTAGTTGTTCGGTTTTTTAAATGATAATTTTCACCGAACGGCTCGCATCGCATCGGATCGGAAAGGATACGAACGGATACGGCGACAGCCGGTCGCGTCATGCAGGATACTGAATTTCCAACAAACGACTCGCATCGCAAAATCTGAATCGAGTCTCGCGCGTCGCAGCATACTTTCGGCTACGATCGCGTGTCGCGGAACACGCCCGCGGTCAATCTCCAAACAACTTTCACAGTTACTAATCTCGATATCTATATAGATATCTCTGACATCAGAGTCGGACAAATCTTAGTAGTGCTTCTCTAAATTTTTTTACCCTGTATTGCAGAAACATTAACGATCCGGTCAGGTTGGTCGGTCCGAACACTCCCACAAAATTACTTTAATTCTAACTCTAGAACATACTGACAACATATTTCTGAAATACAATCATGTCAACCACATATGAAGGAAATGTAGTGGATGAAACGTAACATACGACTATAGTGACAAATTGGGAGACTTTAGGAGCCCATCTCATAGTCGAAATGACGTTTTGGATAGTAGGTGTGACGTCATCAAGGCTTCATCTAACCAGTTGAGTATTCCTATATCTATGACTCTATGAGGCTCTCATTTGTTAGCTAGATGGTAAATACTGAGATCTATGGTACGAAGCTTTGCTAATTAGTTATTGCTTTTTTAGAGTAATAAATCAGACGACTTCGTGAAGAAAATTGTCACTGTCGCTGGTTTTAAGGGTCCTTACAAGCTCAACGCGCGTATTTCGCTAAATTCTTAATTTTTCTTCAAAGACTATGGCGTATGTGTTCATAATTTCAGTAATATTATTAATGTACAAGATAGTTCACTTCTTAAACTAAGATACTGCTGTGCTAAATTATTGATTTTTTGGCGTGAAATCTAAAAAAAGGTGTTTCCTTGGGAGGGCTTTTAAAATTTTGCTCTAAAAGGTGAAGTTTCATTCTCAATTTCGAAGTGAAACGGAATCTCATTCTCGCCTAAAGTGAACTCAATTCAATTCAGTATATCTTGAACTAAAAAGTCATCGTGAAAAACTTGAAGATTCATCTTAATTAATAGATAGAATAGCTACTCAATGTTAGCTAGTTTTTTGATGAAAAAGAGGGTTACATTTTATTTGATTCTCGAAAACAGTGTTGATATTCTGCTCTAAAAATAATTATTTAGCAATGCTCAACTCTATTTTGACTCAGAAAAAAAAAACATTAGTATCGGTCTTGAATTAAATTCAGTATAAATTTTTAAATATCAACTATATATCACGGCGGACTGACGCCGCACCCTCATTCAGCGCCGATTACAGCAGTATCGTAGTTTAAGAAGTGAACTATCTTGTACATTAATAATATTACTGACATTATGAACACATACGCCATAGTCTTTGAAGAAAAATTAAGAATTTAGCTAACTTCGCTCTTTGAGCTTGTAAGGAGCCTTAAGCACCGTCCTATTTAGCCTGACGTCAAATAAATATGTTGACTTAACAATGAACTTGTAATATCACAGTTTAAAAGCTGTTTGCTTTTGCTGAGAAGTTCAAAGACTAGGAAAACAAAGGGCCACAGCAGTCAAAGTGTTTCTCACCTTTGCAAAACGCTCCTCAGTGGAACGTCGACAATTTGTGTTTCCTTCCAATGTGACCTTGTCTTTAATTTACATCTTTCGCATTTCTATTTACTTTATTTTTATTTACATCATTTATTTGCGCACCTTTGACTACTGTGTTTACAATTTATCTTTTTACCGCGACTTCTGACATTTTCAATAAATTAATTAAATGCACCCAGCTAGACATCTAATCTAATCTTAAAGGTCTCTATATTGTTTAAACTACAACCACACTTTACATAGCTACATAGCGACATATTCAGCCTTCATGCAAATAAAAGCTCAGGGGCCGTACCATGACGTCTTAATGCGTTTCAGTTTAGGTCCGCTCGCTGTCAGATTCATACTAAAAGTGACAGCTAAAACTTGAACTGCGTCGGAATTAGGACGTCATGGTAAGGCCCCTATTCCCACTTATATCAACAAACAGACCCAAATTCTAGCGTTATCTATCAGGCATTCAACATTGAGTTAGTCACTACATGTGTAAGCCTGGTACTCATCTGCGAGCGTTATCCATAACTGTTGCACGTTATACTAGGTAATCAAAAACCCGTGTTTCCTTGGCTCGAGGGCGTTCTGGAATGGTTACAGCTCACTGATTTAGGTATAGGTATCGCACATTGATTTGTGATTTCGACATACGAAATAAAATTTTGTTATTATTGTAGGTGAGATAGAAAGTGACTTTGTCGCGTCGTCTCTTTAGAATAGTAGAGTAGTACTAATCTGTTAGACATCAGAACCACACTACATAGCTTTCAGTGCAAAATATTGAGGTTTTTGAAAGGTCATCACTTGAATAAGTACCTATCACTGATAATGGTAAAAATCTGTGTGTTTGCTCACAAAAAAAGTACAAGTTGACAAGGTACAGAGCTGCAAATTTCTTGTACTGTACTCTTATTTCAAATTCCGTACAATTTTTCACAACTTTCGAGAGTTTTGTGTCTGAATCAAGCAGTCATGCATCGCCGGACTATAGCGTGCTATGCTACAGTAAGCCGCTACACCTAGATGTACAACATACCTATTACGTTCATACGATACGTAACTTGCTGACGCCGGCTGTTTTCTTTTGATGTATGTTACTATTGGTACAAGCAGTTACGTCGCTAAATGGTGGCAGCGTTCGAATTGACTTATCAAGTCGTGTGTATATCGACTGCGGAAATTTGAAATGACGTAAAAGACTTGAAATTTGTCGTAAGTAGAGTTTGCCATAAGGATTCACTTTCCTAAGAAGTTTTTTTTTTTTTATATATGAGTAGGAAGGCAAACGAGCAAATTGGGTCACCTGATGGTAAGTGATCACCACTGCCCATAGTTAAAGTACATAATAAAATTATGTTAGGGAGGTAAACTGTATATTATATAGCATTGAAATTCGTTGCTTTAAAGCAATCTGTAGAATCTCTTGCAGCCGCCAGTGTTACCCCCTTATTTATGAACGCTCTGCAGGTTTCAGCTAACTTAGCAATCGTTTGTCCTTATCTGTGAAAGGTAAATGTCAAAGTGACAGATAAGGACAAACGATTGTTAAGTTAGCAGAAGCCTGCAGAGCGTTCATGAATAAGGGGGTTAATGTTTACTCCAGTGTTGGCACTATTTTTTTTTTTTTTTTTTTTGTGTGAATAGGAAGGCAACCGAGCAAGTGGGTCACCTGATGGTAAGCGATCACCACTGCCCATAGACACCCGCAACCTCGGAGGGATTGCAGATGCGTTGCCAACCTAGAGGACTTAGATGAAATGCCTCTTGTGCCCGTAATTTCCCCGGCTGTCTTACTCTCCACACCGGAACACAGCAACATTACAACTATACACCACTACACACACACACTACCACTACTACTATATATGTATGTATTACAGTTAGACCGCCTCTTTATCTATTGTTTCGGCCCCTACGCGTGTGTATCAGCACTATCCATATTAGTTGAAACCAGAGCCGGGAAACGTAATAAAAGTGATTTTAATAACGCTTATCTTATCACCACTTTGATACATTGTACGATAAAATCGGAAACTGAGTCATGAAAACATTGTATCAATTGATATAAATATACCTCGTTATGCATTATAGACCGACGGCTCCGGCCCGTCGGTCTATACATAACCTCACTTTGTTGATCACAAGAACCTTATCTTTATTGAATTACTCACACATTTTTGCCGTGTTTAAAAGCATTTTACGTAAAAATATGAGAGAAATATGAGGAAAAGCGGCGTCTTCGTTTAATTTTTATTCAATATCGTAATTTTACCTGTTTGAAGCTTTTCAATCTAATATTTATTTAACGAAAAGGTGAGAAGGAATTACGAGAATCTCCACCAATTATTAGTTAATGTACGAAAACGGAAAATAAATAAATGTTAGCACCAAATATCTATGCCAAATAAATATAAACCAAATAAGCTTTGTATAAAGACGGGTATCCTTGCGGAACTTTTAGAGTATTACAATACAGACAATCTGAATAATGGGGCTTCATGCTCGAGTACCCACTTCAATATGTTTAGTTAAATTCATCTGTTACATATATAGTTTTACCCATGTCATGTGTTTCTAATAAAATTGTAAGTTCTACGGAACAGAAGATTTCGTAGCAACAGTGCTACGTCCGTAGCACAGTCGCGTAGCAAGCTACGTTTGCTTTCATTTTTACGTAGGATAACCTATTACCACTTACCTTAAATTGTTAACTTTAGGTTTTACTGACGCATTTGTGCTGCCCGTATCCACTGTCCAATATCGCCAAGTATAAAACGAAAATTAAGTAAAAGACCGTTATAAAACATATCGGCTAATTTTTATAAAAATGTAACCTAAGCATACTCCGCTTCTTGCTTGGTAAGTAGCGGAGCAGCAAGGTAAATGTGTTCTTTCATCAATAGCTAATCTAACTAATATTATAAATGCGAAAGTATGGATGGATGGATAGATGAATGGATGGATGTTTGTTTGTTACTCAATCACGCCAGAACGGCCCAACGGATCAGGATGAAATTCGGCACATAGATAGAGAAAAGTCTGGAATAGCACATAGGCTACTTTTTATCCCGGAAAATTGCGTAGTTCCCGCGGGATAGCGATTAACGAATTATTTGCAGACGAAGTCGCTGCCAACTGCTAGTTACAAATAATCGGCATTTCCCGCGGCATGGGCCCTCTATAAAAACGCTACGCATATAAAAGGCCCCTTTCTATAAATACCTGTCTGAGCCCAGTTAGTGGATAATTCGTTTACTTACACCCAGCTGACTGCAGCCCTTGACGGCTGTATCTGAGAGCTGAAGTAAAGCTACTCGTAAATGTCGATACTTATCGATTTTGTTACACTTCCTTACAAACGTATCCTACTAATATTATAAATGCGAAAGTTTGTGAGTGACGATGTGACGATGTGAGTGTGTATGTTTGTTCTTTCTTCGTGCTAAAACTACTAGACGGATTTGGATAAAATTTGGAATGAAGATAGCTGGTACCCTAGATTAAAACATAGGCTACTTTTTATCCCGAAAAATTGCATAGTTCCCGCGGGATAGCGATAAACATGACAATAGCTAATTCTAGGCGGACGAAGTCGCGGGCAGAAGCTATATAATAATAAAGCCTTTTTATTTCCCATAAACCTTACTTACAATTCTTATCTCACTTAACTTATTGTTAGTAAATACCTAACTCTAGTGTTGCGTAATTTAAACTTAATAACTATTAATTTATTTAGTTTATAGGAATCCCTTTTGGTAGGGTGTAGGCCTCCTCCAATTTATTCCATTTCCTATACAAACGTATTGCCCTGTTTTCTTCCTGGATATACACATTAGAACGATTATTTTTTACCACACGACTTATCGTCGGTCACACGAGTTGATCCGGCACGAGAGCGCGAGAGATCGACTCCCCGTTTCTTTCTAGAACGTACAGTAAGACAAAGACGGGTAGTGGTGCCATGCCTTTACGTTTTACTTTTATCCAATTTTGATTATTTAAGAAACTAGAGACTTTCAAATATCACAACAGCTACCAAATTTCGATGTCATATTTCCGACGTTAATAGAAACATAACACTTCTCGACTCATAACACAGCGATGGGTACACAAATTCAGAAAGACCGAACTAATCTTCTACAAACAGCCTCAGTATTTACAAAGACTGCGCTGCGGCTAAATAAACAATGAAATACTGAATCAACTTTTCAAATCGTTAAATCTATAGGAAGTGGTTGAAGCTCAATCAATTCACCAAGCGCGTTTGTTTACTGCACAAACGAGCAAAAACTATCGGGTCGCTTTCAATACAACTTTGTTGTATTGAAGGTGACACATTTTTTTGCTCGTCGGTGGTTTGTTCACTATCGGAGAGCGGCGGAAGGCTTCAGGGGCCGTACCATGACGTCTTAATGCGTTTCAGTTTAGGTTCGCTCGCTGTCAGATTCATACTAAAAGTGACAGCTAAAACTTGAACTGCGTCAGAATTAGGACGTCATGGTAAGGCCCTGGACGGATCATAGAATGCAAACATTTGGATTTCGAACGTTCAGCTTTTCTGTCACTACGGCCAACTCACACTAATCCTTTGTTCAACAATCACTTTTGTTAGCACATCCGCTCCCTTACGTATACAAAGTTAGGCTTCCAAAGCACCAGCTTTCGTGTTTGCTGTCGGCGTTTAGGCTAAATGCAATAGCAGCTTTTAAAACGACATTCTTTGGATGTAGTTGGTTTTCACGTAGAGTGAATGGATGGAAGAAGATTAACTAAACATATTTATAAATATGGAGAGTGTGAATGGGTGCGTATGTATATAGTACATTATGATACAAGTGTGCTATGTTGATTATTACACACGAGGTATGATTGTACGCGCGAGCGGAGCGAGCGCGTTAATGGTGCCGAGTGTGGTAATGATCAATGCACACGCGTTTCATACGACGTTTTTCAACACATTTGCGAGCAAAAACAAAAAGAAATTCTTAATAAGTAAGTATAAAAAAACTTTACTTTACCTTTGTTGCCAAACATTGCTTAACTGGAGGCTTTAGAACTTTTCTTTATCATTTGGCAATTAACACCTTGGATTTCTTACTGACATAACCTGGCCGAACATATTTTAGTATTTCCGGCGACGGACACTATTTACATTTAGTTTTTCTTTATTATTTCAACTAGTAATTTTTAAACTAATAACAAGGTAAAATAATCAACAAAATCTGTGAGTGTGAAAGATGGCGGCAGATATCATTTGTCCGCGCCAATCCGCGCGCAGCACTCACGCATGCGCGCTGTACACTTTGCACGCGGGCGACGAGGCACTGACAAGACGGCTAAACAGCCTAATATTAAAATAGTAATAAAATAATTAATCATTGTCTTAAATATGCAAATTATGGTCACTTTTCAGATAAAAATGAATACTTTGTCGAAATTAACTGTTTATTTATCATCTTTAACCTAAAATAGTTTAATATTCACGAAAATATTCCTTGTTCCTATACATAACTAAACTATTTGCTGAGATTAAAAAAAAGTTTACATTACCGCACTCGTGCGGTAATAATATTACGGCACTTGTGCGTAATAAGCTGAATTATGAGCTTAAATGCGGTGCAATAAGACTCAATTTACGAGCAACTGTGTTGAAAAATATATAACCGACGAGTATGTACAAAGAGATTGATAATGTAGATGAAGCGAAAATATATCAGGATCGTAGCAAGTGGAACAAGGTAGTCTCTGCCTACTCCAATGCGAAGGCGTGACGGTATGTAGTATGTATGTATGTAGTACTCCACACTTTGAGATAAGTGATAGCTTGAAACACAATAAAAGACAAAACATAAAGATTAAATATTGACAGACAGAGCTAACAAGACCAGGGGGCTTACCATGACGTCCTAATTCCGACTCAGTTCAAGTTTCAGCTGTCACTTTTAGTTCGAATCTGACAGCGAGCGAACCTAAACTGAATCGCATTAAGACGTCATGAGGCACCTGGGGCCTTACCATGACGTCCTAATTCCGACTCAGTTCAAGTTTTAGCTGTCACTTTTAGTTCGAATCTGACAGCGAGCGAACCTAAACTGAATCGCATTAAGACGTCATGAGGCACCTGGGGCCTTACCATGACGTCCTAATTCCGACTCAGTTCAAGTTTCAGCTGTCACTTTTAGTTCGAATCTGACAGCGAGCGAACCTAAACAGAAACGCATTAAGACGTCATGAGGCACCTGGGGCCTTACCATGACCATGACGTCCTAATTCCGACTCAGTTCAAGTTTCAGCTGTCACTTTTAGTTCGAATCTGACAGCGAGCGAACCTAAACAGAAACGCATTAAGACGTCATGAGGCACCTGGGGCCTTACCATGACCATGACGTCCTAATTCCGACTCAGTTCAAGTTTCAGCTGTCACTTTTAGCTCGAATCTGACAGCGAGCGAACCTAAACAGAAACGCATTAAGACGTCATGAGGCACCTGGGGCCTTACCATGACGTCCTAATTCCGACGCAGTTCAAGTTTTAGCTGTCACTTTTGGTATGAATCTGACAGCGAGCGGACCTAAACTGAAACGCATTAAGACGTCATGGTACGCACCCTGGCCACGTTTAACATGATTGTGGGCGTAAAGGTTGGAAAATGGAATCAAAATGGTGATGGAGAATAACAGATGTATTACTTATTTAATGTGCTAATGTCCGATTTATCGGAACATTTTGGACTATCATCGATTCAGACGTGATACAACGTCAACCTCAAAGCAAAAGAAGTGATAGTGTTCGTTAGAATGATGCTTCGCTTCCTACTTATGATGCAATTCACCGATAATTCTACCTTTTATAATTGCATCTAGATGGTCTTCACGTCTGAAACATTGTCAATTATGAAAAAGTCGTAATAAAATAATGAAACCGTAGCTCATATCTGCAATGAACTATTTCGAAACTAGTTTTAAACGTTCACGTTTCCTGATGTACAAAAGGTAATGCAGTGAGCGTGCGATGGCATTTTTACGACTGAATTCGTGGAATTCGTGTCACATATTTGAATTAATTTTCTATTTCATATTGTGTAGTCGGCCAAGCAAGTGTTCCAACATATACGAATGTTTGGTCTCGAGTTATGGATGTTTGTTTATTATATGTATTTCTCTTCTTCTTCTTCTTCTTATGTAGGTATGCTATATAATCTATGTAAATGCATACTTCGCTTAGTTTGTGACTAGGTTAGTTGGTGTAAATAAACTAGTCACCACTGTTTTGTTAACAAGTTTATTAGGTAATTCAAAATAAGTATTAATGGACAATCGGATCCGTCAAACATTTTGGGAAATCGACTACTTATCTTTTATTCATTTCACTTTCACTTTATTGCAAAAGTATTATGACATTATAAGATATTGCAAAGGTTTTGTTTATTCTTGGCACAGTCTAAGACAACGACATATCTCAGCCAATAAAATAAAGCATGTAATATTTACATATCTATACGTACTTATTTACATTTATGAGCCATGTCGTTCGTAACGAGGTTATATTGCCACTTGAAAACGATTTGCTCACATCAAATTAGGTCAGTAAGTGTAAAGTGTTGGTTCCAATACAGATTTATAATGCAAGCACATTAAATATTCAAGAATAGATACTTCATTAATTTGTTTTAAATCAAAGTGTAATTTATAAAGAACTTTTTACGGTATTTGCGGTGGTCCATAGTAATTAACAAAACACACTTACGCACTTACGCACTTTCGTACGCACTTACTATAAGCATTTACGCACGCGCTAAACTGCCAAAATATATTATGTCTACATGTAAACGCAGTCTCCTCTGCTCTACCTACATCTTGTGGCGTACCAATTTTTTGATCGAGTGTTTGCATCTTCTGTCGGTTATATTCACATGTATAGACCAACTAGCTTTTGCCCGCTACTTTGTCTGCGTGGGATTAGCATTTTGGGTAGGATATTTTTAGTACCAACATTCAATTATTTATAGACCAATAGGAGTCATGATTGAAATCACGTGCGTTGTGGGCCGCCGCCTCCGCCAACGCAAAAGCAAAGCCTTTAATTTAATAACGACTATTTGTTTATGTATTATTGTTAATGTATAGCGAGTGATCGTATATCGGGCTACACAAAATTTCTACTGGTCAACTTCTTGGCCATCCCTGTACTAATTAAAACAACACACTGACACAATTTTATTTTACTTCCTGTTACTATCGTGAGAGTATCAGGCGCCGGCTGAGCTATAATTCGTGGTTTTTTTTGCCGCGACGCGACAGGACCAAGGCCAGTACTCTGGCGGCCTTCCAGTCTAATACTGTTACGCAACCTAGAAATAGCCAACTATGAAGAAATGTAAAGGAGAAAAATGCCTGAAATATTCTCCAGCTAGCTTCTGCCCGCGACTTCGTCCGCGTAGAATTAGAATGTTAATGTTGACGTCGCGACTCTAGGCAGCTACGACCTTTGACATGTTTATCGCTTGCCCGCGGGAACTATGCAATTTTCCGGGATAAAAAGTAGCCTATGTTTTAATCTAGGGTACCAGCTATCTCCAGTCTAAATTTTATCCAAATCCATTCAGTCGTTTCAGCGTGAAGAAGAAACAAACATACACATTCACATCGTTACATCCATCCATCCATCCTCACAAACTTAGATGTATACGTAATGTCGCGCGTATCTGTTATCGCTCAACACGTTCCTCGATGCTTCACTGACTCGCCGCATTCACTTCCACGTACACAAACATCTTTCATCTTGCTATCTCAGAGCTATGCCTTACTGGGACGCCATGGCGACGTCAGCTACGTATCCTATTCAAAACAGACGTCGTCAAAGCGTCACCAAGTGAGTGATAGCCAACGCATTTCTATACGCATTGATTGGCTGCGGTAGCTGGCTGCATCGCCAAAGCAACCCGGTGAGGCAGAGCTCTAAGGGCCATCAGACAGAGAGTGGTCACGCGGTCAAGCATACTACGTTCACGTTCTGCATTCGAGCGTGCAATTTTGGTGCAATTGCTCACGAACCCCGCTGTTGAACGCCTCGTGTGTGAGTATATCTATGTAACACAAAGAGCGCAAAACTGACCGCTTGAACGCTTGACCGCCTGACCGCTCTGTCTGATAAGACCCTAACATTCCTAACACACTGAGATGCATGGCTATCGAGCTATCGTATCCAACCATTTATACATTTGGCATCTACGGCAGGCTGCACTTGACCACGTTTTGATGTCTTTGTACCTATAGAATAGCTACGTAGCGGGCAACGCTACCATATCGTCCCAGTGGCTTGGGCGCACAATTTGTAAGCACATTTGTCGCAGCGCGAGAATTTCGACAGCCGGCAGTGATTTTAATGTCACAGTGAATGTCTGAAAGTGATTGTTCAGATTTGTTTTTAATTAACAGATTATTTTGAAAGCCACTAATCAAATCAATAACGGAATCATAGTTAGCATGTGCGCGCCAGCTATTTTGAAACTGAGCTTGACAATGGTCTTCCTGACGGACATAAAAAACAATATAAAAAAAATTGGGTCTCCAAAGAACGGTAGCTTTCAAGTCGATGAAGTAAAATCTCGTCCACATCAATATACCTACATACATCTCAAGTCAAAAGAAAAGTACAATGGCTTTACAAAAGACATCCGTAATACGAAGATTCTAAACATTGTCAGTAAAAGAAGTACGGATTTATAATTCGGATTCATTTATTTCGTAATATACCATTCCATATAGCATGTGTATGTGGATACTGAGTTCGAATAATACTGTAAACATTATGCATAACAACAACAACACTTTCCACAATGACTCATAGACACGCGTCATAGATATCCATGTGGTTGATTCTCTTCACATTCGATTAAAGCCTTCTTCAGGTCTATGGACTTGACACTGGAAAATTTATTCACAGCTGATTTTATGATGTTTACTGAGTTCGAATAATACTGTAAACATATGCATAACAAGAACAACCCTTTCATCAATGGCACACAGATACGCGTCATACCTCGATAATCCATGTGGTTGATTCTGTTCACATTCGATTAAAGCCTTCATGAACTTGACACTGGAAAATTTATTCACAGCTGATTTTATGTTAAGTTTATGAACACAATTCAATAGACAGAGTTAAGATCACACATCACTTGACTGCATGGATACGAACGTCTTAACAGGCTGACTTTATTTAAAAATTCACTGTAACCGCCTTGTGAGAGCTTATTACGAGATATTTATGACAATGAAGCTGTCAGTTTCTACGTGAAACGTTTAATTCGATTTCATTGACTTCAATTAGACACCCGAACAACGCGGTGCTTTGGATGAAATTGGATACTTAGATAGTTTTAAAATTCCAATAAAATTAATATTATCCATACGAGACGGGCTTTTGACATGTGGAAGAAAAGAAGATCGATGATGACATCGACTGTAAATTGCAAACACGAAGAAGATTGAACAAGTTCATCGTAAAGCTATTTTTCGCCTCGGCAGTTCAAAATTTTTGAGTTTTGCTAAGGGTTTTTAAACTCAGAAAACGCATTACCTAGATGAGACCTAAATAACTTCCTTAGCTTTATTTTATTGAATCAGGCGTCACTTTGCGGAGATCCATTTTAATGAACATAGAATAAAATAATAAAATAATGATAGTAGTAGCAAGGTATATATGTTATGTTCATTTCCTCAGCTTTCCTTACAATTTTTTAGGATTAATTTTGTGATCTCAAAACATAATGTTATTAGGGTGCGACCAAACCGCCGCGTATACGCAGTGACGTGTCGTAGGCGTCACGTTTTCTCACCGTTTCTTCATACATTTTGTTGCGATTCCGTAACGTCACCGTTTTTTAAGCGGCGGTGTGGTCGCACCCTTAATATGTACAAGGTCTCGCAGAATTTTTCCGGAATATTTCATCTGATTAGGTTATTTTGACTGAAAGATTTTTCATTTGAATTTTTGATTCAAAAATTTGTTCTGCCCTTGAAGCGGTTTACTTTAAACATACTTAGATCAATGTATGTAAACATTTGTCAACTAGGATTCACAAATTCTCAAAAACATTTACACGGCTATTTAGTAAAACTAACCGGCCATAACCATCTACTGAAATATTCCGGGACAACTTTAAGTCCTTTAAGAGACTCTGTATGTATCGGAATTTAAAATTATGATTAGGTATAATCAGTCACTGTACACGAATATGCAAAACATGAAATTAATAGGTTTTTCTCAGCACCCCTGCAGCGTTGATTAGATAATTAAAGAAATAAACAAACACAAATTAAAACAAAATCATTAAACCTGTAAATCAAGACATTACGATAAATTCATGTAGGTATTGCAATCAAGAAATGCTTTGATTCACGCCGTTGCAAAATGCAAAACGTCACCTTTGTATGTTCTTAAGCCTGCGTCATAACTTTCCGCGCAGACACTTTCGTGCGCGAAGTACCTTTAAGATAAAAGTATTTTCGAATACTTTAATTCAAGATTTAATTCATGAAGTAGCCTTTTGTTCCAATAGTCGACTGTTTACATCAACGCTTGGAATAACACGAGTTCTGTAAACACCCACGCTTTTGTTTGGTGCGTCACTGATGTCAGGCGGCGCTTTGACGGGGTTAATCTCGACAACGTATACCAGACATGAATAACACTCATTGTCAAGCAAGAATTGGAGTTACTTAAGCTCTAAAAATAAATATTAGTCACTTTATAACTGAAGGCTTGTTTTGACGAGAAAGGGCTTATTTTACCTTTACAATCAATTTATCCCTGTGAGAAAGCCCCGAAAAGCTATGAAACTTATCAAATAGGTAAGAAGTGAAAGTAAAGCAAACTTAACGTGCATCGTAATTCGTAAAATTGATATCAAAATGTAAGTTTAGTGTAATATTAATAATAGGTCGTTTTTTTTTCTCCTGTAGAATGAGTTTTTTTTACATTTTCTGGAATGATTATGAAACTTGGCGAGGAACCGCACATGCGGATTCAGAATTAACCTAAAATATTGACTGTAGTCTCTTATCTGTGTTATCATTATCATATTCATTTTGTGAACTGAAATCTATTTATTGAACAAAGAAACCGTCGTCTTAATTGAGATTTAATTACCTAAATGAAATTACATGTAGTTCAAGGAATATAAATTGTCCGTTCGTAATCTCAACTTAGATCTTTTTATTAATATCAAACAAAAGCGAGTTGTAAAATTCTCTTTGTTGTCCAAAAAGCACCATTACTGTACCCTAGGACTGAAGTGACTGTTAAGTTGGCATTATGTTTACACCATTCTAGGCTATAATTCCTCGATAATAAGCATGTACAATTGCATTTAATGGGTATATGTATAATGTCCCGTTATGCGTACAACTGTTCCATGACGCTTTACAACTTTACGTACCTATTTTGATACGCACCAATCTTGGCATAATCAGTCCCGATTCTTGTATGAATCAGACTAATTTAGTGCTGCAGTAGTAGTCGGGTTGGTCCGAGTGAGCCGGGGTCGCCGTGGTAACCGGCGCCGCGGCGGCGGACGCGCGCGGCGCCGTCTCGTCTGCAGCCTCCTAAGGCCCAGATAACCTCTTTGGAACGCACCCAGGGAATATTTTTTGCTTATTGATGTAGGCTTCGAGGTCAACCCGGCTGTTATGTTAATGGGACACCGACTGGCAACCTTACAACGTAGGTGCGCAAACAATTTGTCAATGTCGCTAAGTGATGGGCCTTTTTTTCCGTGCTGAATCGCTGCTGCTGAAGGTTTTAATCGATTTAGGCGTGTATGTAACTTGGGGATTGATTCATCATCTTTGACGTATGGCTGGTAGTTTGACACGTATCTGGCTTTTTCCTCGGGAACGCGGTACAATTTTGTACCATGCAAGGCTTTACGCGTGTCAAGAGAAAGTTCAAGCTATCAGAAATATCAGAACGGGCGAGCAGCACCATGTGTAATACTTATAACAAGTAAAGTTTTCACGCATTCTTTTATATCTTATGGTTTATAATAACGCGTAATTTGTGCAATGAAAAGATGCAAGGGTAAGGAATCATCATAGCTACACTTCACTATGGAAGATTTGAAATAATATTTGACAAAACTTGATTCGAAATTAACAGCAGATTTAAACATTAAATGAACAAAAAAGAACACTATGCAGAGTAACAAAACAACGTCGCCTAACGAATTCATTTAACCCTCGCAAACAACAAAATGTGATCAACTTTAGCAAAAGGCTACCTAGAAAACAATTTAGAACAGCATAAAAAATAGGATAAGCCAATTACAGTTTATCTTGAATTCACTTGAACAGAGAACAAGAGGGCTCAATACTCGACTCAGATTAAAGAGGGCGCCGTTTAAGAGGTAATCAATAAGAAGAACCATTCATTTACAGCAGATTATCGCGCTCAGCCGACCTACGATCCGTGTTTAATATTTATTACAGTACCATAAACAAATCTAATATTTCATTGGTGTAAATAACTAAGAGTTTATTAATTAAATTGCTCGCAGCAGATTACGGTAAAAATGGGGCGTAGGTAGACTTTAATTTTTTATTTTGTGAGGTAGACTTGCATTTGTTTTCAATATTCTGAACGAGTGATTGTTTACATGTAGGTTTTATTTTTTATTATATTATTATTGCTGCTTTTTGGGTGATTTATGTTTCTATTAAATTCATCACATGTTGGTTAGGAACTGTAACTTTCTATATAAAGGCATTATTGAATATAATAAATACTATAGTTTGTTTCTGCATTTAGTGATACGCAAAACTTCGGAATCTTTTAAAAAAAATCACATTAATAAAAACATATAGGTACTGGCTCTGTGTAACATTTACATAGCTACATAAATACTACACATACATACACAAATCACGTCTCTTTCCCTTACAGGGTAGATAGAGCCGAAGGTGACAAGACCTGGTCACGTTTAGCAAGATTGTGGGTGGGATTGTGGGTGGGTGTGGAGGATTGTGGGGTGTAACAATATACTTACTATTTTTATCCCGGGAAACTGTAACGTTCTGTACAATACGCTACCTAAGCTTATACCAACGCAAATATACCTACTTTAGTATTCCATATTTATGTTTACATTATTAAGTACGGTCGGCCTTAAAAGTAGCTGAACAATTTAGTACGTTATCATTTTCAATACTGTGACACATTTCAAACTTAACGACATAGTTGATTACTGTTTATTGCGACGAAGTACCAAAATGTTCACCGCCCAGATAAGAATAAGACAATGTTCAGAATAAACGCTAAAAGTGGCCTCGTCTACTGGAGAAATTGGACAGTGTCCAAGTGGTTCATGTCATAATTCCAGACGGAAAAACTTACAGATGGCGAATACTTAACTTTAATCTTTAAACAATCTGACCCACATCTGGATACCGGATAGTCAATTGTATTGCCTATCGACTAAATATAAATACTAGCTTTTGACACAACATGTCTAGCCGTCATTACATCTTCACGCTTAAACCGATTCATTTGGAATTTGGTGTAGAGATAGTTCAAGTCCCTGGGAAGGACATGGGACAGTCACACATTTCCCGCGGGTTAGCGATAAGAGAATTCTGCGCAGATGGTACCAGTTTGAAATAAATTTACTTTCCTGCATCAGTGTAACAAAATATATACATTTTAATGCTTTTATGTAGATCAGCAACACAACGAATGACGGGACACTTTCTTTGTCCATTTGTACTTCATACTATTCTAAAACTAGCTTTCGCCCGCGGCTTTTCCCCTGTTCCAGCTTTTTATTTCAAACATTAGGTATATCATAAAAATCTTGAATACAACAAAAAAGAACTATCCAATTGGTTGCCGTCGTTTGCTGATTCTGTTGTAGTTATCGTGATTTTGTGACAAGTCAGGGAAGAGTATCCTTTCGCTTTTATATACCAGGTACTCGTATATAATTTTTTTAAACGACACTGAAACGACGGGACCCGTTCGGTGGAAATCATACATAATCGAATCACATCTCACATCCCACGATAATCGCATCGAGATTATCTCTATAATACTAAGGACCTGTTTCACCACTCCTTTACAGTCAGTTATCTATGATGACGTCTCTGTCTGTCTCGTAGTAATAAATAGAGATGGAATCATAGATAACTGACAGTTAAGAAGTGGTAAAGCAGGCCCTAAGCCATAAATCGGGGAACTTCACCTGGTTTGACTGCAGTAAACGAGCTCTTGCATTCCGTATATAATATTACGTGACGCGAAATACTTAAAGTTAGCCTTCAATGGAACCGCTGTTCATTATTCTCAGCCAGCGCACTGCAGGAGTTCCCGCAAACGATAATTCTCTTAACTATTTTATCTCCGGGTGCGATGGTATTTGTACTCGTAGAAGTAGAGCACGGCTAATACCCAAGACTTCATCTGAGAAATATGCTTTGCGTTATCAAACGGACGGAACTACAGATTATAAAATTTCAGTGTGGTGAATTTAAGCAAAACTGAATCCTGAATTAATCACAAACATGCACGCGGTACCTATATGTACACACAGCAAAGCTAGCTATTCGGTAAGCAGGCTTAAAGCGGCGCGTGCATGCAAAGGTGCTTACCGAATAGCTTTGCTGTGTGTACACTGGTAATGCGTTGAGTGCCTATTTAAGGTGGAAACACATTATTAACACCCGACGCGACCCGATGCAACGAATGTATGCGCATGGCGTCGCGTCGGATGTTCATAGTGTGGTTCTGGTCCTAGAAAATAATACAATTTGATTCGACTCAACACGCGTCGCGTTGCATCGGGTCGCGTCGCGTGTTAACAATGTGTTTCCACCTTTATATTTATGTTAGCAGAAATCTGGATGATGCGTTATCATATATCAATTTGTGTCGACACCGTAGTAAAATTACATCTTTTTTAGGGGCTTGAATATTGACATCGAATAATTTTTAACTATATTCCTTTCCTTTTTTAACATTTTCTTCAAAATGCTACCGTCTTCTCTTTCCTTGTCTCGAACGGCTTAATACCGTAATTGCATCCTGCTCACACTCGAGCTTTTAAGTACCTAGGCCTGAGAGATTATTCAATTTCGCGCCGACAAATTAAAAGTGTTAAGGGCAGGTGTGGTCAATACTTACCTAAATACTTCCCTACACTTTAACTAAAACCAGTGCCACGGTCATTGTAAATGCAAACGCAAAAGTGTTTTTTTTAAGTCCGCGTTGGTTGAATGGGTTGCATGGCCTCGGCCTTTTCCTACCCGTTGATAAAAATATTTTTAAATAATTGAGGGTGTTCTGATAAAAGTTGAATTTGAATAATGTACAAGTCACAAGATGACAGTTGTTTAATAATGTTGTTAGTGTTTAATGGTATCGAAATTGATAATGTGCCTTAATATCTATAACTCATAGAAGAGTGCAATTTGTTGTAAATTTACAACTATACAAATGCCCGTGGAAGCCTTGGGATGGATGTTTCGTAAGTTTCGTGGTGTTAAAAATAGCAATTGTTAGTTGGCGTCGATAAGATGTGCTGTTTAAGAAATAGTTGAACATCGACGCTACTCGGAAATTATACTTGGACTAATAACTTATTAGCTCATTTTATCTGTTTCACAATTCCTCTCGTTCTCAGATGCGGCAAAGATACCTATATCTATTTATATCGACCTACATTCACAAGTTTTAGTGAAAATTTCCATTCCAAAACATCCTTGTGGTTGATGGCATTTACTTGATTGTTGCATTTTTATCGGACCATATTGGAAATGGATAAAAATATGTTCATCAGCGAAGTAATTTAATGGTGTGTGACGTTTCCAATCAGCACTAGGCCCTCGTGAGAACTTATAGCCTAAGCTGTCTCATTCTGAGGTGGCCTGTACCCAGCAGTGGGACGTATATAGGCTGGAGAGCTTTTTTTAATTACAGTACAAACTTTTACTTATAACTTATAAGTTCATATTGCTGCGTACAAACGGCTCCCTAAGCGTGAATTCAGAGTACGAGTATACACGTATTTTTAATCTTACTCTAGCGCTAACTGCTTCACATATTCACCTGCAATATACGCATAATTTAGTTATGGACGCGGCACGTGTCCTAACTAACGAGGTAACTAGCTCGGCGTATTAGTTCATTGCCAATCTCAGTCGCACGTGTAAAATTGTCCTCCCTAAAACTTATCTCCGGATGAGTTTCGATGAAATCCAGGTCTTATGCTCCAAAGTTCGATTTTCGAAGTTCGTTTCGTGGCGTACCGCTCACACTTAATAGTCATTAACGTGAGAGTGAGAGGAACGGTGTGATAAGAACTTCGAAAATCGAACTTGGTAGTAACCCTCCAGTTTATGGTCAAACAATCACATAAGAATGGAATTAAGTAGGTATTACAAAACGAATATTTAAATATATAAAATAGAATTTGTCAGTTGAGAAATTTGCGTTAGATTCTTATACTAAAAGTTTAACGTAGTGTGATGATATTAAAGTTCGGTACCTAAACACATTACTATATGTAATAGATGTTGTATATTTAGCGTAGAAGATAACACCTTGGACAAACGTCTCATATCAGTTTATACCTCTATATTCGTCGATTTTGGTATCAATTACAAGTGGTCCATAAACATGTATTTTAACCAAAGCTTGTTACTTACAATTAGTTACACATAATTTCAGTTATTTAAGTTACATCACCTGTATTGTCTTGTTTTTATTAATGAGTCGCGAACGTATCATGATTCATGAATAAATTATTACTTACGACTTTGAGTAGAATGATTCTATCTATTCGTTCGATTTTAAAAATCAAACTGCATAAAGAAGTCTTCCTCAGTTTTTCACCAACTTTTCCATGTATCCGCGTATCAATTTCTGTAAGTAGTATCGCGGAAAAGGTTTCCTTTACAATGACTCTTTTCACACTCGATGTTACGTACAGATGTCTCGCCTTCGCAGTTTGCTTACAGCAAATGGAGTTGTAGTACCTAAGCGCTTAAAGTTGGTCCTTGGCTTCGACTTCAACAACAGAAGAGGGGCCTTACCATGACGTCTTAGGGTACGACCAAACCGCCGCGTATACGCAGTGACGTGTCGTATTAGTGACGGGCGACTTCGACTAATTTGCTGATTCGAATGATTATTCATTACTAATATTATAATTCGAATTTGAAATTAGTAATATACTTATGCCGATAATCGAATAACGACAACTAATATTAGTAACTAATCGGTCGCGGCAACTAACACGAGCACCGCGCCGAGTCGACACGAAGATTCCCGATTCGGACTGCTCGGGCCGAATCGGGAATCTTCGTGTCGACTCGGCGCGGTACTCGCGTTAGTTGTTATCTTGTTATTGTTAGTTGTATCAACGTCAACTCGACTGGGCTGGATGGAGGGGATTTTGAGTACTACTAATATTCGAATGATTTCCGAATTAGTCGACTAAGTCGAATGATTACAATAATCGCTAATCCTGCCGCTAAGCAGCAGTGCTTGCACTGCTGTGTTCCGGTGTGGAGAGTAAGACAGCCGGGGAAATTACGGGCACAAGAGGCATTTCATCTAAGTCCTCTAGGTTGGCAACGCATCTGCAATCCCTCCGGGGTTGTGGGTGTCTATGGGCAGTGGTGATCGCTTACCATCAGGTGACCCACTTGCTCGTTTGCCTTCCTATTCACATAAAAAAAAAAAAAAAAAAAAAAAAACGACTAATCGATTTAGTATTATTCAGTCGCCCATCATTATGTCGTATGCGTCACGTTTTTTCACCGTTTCTTCATACACTTTGTTGCGATTCCGTAATGTCACCGTTTTTTAAGTGGCGGTGTGGTCGCACCCTTAATGCGATTAAGTTTAGGTTCACTCGCTGCCAGATTCATACTAAAAGTGACAGCTAAAACTTGAACTGAGCCGGAATTAGGACGTCATGGTAAGGCCCCTGGTCGCTCTTTATATCCGTTCAACTTATACTTTTTCCTTTCAGATTAAATAGAACTGGTATAATAGACAAGTTCAGATTGATAATATTAGCAAAAAGTATTGGACACGTATCTTTTCTTTTTTCACATATTTAATCATAACGTTACAGAGGTCTATCGAGTTGAAATATCGCATAACATTTCTTTACAATTATTACTTAGGAGTAAGACTCCTCGAACTTTAACGCGTTTTATCCTTGTCACTTTTACTGGTGAAAATAAAAATACGTGTTCGATATTTTTTTTAAATCTCACTGACGAATTAAATAGATTTTCTTGTTACACGGTCAGCGGCCTTCTCATTTGACATTGTAAATAGTTGCATCCGTGTGAATAGAACCGCCTATGGCTGTTCGTTCAAACAGACGATCCTGGCTATTAATTACTTATTAAGCCTTTCAGTGTTCGTGCTAGCGTGAATTGTATCGACGGCGGTATTGACTTTAAACTCGGCACATGAACGTGAATCAAAATGTCTGTATTATTCATTTAATTGGTTTCTGTGAGCTGTTATCGTCTTTAGTTTGGGTTTAGAATTCTTTTAAATTTTGTCTCTTTTTCTAAACTTAACCACTACTTGTCGACCATTTACTGTGAAAAGATTCTACAATGGGTCAGGAATCAATTTGTTCAATAGTACATTATACGAGCTTTTCGACGGATATCGCTTTAGAATATTAATCATGTGAATCTCAAACCTGTGAAGAAATATTGAAGTAAAATAACTGGAATTATAAAATAACTAGCGACCCGCCCCGGCTTCGCACGGTATATTATGCATGTATTATACATATAAACCTTCCTCTTGATTCACTCTATCTATTAAAAAAACCGCATTCAAATCCGGTGCGTAGTTTTAAAGATTTAAGCATACATA
Organism: Pandemis heparana; assembly: GCA_963854515.1. Classification (NCBI taxonomy): domain Eukaryota; kingdom Metazoa; phylum Arthropoda; class Insecta; order Lepidoptera; family Tortricidae; genus Pandemis; species Pandemis heparana. The sequence continues at coordinate 29,147,675 of OY978006.1, read as the reverse complement.
GGGACATAGGGACAGAGAAAGCGACTTTATTTTATACTATGTAGTGATAAATGCTATTTTATCGTGTACTTACTAAGTCTCAACCTGTACAATCGATAGTTACTCGTATTTTTCCGAGATTTTAGTCCACGTGTAACTTAGACTGAAATCACAAGCAGGCACGACTTCTCAATTTACCTCATATTTAACAAATGTTTCATCAAGTTTCAGTCCTTAGTTTTTATTTTAGTTTTCATTCTTTTTTCTCGGGAAGTAAAGCTAATACTAAGGATATTAAGATACTTACGGTGTTATTACAAAAAAGTTATCCAGACGTTGAACGCGTGTCTAATTGTGTAATTAATCTATTAGTTAAGGTTAATTTTGCAATAGATTATTTTTTGACATGTGTTTAATTTTTTTCTTTAAGCAATTCATAAGTTTTAAATCAGCTTAACTATATCGCCAGGCTTCGCGTCGAAATGGTTATGGAACATCAATTTCAACGATTTCGGTCTCGAAAATCCCTCGATGGGCTTTTACCATCTGCGCGTGAACAGAAGAAGCTAGTACATTTTATAATTGTTCTTTGCTCTCAGGCTAGCATGGAAGTTCCAATCTGACAATTCTGCTAATCGGGGGATTATTTTACTTTTACTTACTAACATGTGTATTTCAACCATTTAGGCGTTGACAGCCTCGTATAGTATAAAATCATTGACTACTTGTTTTCTGTTTATTTTAGTTTTCTCAAATGTATTATATTTCTTTTATATATACACGAGTTTCTGCCCGCGACTTCGTCTGCGTATTATACATATAAACCTTCCTCTCCAATCACACTATCTATTAAAAAAACCGCATCAAAATCCGTTGCGTACTTTTAAAGATCTAACCATACATGGGGACAGTCAGACAGCGGAAATCTACTTTGTGTTATTAATGTGTATCGAATGTGTAAATAAACGTTTCTTTCTTTCTCTCTCTTTCTAATCACATGATGTTCACGCTGTTGTTGCGCGGTTCCAGGTTGGCGGCAGCGCAAGAGGCGGCCGGCGCGCAGACGCGCGCGGCGCCAGCTGATACCATGGGCGGCGCGCACCAGCCCGCTACTCCTGGGCCCACCTCGCTCTTCATACTCTCCGACGAAAATCCTATTCGGAGGTGAGACCTAGACACCTAAATATACGACCTGAGCTCTAGTGTAAGTTTTAGGCACGACAAATGTCTCGAACACGTGCGCGTTAACGTTTCAATTAGTATGGGAAAATGAACAGCGCCACAAGCGGAACGAAACGACAGCTAAAATTTCTCATAGTATTTGACAATTTAACGCAAACGCGGTCGAGACGTATTTTGTGACCGAAAACTTACACTAAGTGTATTGAACTTAATCTATTTAATAAAAATCCCCTTCGATAGGCTCATTTTTACTTCAGGTTCAAGCAATGACATATCAATAAAAAAAAACCATAAAAAAGTAAAGCCGCCGAAAAGGAGTTCGCAACACTAAGCATAATACTAATTTTTGAAAGCACGTATTTGAAAATACTACTCGAAAGTGGTGAAAAATTGTGCTGAATTTGAAATACGAGGAGCATAGCAGCCAATTACAGCTCTCATTAATCGTGTGAACTAGTCAAGTTTGATCACAGCTGTTGTTTTGAAGGTATAACAGATTTATACCACTTTCGAGTGGTACTTTCGAGTGATGTGCTTTCAAAAATCGGGGCCGCTCGTGGATGTGAGTGTCTTGAGTGCCCTTTGCCGCTGCCCGCCCCACCGAACGCTTGCCATTCAGCCTTACCCTAAAGCCTAAGCGATCTCTTATACATCTATCACAAGTGAAATGTGACACGCTTTTGTTTCAAAATTCAAATCTGTATTTATCTATAAGGTGGATTCATTTTTCTTGTCACTTGTTGCTATGGTATCTCTATTCTGGTACTCCTCACAGTTTTTACGAACTTGCCTGTGTGGGCGCGCACCTCTCTCGGCCCCCGCGGTCGTCCCGCCCCGCGCCCCTGCATCGCGCGGGCGAGGATTCATTTAAGCTGTCGGTCTATAGTTTATATGATTAAAATTTGCCGAATTTTTGTGGTATTTTTTACTCTTTTCTATAATTGCTCATCTACTAAGCATGTTAGTAAAATGTAACGCAACATTTCTTCTAACATACTGTACTTCTTCCATGCTGCATAAGCTCTTAGAGGATATGATATCCTGGTACTTAAACTCTCCCTCCGTCTTACGCCTGACGCGAGATTAACATTTTTTACCCATCCCAAAAAGTGCTCAACGCCGCTAAAAAAGTTGTCACTTCAATAAAATTACAAATTATATATTCAATTTACCTTTTTTTACTCTTTGCTCTCGAGTATATCATTTATTTTTTATTAAGAATTCGTTCAATCATCCAATTCGTGTCGGCTCTTGATGTGAATCGACTTCTAACCATAATATTGCATAATATTGTACGCCTGAAAGGCAAATTATAGCGGTTACTTTCTTACTTTAAATATGTCATCTAACTTACGTGTACCTATAATTGACAATATTTCAAATTTCTTTATATTCATATATCAAAAACCATTTCGAGAGAAACACTTGTAGAACACAAAAAAAAAATATTTTTGGATTTTTTCGTACAGTATTTTTTGGAAAAATGAGCAAAATATGTAAAACAGGAAATGACGTCCAGCGGCCGGTCCAACACTGCCATTACAAAAAACATTGTCTTCCGGGTTTCCCTTTGACATTTACAACTTTCACAACACAAACACTACTGACAGCTGACGGTTAATTCATTCGCACACCGCTCGGCTTTGTTGCCATCGGGAACACTAGATAACTGTTTGCCGGGCAATAATGATAATATTTTTGCAAGTTTTCATTTAAAATCATATTTTTTGTGAAGTATTCTGTTTGAGTTTGTCAGCTCGTTTTGACTTTCATCGACAGTGACAACTGCATTCACTATCAAAGTATTTAAGCACAGGTTTTGGCTGTCAATTAATGTAATTATTTCAACGTTTTTTTTAAGTGTACGAAACAAAGCAGTGACGTCATTTCGCTAATACTTGACGTTTGTTACTTACGTCCTTTCTGCTTGAGCAACGATTTAAATGGATTTTTCCACGAAAATACAAGATTTTCACGAATATAAAAAAATATGGGTGTCTTAAATTTGTGCGCTCTTTCCAGCCAGACGATAAAAAGTAGCTCTTAAAAAATTTAAATATTGTCAAGTGTCAATAAACGATTTGATTGATTGATTGATTGATTAACGTAATGACTGACTCAAATTATGTCTCTAGTATTGACGGTCTAGCAGTTTCATAATGCAATTGATTGGAGCGATCCGTGTCAACTGACAGAATACGGAAACATGACGGTAATCTGTTTTGCTCCTATAGCCCGCTATTCGGTCAGTAAATCAGACTCAATTTGCCTATCTCTTCGTTTGATGAATAGCCATATCAATGCCAGTTATCAATGTTGTTTATATTTAGTATTATTTGCAGAGAAGTATGTAACAAGCAACACTTATGATAATTATAAGATAAATAATAATGCGTTTCACAGTCTGAAGAAAATTCTTAGAATTAATTACAAATTATAACCTCTTTTTAATCCATATTAGGTACAAAATTAGGTTACAACTTGCGTTTGCCGCGAATGTATTTGATACAAAAACCATTTTAATACGAAATTACACAGAACAATTATAATGTAAGCAACATAATAATAAAGTGGTTCCATAAACCTTAGGATAGCATTTTTTACTTTTTTGAACTAACATGCATGACAGCTAAAACCGAACGTCAGGGTAAGGCTGGTCAAGTTAATAAAAACACACAAATAATAAAAAAAACAGTCAGTAAATACCAACTAAAATCCAAGTCATTCAATCTAAAACAAAACGAAAATTGGTTAATAAACAATGTACTCAAAGAACGGCAGTCCAAAGCAGTTTAACTAACTCCACTTTTTAACTCAAGCCGACGTTTTCCGTTATTGTTACTTACTGTTCGCTTACAATGGTCGAAACAATGCGAGGTCGGTATATTTAGTTTAGACTGAGGCAGATATCTGGTTCCGTCATAAAATATTCAGCCGTGGTTGAATACAAGAGCAGCCTCTGAAAGCCTTTGTTGTTCGAAGTAGGAGTACGTGCACTCTTAACTCGGGAAGTCGGGACATTAGTGACCTTTGAAATTTATATCACTGGTGTTTAGCAAAGTACTAATAATCTATGAACCAAAAGCAAATCGCATGCAAAGCAAATGCGAGTACTTGGTCCTTTCCAATTCATTTTAACACTTTAGTAAACAAACAAGTTCCCTCAAGTTTAAATACAATTTTAATATAATAATCATAGTATTATTTTCATCAGACTTTGTGAGATATGAATGAAACTAAGGCATATGGTTTGAAAAAATAGAATACCTAGATTATCCAGTAGAATATAAAGTATAGTTATTTCAGCTAAGTAGAAGTAAATTTTGAAAACTGTAGAGTCTTATCACAAATAAAATGAAGGTTCCATTGATGTATTTACTTTCAAAGTGTATGCGGATAAATTCCACGTTTATATCATCAATCCACTCAATCAATCAATTACGCCATTTCATGGCAACACTCATTATTTCCACTGCACGGTTCACAATATTAAATTTTACCTGTGATGTTCAAACTAGCCTAATTAAACTCGTTTCCAATTAAGAATCGAAATTAATTTAGCGTACATTCCTATCCGAATTTCGCGATAACGTTTCAAATTTTAATTGAACACCGATACAGAACCGCAGCGGTATTTTACGAATGCAAACACGATCATGAGCATCGGGTGCCGGTTTTGACTCTTTACTAGTGTAGTTGCCGCTCGATAGCCCCTAACTATCGATAGTGTTTCGATAGACTATCAATGGTTAGAGCTAAGATAATAGTATTGATAGTTACCAGTAAATAATCAGTAGTATCGATACTATTGGTAATCTACATACTATCGATAGTATTGATCCTTGACGCCGAATAAACTATCGAGAGCGTCGATATAATAGACAATATTTAAAAAAAAAACATGAACCAAAAACTATTTCGAGAGAAACGCTTGTAGAACACAAAAAAATATTTTTGGTTTTTTTTTGTACAATTTATTTTGGAAAAAGTTGCAAAATATGTAAAACGGGAAATCACGTCATTCAGCTTGTCCAACTTTTTGCATATAGCAACCGGTTGTAAAAAAACTTGTAACTTTCGGATTTTCGTTTGTCATTTACGACTTTGACAACTACTGACAGCTGACGGTTAATTCATTTGATTGATTCGAATATTTTATTTCGGTGCCCACTTCCTTGGATTATTTTGATTTTCGATGACTTTGGCTTTCCTCAACGACGACAACCTGCTTTCACTGTCAAATTATTTAAGCACAGGATTTCTCAGTCAATTTGATGTAATTATTTCACTTTTTTTTTAAGTGTAAGAAACACACTATGTGACGTCATTTCGCCGATAGGTACTTGACGTTTGTCACATGCGCCCTTTCTACTCGAGCAACAATTTAAACGGATGCTTCCACTAAAATACAAGATTTTCACAAATACAATAAATACGTGTCTTAAAATTGTGCGCTCTTTCGATCCATACAATGAAAAGTCGCACTCGAAAAATTTAGATATTGTAAATTGCTTTTCAATACTACATAGACTATCAATACTGTCGATAATATTGCTGCTTACCGTTAGTATTGCATTAAATAAGAGATCCATATTGATACTATAGATACCATAGACAGTATCCGACAGTCCGATCGATATTATGGCATTTTTTGAAAAAACTATCGATAGGGAAACTATTGATTCTGGGGCAACTCTACTGTTTAACATTTTAGTGCAACCTGTTGATTAATGTTCGAATGCAATTCAAGCTATTTACGCTCGAATTATTTATGGATGGAGATCAAAGTTCAGCGGCATAAGATCGCGTTTAATTTTACGTTCGTAAATAAGAACTTAATGAGGCGTCAAATTAAATGTTGAGTTCGGTTTAAATGTGAGTCTGGTCTGAGTGCACCTTAATCAAGCTAACTGCGCGATGGTGAAAAGCCTTTAGATATTTTAGAACGAACTTAAGAGCGAAGTAAGAGCTTTTCCATGCTGGCCTGGAAGCAAAGAAAAATATAGAATGTACCAGTTGCTTCTCTTTCAATTTAGCGAGACAGCTTGGCTTAATCCGGCTTAACCGCGTACACGTTTTATTTTAACTATTACACTAAGCGCTCTAAGTTTGTGTCACTGCGCGTGAGGAGTTTTGAGATAAAACTAATTCCTTTGAAATCTTCTGGTGCCTTAGTAACCACAGGCCACATTAGTTAGTACCTAAAAAAAAAACTCACAATTGGAAGATCGGAACTTCCGTGCTGGCTTGGAAGCAAAGAGAAAACATAAAATGTAAAAGCACGAAGGAATGGGCGAACATCTTAGTAGGTAATCAAGTTAGACGCGGCTAGCAACCATCACTAATTTTGATTTCCCTTTCCTCCTATGCACACAATCATGCTAAGCGTGCTTTTGGTCTTGTTACTCTAGGCTCTGCCTATTCCGTAAGGGATAAAGACGTGATTTATGTATTTACTAGCTGTTGCCAGCGACTTCGTCTGCAAAGAATTCGTTTATCGCTATCCCGCGGGAACTACGCAATTTTCCGGGATAAAAAGTAGCCCATGTGCTATTCCAGACTTTTCTCTATCTATGTGCCGAATTTCATCCAGATCCGTTGGGCCGTTCTGGCGTGATTGAGTAACAAACAAACATCCATCCATCCATCCATCCAACCATACTTTCGCATTTATAATATTAGTTAGATTAGATCGGTATCACGTGTAGGTACGTAATCGAAACGTTTTCGTCCCCTTTCTCTCAAGAGCTCTTTTATACTTGATCCAGTTAGCGATGTCGAGTGCATCGCGCACTGAGCTGCTAGGTGTTTACACAGGTTGATGTGGCTGTTAATGGGCTCTCAACGTTGTTCAGTACTTACGTGTAAGGTGACATACTTCGCCCTTCGCTAAGTGCATTACGGACGTCTCGCATCAGACGCCTTGCTAAATAAACTCGCGATATCGAAATGTGATGCGTTCACATCGCGTTCGTTTAGTTTTTCCATTGATATTTAGCGAAGTTAAAGTTGTGAAAATACCACTCATAAATTGTGTTGCATTTGAAATACGAGTGGAGTAGAACAAAACTACTTACAGGTCTAATTAAAACCGGCCAGCACTCTTAACGCAGGACATTCCGTGACGGCCTAAATGATCCACTTCTTTTCCACAACGGCATCGGTGAGGCTCGCAAACTCTAGCACCCAAGCGCAAGCAGACGGCTATGCGCAAATGTGTAGGATCTAGGACCGTGCCCAAGTTTGTGGAAGGCAAAGCGTGTAGCCACTGGCCTGACTCCCTTTCTGATACAGCCAGAATTCTTGCTCGGTCAGCGGCATCTGAGGACTGAAGGACCAGTTGGTTGTGGACTTGCTTTACTGCCGATAGATCCCATAACCGTTGAACGCCTGCATGGAAATTCATTGGCACATCTTCTCCAGGATATGAAGTACACCAGGCCTCCGTAGCCTCCGACACATACGGTCCCATTACGTCAACAGAGCTGGAAACATTTAAAATATCTCTGACGAGTGGGACTGAACTGTTAACGGAGGATAGGAAAGCGGGTAGTGCTAAACTTGAACTGGTTCTTATACCAAGGCCACCAAACTTTATTGGAAGAGATGCTTGGGTTCAACAACAATCATCGAAGATACTGTTCGACACTGTTTCATGGAGCAAGGCATCAACGCCTGCGGTCAGGTGTGGATATTTCCATAAGGGGCAACAACGGAGTAGGTATATGAATTTTGGTGTAAATAGGCACAAATGTAGGATATAAATTGCCGCATGGGGGTGTATTTCTAAAAACCGGTCAGATGATTGTTGGAAAAGGTCTAGTTTTGTACTTACAAATGGTGGGATGGCATCCTCAAAAATGGGGGCACCGAGGAGATTGAGCGAAGATCGAGATTTAATGGCAATGTTGGGTGCTAGTATGTGGATTCGAGATAAAATTTCTAGACGGGCGGTATTAGAAAGCAAGCTAGCCAACAATTTTATTTGAGCTGTAGTTTTGTAGCATTACACCGATTTATACCACTCGGTTGATAGTTGATACTTTTTTGAGTGATGTGTTTTCAAAAATTGGGCCTCAAATTCTCGTTTTTATCATGGTTATTGTAGCCTGTGCATATTTCAAAACATTATATTCCACGAGTAAATCTTGTTGTACTGATCTGAAATATGTGTGTTAATATAAAACTAATGCACGAATTAAATTTTCGAATAACTGACATCATTCGCCATAATATCCTAATCCACGAGTCGTAATTATCTTCACACGTAGCCGTATTTCAAATTAAACACATTTTGACAGCTTTCAAATACTTAGTTCAAATGATTTTCTTTTAAAAACTGAGCCTTAGTTTACATAAGTATTTACTAATATAACATTCACAGATGTATTGTCCGTAAACTCCGAATATTATAAGTTTTAGTGCTTCAGTGACTCGGCACTTATAGGTACTGTTTGTATGTTATCTAAACTCTTTATTGTGCAAAATAAACAAAACAAATACAATCGACAAACACTGAGATACATGCACAAAGGCGGAATTATCCCTTTAAAGGATCTCTTCCAGTGAACCTTACTTACGGAAATAAAGCGCTCGAGAATAGAGATGTACCTACCTATAGTATGAATTTGTTGAGGTGTCCCACCTTGCGAACAAAGCCATTGTATTATATTGTCCCGATTGTACTATTGTGAGTATTGTACATTATCTGCCAACAAAGTTTTATTTAAAACGAACTCTCTATTGTAAATAATAAAGTCGTTATCTCAATGAGCTCTTAAATAGTGATTCCGTTCATTTTAAACATGGGCTGTTAACGAGATCGGGACACCTCAACAAATTCATACTATATTGTATTTGTATAGAAATGAATCATAAGCAATTACCCAGTGACTCGGAAACACGCGCACTGGCAAGGTGACTGATTCTAGTCGATAACAAATTTGGACGAGCAGGGGTTGCCAGGATGGATAGCGCGTACAGTATGCTTAGTATAAGTTTAAATACTATGAGAACAGTTTGTTGCCGTTTCGATACGCAAGTGGCGCTGCCAATTTTTCCATAGTAATAGAGACGTTTACGTGAACGCGTTCGAGAGGTTTTTATATGCAAAAACTTACATTAGAGGCTCTGTTTGTTGCTGATGCCGTTTCAATCCGCAAGTAGCGCTTTCAACTTTCCAATATTACTTACTTAATTGAAACGTTAACGTGAACGCACTCAAAACGTTTTTGTGGGAAAACTTACACTAGAGGCTCAGACAGTCGCCTTCCCGTTACCTACCCTGGTAACCCTACACGCCACTCACAACAAGCTGTTATGTGAACGAAACTGTGGTGTCATTCCAGGTACACAAAATTCATCATCGAGTGGCCACCCTTCGAGTACGCGGTGCTGCTTACCATCATCGCCAACTGCGTGGTGCTGGCGCTGGAGGAGCACTTGCCCAACGGCGATAAGACCATCTTAGCACAGAATCTGGTAAATACAACCACTTTGTCTGACTGCCAAGATGGTGGGGCCAAGTGCCGCATCGCACGTTACCTTATACTCCTCGCTGTAACTAAATTCCAAAAAAACTAGCAATGTGCTGCCATTAAAATGAAAGAGTTTTACACCAGTACATTTTCACATTTTTAAATTATGTTACATAAATGGTTTAGTAATTTAATTACAGCGAGGTCCTCCTCAGAGTGATTACAGATTATCCATTGCTCGCTCTGAGGGCTCTAACCCACTAGCTTTATCGCATGGCGACCTCGCCAGCTTCCGTATCCGACCATTTACATTGACATTTATGGCGTTAACACATTTGACGACGGTTTTGTGACGTCTTATTTGGATACCAAAGCATAGGTACTTTAGTTGGCGGCGTCGTCGTGGCGTCCCAGTGGGTTAAGGCTCTCAAGCTCAGCGATTACGATGAGGGAATCTGGTGTGCTTTTGAATAAATTATTCCATAGCCGTCATAAATATACGTCTATGCGTCTATGAGGCATGCGTTTCCGCAGCCGGCAGTTTCCCGGGTGGTTAACTAATGTTCTTATGTGCAATTGGACAGTTGGCTCGATCACTTAGCACACAAAAGGACACATTGAAGGTGGCACGCGAAGGAACAAGATTATGATTCGTTTTGGTCAGACATGCTAACACGGTGAATGCAAAGACTTGCGGCGTGTCTGGGAAGTCCGTGCCAGTTTCAATGTAAACCCTAAGTTGTACTTTGTTATAACTATTTGTATTGGGTTATAACCGTAGTCTTCGCTAAAGTAAATCATTTTTTTATATGCTTTATAAATCCTTTAAAGTCTTTTCGTGTTAAGTGGTAAGGTAACTCGTGATGGTTGTTTTTGTTACAGGAAAGGACCGAGGCGTACTTTTTAGGAATATTTTGTGTAGAAGCCTCGTTAAAAATTTTAGCCTTAGGTTTTGTTTTACACAGGGGATCGTATCTTAGAAACGTTTGGAACATTATGGATTTTTTCGTTGTAGTAACTGGGTGAGTAATCAACATTTATTATTTAATAATATTTATTGTCGTTTTAAGATTAAATTTTGTTTTTGCAATGGGTCATTGTGATTTAACGTACTTTATTTAAATAGTTACGTGAAGTTCATTGCAGAAGCATTTGTTACGTTATTTAAAGTAAAATAATTGAGTAGGCACTCGGCAGCCATTTTATTGTACCTATCTATGGCGCGTCAGGCGCCCTAGCACAGGCTCTGTCCGTTACCGTTACTGAACGAATGCTACCGACAACTAGGTCGATGACGATATTCGCCGAATACAACGTGGATGTAGACCTGCGCATGCTTCGCTCGTTCAGAGTGCTCCGCCCGCTGAAGCTCGTCTCGCGGATACCAAGTAATTCACAGTAATTGGCGGAAAGTTCACATAACCTAACTTATTATTGTAATAGAACGTTCTCGCTAGATATTTTCAATTTACGACCTTTTTTAACGTAGATTAATGATTTTATATCGCTAGTTTTGAAAATAGATTTTTCTAAATAATTTTAGTAAAAAAAAAGTAGCGTCGACTCCTCGACATTTATATTACAGAAGTTTTGTAACAGTTTTAGAAGATGTGTGAATTTTTTATATCATTTATCATTATTATGAGAAAATGTTTTATGTACTTTGGGCTACGTGTTGCATAATAATAGTACAATTTTGGTATGTGTATAAAGAGGCTAAGACTTATTCAAATTAGATAAAAGACTATATATTTTAGTTATTAATTAAAACATATGACGTATTTAGATTAAAATGCGTGAGATATAACATGTGATTAGATCATCAATAATCAAGACTAATTAGTGACAATACTTTAGTCTCGTAGTAAATGAAGCTAGTCAACATGTTTGGGAACAGCTGCGGGGAGTGTGCTTGGGCGATCGGGCGCGCCCGCACTCTCACTCCCGACAAGCACGCTCCCCGGCCTCGCACCACCGGCACCGGCTAGCTCACTCTCCATCTAACAACGAGCCGTTCAAACTTCCATAAGAACTGAAAGCGCTTCACAGATAAAGTACTTAAACATTTCCGAGAATATTTTCCAGAGAAAATATATCGAGTAAAGTTAGAAGCCGCTTATGTTTCTGTAAAGAACTGTTACTTTGTAATTCTATTGTTTGATGTAAGTATTTAAGCCATACTTTCTATCAAGAAGTATTGAGGCAAGTTGGTACATCGGCGACGATACTTTATTGGTATGATTTAAATTCTCGTACCTACGATGGCCAGTAGTCGTAAATGTCAATTGGCCATCTTGGATTTGAGCGGCTCGAAGTCTTTCGCGAAACAGTCCGTGGAGTGAGGCCCCAGTAGATTTTATTTTCAATTTAGTTGCTAGTTCAAGCTATAGTATCGAGTGGTGTGTGTTTGGCAGTATCATCACGCAGCTGCCGAAGGTCGCGCCCGACGTCGACTTCAGGACCTTGCGTGCCATTAGGGTGCTGAGGCCCCTTAAATTAGTATCGGGCGTCCCTAGTGAGTTCTAGCACATTCTTAGAATAGTTTATGTCGTTACAAGCACTGGCTGTTGCATAATGTTGTATTATTTTAATAATCTTATTGAGACTTGCCTGTTTGGTTACCGTGTTTTTTCGGTGTTATATGCCTCTTTTGAATAATTGTAAGTAAGTTTTCATTGTAAATTTGTATATAAAGGTTCGTGGCAATGATTTGGTATGTAATTTTGGTTGAGATTTTGTTTAATATAGAAGTGCACATCTGTACTACCAAAATGAAAAAGTTGGGCCGAAAGATTAGTTTTGAACAATAAGGCTTGTTGCATACGGTTTTAACTAAAGTATTAGCGTTCAACACCTTAAAAACACGGTGAAAATGGTATGCATATATAATGAGTGTCATGTCATACATTCCTTATTCAGAGATCGAAAAATTTCGTGAAAGAAATGACAATGGCATGTGTTCTACGCATGCTGGATAAAAACCATAACTCGTTATTACCTATTATAAATTTCTTCGAATGAGTAACGCGCTTCTTGTGATTTTTATTAAATTATGCAACAGCAAAATTCCATTGTTCTTGTGCACGTTTTCATTTTGTTATTCCCTATTCTTTTCTCATAACAAATTAGTGAATTCCAATTTATATTTGTTTCATATCATTGTACTGTCATGATGTGATGGATGACGGATGCGTTCGGCTATAACAACACTCATATAATAAATAATCTTTAGAGTCAATAATGCCACTCGATATTTCCAGACAATACAGTTAAAGCTCATAATTGGTATTCTAGTTATTTAGACTATATTTAACGTAGTAATCTTTCGAATTAGATGGCGTTTTGAGTCTAAAGATTATAAAATTGACGGATCAAAATTGCATATGCACAAAATCTGAAATAATTATCAAAATTTATCCTCCCCATTTCAACAATTGCTTTAAGCGCTAAGTTAAGTTTATCCATTTAATTTCGTTATGGTTCAGAAATAACGCAAGTTACCTAATTTAAAAGTCATGTAACATGGCTAGCTGATTGCTAGGTGTGTCTTCTTTCAATCAGTCTTTAAAGGAGCGCATTTTTAGACAGTGACAATGCGACTGCTTGAGTCAGCCGTGCAGTATGCTTAGTGTAAGTGTTCGGTCACAAAATAAGTCTCGAACGCGTTTGCGTTAAAATGACAAATACTATGAGAACAGTTTGTTTCCGTTTCGATCCCCAGGTGGCGATGCCAATTTTTTCACAGTAATTGAGACGTTTACTTGAACGCGTTCGAGACGTTATTTTGTGTGGAAACTTACACTAGGGGTTCTGGTGTATAGTGAGGTTGCCGAAAGTTGGCAGTGTGTTTGAAATGGTTAACACTTGTTTTCTAATGTAGGTTTGCAAGTGGTACTGAAGTCTATCATCAAGGCCATGGCACCGTTGCTGCAAATCGGACTGTTGGTGCTGTTCGCTATCGTTATATTCGCCATCATCGGCCTGGAGTTCTACTCTGGGGCGTTGCATAAGACTTGTTATAGCTTAGAAGATATTAGTAAGTATTCTGTTTTATTAACGCGATGTTTTATCCACAAACTTATGTACTCAAAATAAGCAAACTGGTTGACAATGTTCAGTAAGTTTGGAAGATACGACGACAATCAGAGTGCTTGTTTATGAGTCACAATAGCCTTACACTTCACATATATAGTTTAGGTTACATTTCTTGTAGACGCTTTATTTACATTTATCCGCCATGCGAATTTTCACCTATTTGTGTCACAAAATATGCAACTGCGAATGAGCAAGCGAATTTGTACCGTTAACGAGCTTACTTTTGAAGTTACTCGGTTGAAAAATGAACGGTGGTATCAAGATGCAAACTCTCAACGGAGTAGTAATTAAATTACCGTTGCCTCGGACTGCGTTCAGTTAATTTCCGGTCTGATAAAAAAACAGCAACTTGCACCTCTGTTCGCGACACCATAAGTTAAATTGCCCCAGTTGCAGTTTCTTGCAATGATTAAATGAAGTCGAAGCCAAACTTGGGTGCAAGCGGCACACAGTCGGAGACTTAGTTCAGCGCAAAGGCAAAAAGCGCCAAGTGAATAAAATTTTATGCTCAGTAAATTACGAACATGCATCTGATATCTCTAAATTTAAACGGATTAATCGGTTTAATTTGTGGTTTCCAATTTAACGTAATTGGAAATTCAAATTAATGTCTTGCGGCACTATTTATAGTTTTTAAACGCTGTGCGATACTGAACAGCAATGTAAAGTTTTTTAATTACAAATTGTTATTTATTATGATTGTTTTATGTTGATGCAGAGCTTTTGTATATTTGCATTTTTTATTACTTATCCCTGAATTATTATTGCTTTGGATGCGAATTATATTTTATTTCATACTGGTTTTTAGCTGAAAAACTAGGACTTGCTTTGCGGTTTATAAAATAATCCTAAACCGTGACGGGTACGTTAAATATTTGCTTCGCAGTATTACCTGCGTTGAATAACATATTGATTAAAATTAATGATTTAAAAATTTTCGCGGCCAAGAACCCGTATTCTGGAACTTTGTGGAATTAAGCGACCGTAAACGTGTTAAGATGGTCTACTACTTTCGCTTTAAAAATTCGAGCACAGTTTTCCCTTCGTTTTTCATTAGTTGGGTGTTATTGTAAAAATCCCGAGTAAAAATCCCTTTCCATGCACTGCACATTCCGATGAGTTTAAAGGATGACTTTTTGCGTAGGTTAATTGTAAAATCTTGCATAGAAAATGAGTATACTTATTACTGTTATAAATTATGGACCATTATTTTGTAACCGGTGGGCGCTCGTGATCCCGTTCACCATACATTTTTATCCTCCTTAACTTGACGAAAAGAAATAAATAGTGAATTCGATTATGATTCCGAGTGCGGTAGAAAATATAGTTTCTACTCGCTTAAAGTTCTTTGATGACGGTTGTGAATGTAGAGCGTAAATATTGAGAGGAACTGTTTTATTTTAATTGATGAAGTATACTTTTATGAGGGACCATCGTAACATGATACGTGCGTTTGAATAAACCACGCGCTGTAATAATTGGTATAACAAATTATATTTAATATGGGACGGAATGCGCAGGCAGTGCTGCGAAAGCGAATTACCCATTTAATCCCTATTAGCAAATTTAAGTTCTATTTTCATAGTATAAAATTAAACAAACCGTAGAATCCGAAAAATACTTGTAGTTCAATTAAGTAGTTGTAGTTAAAGAATAAAAAGGGTCCATTTGGTCTTAGTACAATCTTAAAGTTGCTGTCCCTTGTTCATAACAAATTACAAACTTGTTAGAATAAGTTCTATGTTTTGTCTGTGTCTGGCCAATGCAAATGTTTAAGCGACAGATAAAGGCAAACTGGAATGTTATTTATGTAACGTTTTTGACAATAGTTGTCTTAATTGGCAATATAACCATCGTACCAATAAATAATCTAGTTTGAGGAAAATTCGGAAGGCGCGCTTACCGATGTTTGAAATTTTAACACCCATCTCGAGACTTGGCGTAAGTGCTCACGAGACGTACCGCCGATGACTCGATGCACCATTAGTGGCGTGGTTTTGCGTTGAATAGCGTCAACTTTATGTTAACAATAAAATGTAATTGATACCATAAAACTAGTTGTAGCCTGTAGACTGTAGCGCCACCTGTAGTAGCACATTAAGTTTAATTTAAAGCATAAAGCATTTATCCCTGTTCCAATGAGTTCAACATCTGTGGAAGGAATACCTCTTCTGCTATAAAATCGAGTGTGCCATCGCCACTAACGGCATCTAGCGGCTTTGCCAAATATCTCTACAGAAAGCTAGCGTGTCTAACTTCTGGATTTTTCCATGACGCGTTGTCGGCTAACGCCACCTTTTGGAAAAGCTAAGTACTGCTTTCGTACAAGTTGTGTTACTGTTTGATAGATGACGCGTTAATCGGATTCATCAGTTATATTGCGAACCGAGTCTTAGAAATGAACCCACGAATTGTTACCTCCAATTAACGCTTACGTATAAATGTACGATCAGCGCCAATTAAGATAACATTAACAAAACATTCCACGCTTTACTGCGATGCTCAGCAGATCCTCTAAAATAAATAAGTAGAATGTAGATGTCGTGACAATCGTCCTACAATATGCCTACGATACTCATTTTTTTTGGTTTGGTTATTTCAAATGGGTACATAAAATTTTGGTGTCATTAAGAAAAAAATACAACGACTCGCCCCTTCCGATACATGAAGGTTGATTGCTCGATTACAGTGCCACGGCGGCTTGTAGTGAACGTCCATCGCACTGCTGTGCTACTAATTAGTACATTACACGCCGAGGGTGGTGAAATAAAGAATGTCTCAGGTCGCGGGAACTTGTCGATAATCATGCGACCTGAGACTTTCTTTATCACCGCCCGAAGTGTGTACACGATTTTACGTCTTCCCTAGGCCAGTAAGTGGAAATTCTCGCACGCGTAAAGGGCGGTAAATTGCCACGGCCCAGGGCGACATAAATTTAATTGAAATGCATTTCTTGAAAACATCGTTCTCTTTTCCTTACAGGTGAAATAATGAATGACGGTGAAAGTGCGACGCCGTGCAACGCGGACAACGATTCTCTGGCGCCTTTAGGAGCCAACGTGTGTAATTACGATAAGAGTACGTGCCTAGAGAAGTGGGAGGGGCCGAACAAGGGTATAACATCGTTCGACAACATCGGCTTCGCTATGCTCACAGTCTTCCAGTGTATCACGATGGAGGGCTGGACCGCCATCCTCTATTGGGTACTTATTTTACTTTTTCAACAATTAAATATTTTCTTAAGTTTACATTTTAACCGCGTGACCATGTGCATCACTCAAATGCAAGCGGCCACACTGGCGGCTTTTCCCCGCGAATACAAAAATGGCGTTGTCTCAGTTTGGTGGTTTACCGCTTGCGGGGAAAAACCGTAGTGTGGCCTGAGCCTAAACGCTGCGTTTCTTAACCTGTCCGCTGTCATATCTGTATCAGTTAACGATACTAAATAAATGCCACCCCGGGCCCGATATTTGAAAGCACATTTTTGCAAATGCCACTCGAAGCGGTGAAAAATTGTGCTAAATTAGAACTACAAGTAGATTAGAATAAAATTACAGCTCTTATTAATCAAGACAACTAATCGAAAATTTAACTTGAGCTGTAGTTTTTTAAGAATATGCAGATTTATACCACTTTTGAGTGACGTGCTTTCAATGATCGAAAGATAAAAAAATTATCTGACCTGTAGTTTTTTAAAATATGCAGATTTATACCACTTTCGAGTGACGTGCTTTCAAAGATCGGGCCCAAAAGTCTCGTGTCTTCGATCAACTCAGTGTAGTTAGCCCAAGGGTAGCGAATACGAGACTATTAGAACCCGATCTTTGAAAGCACACCACTCGAAAGTACCCCTCGAAAGTGATTTAAATCTATCTATTGCTACGAAACTACAGCTCAAATTACTAAAAATTAAAAAACTAGATTAATTAGAGTTGTAATTTTCTACTAATCTACTCGTATTTCAAATTCAGCCCAATTTTTCACATATGTGCTTTCAAAAATGGGGCCCCTGAAGGACGATGTTCGTTACTGAAGTATCTTGATACAAGATCGGCAAAGTCAGTAGACCTCTTAGATTGCAATGTGGAACGTTTTTATTTCCTAAGAGTGGATGAAGAAGGCTAGGAAAGGCTGCTTTAGCGTATTCATCGCCACGAACATACTTAGTGTGAGTTGCACCAAGTTTATCGATAACCATAACCGATGATTTTGTCGTATATTCGTCTGAAAACCTATGAAACAATGTATGTCAAAATCGAAAGTCCCTAACTTGGTGAAACTCACACTCACGTTGCAATCGACGCCTGGCCGGACGGGCTGGGTTCAATATACATATATCCTGCACGTTTTTCTGCAGTATACGTCTTAACGAATAAATAATGGCACATATTTTGTACATTGAACCGTTCATGCATAGTTTGTTTGCACTGCCAATAATCGTACACCGTATATGTTTCAACGAATACTCATGGGACTTGAAGCAAATCGAATGAACTTCAACGTCTACTCGCTGTGATAACTGTGTGTAAACTGTGGTTATTCGTTTTTATACGAATGAAAATATACGGCATGAAAACTCGATTGATTGTATGTAGAAAAACGTTCAGGACATTACCGTATGAATCTAGCTCAAGAGCGCGTCTGCATCAAAGACAGGTCATCATCTGCGAGCTGTAACCATAACCAGATGATTACCCGACTTAGGGCGGAGCGGTGCGAAGACGTGCATCCTACCAAACAGATGCGTTAAAATCCACGTCTTATTCCACGTTCTACAACTATGAAAACGCACCCTACGCCTCAAAATTCAAATAACGAATTCAACGTAAAGACCTTGGGGTATATGTAGTGAAATTCTTTTGTTTCAGACAAATGACGCTTTAGGCAGTGCATTCAATTGGATTTACTTTGTGCCTCTTATAGTATTGGGTTCGTTCTTCATGCTCAACTTAGTTCTCGGTGTCCTTAGCGGGTAAGTGTTGAATACTTAGTGATATCAGTTAATTCCATTGAGCATATAAACCAATTAAGTGAAAATACTGGCCTTCAAATTCCGAAATACATGGTTTTGCTTACGTAACATCTGCCTGAAGAGAGATAATATCGTGGCTTCCCCCCACAACCGAAATTATCGCGTAAACGTAACGTATTTGCAATAGTACTTTGGTGATAAGTAGTTCTTGTAGCGATCGCCACATTTTCACTGTATTGGGTATTATGCTCGATGATACTTTTGATAGCTAGGCAAAAGTTTAAAGGTATAGTCAAGTCATTATGGGACGCTTTCTCTTGACTCGACGTCCTTAAAAAATTAGGGGTACTACAACATTCGCAGCCACTCACTAGCTAAAGTTAGTGTGTAAACAATTCAGTGCCGAGGACTTCAGCGGGTTCTTTAATTGTTTGTATAGTACAGTTTAAGCTACAAAGCGGGAAAATGTGTTGCCAGTTACGAACGTAGCACCATTACTACCAATTTACCCTGGCGATTGCACGCCACTGCTATAAATGAGTGGCAGCGAATGTGTAAACTTTTTTTTGTCATAGAGTCATAGTTTTAATCGACGATGTTTTCAAATTGAAGTAATCAACTCTTTGTGAATGAAGTACCTACCGATACCGTTTCTATAATGTTCGTCGTGTGGATCACATATTCTAGACTAAATAAAATTAACAAAATGCAATCTAGTGAGTTTTCCAACGAGAGGGGCCGCGTTGAGAGACGAGCACAGTTTCAAAAGGAAAGAGCGAGACAAATGTTCAATCAGGACTTCACTGCTTATTTGAACTGGATCACAGAAGCAGGTCCGCATGCGTGCGCGCTAAAAGCTATACCGTATAAATAATGTAGTAAAGAGTATTACAAGATGTATCAGAATTATCCTGGGATATTTTGATAAGCGGTTGGGTTAGTTTTGTAGAGTTAGGGTGCGACCACACCGCCGCTTAAAAAACGGTGACGTTACGGAATCGCAACAAAATGTATGAAGAAACGGTGAGAAAATGTGACGCCTACGATACGTCACTGCGTAAACGCAGCGGTTTGGTCGCACCCTTAGTCACTAGTTATAGTTAAGGTACCCCTTTGTCGCGCTATATCGACCAATGTATGGTAACATAATCTGTCGAGTATGAATAAATTATGCTGCAAAAGTCTCTCTTATAATATAAACTTAAAATCAATGATGAATCAATTAATGATGAATGTGGATGAAGCGAAAGAGGTATGTCAGGATCGTAGCAAGTGGAACAAAGCAGTCTCTGCCTACCCCTGTGGGAAAGAGGCGTGGCGGTGTGTATGTGTGTGTGTGTAGAATCAATGTATCCATTAAATATAAGCTTATAAATCAGTAAATATCTAATCTAAATAAAAAATATAAACGTATTGCAAGTTAAATTAACTAAATTAAAACTAAAATAAATCTAAAAAAATACTCCCCCGCGTCATTGAGCCAAAGATGCTGGCAGCATTTCCCCGCAGTATTGCAATACTAATTCGCTGTGCGAGGAAGTTGCCAACTCTTTGGGCATAATTTTAAAACAGTATATAATTGGAATTACACTCGAATTAAACTCGTAAATCGGCTAATTTTACTGAAGTAGTTCCGTTTTTGTAGCTAACTGCCGCTCGTAAGACATATCAGGTGCTAGAAAATTAAGCGCGGATATTTTCAGGGTATGTTTATGACCTACGAATCAAAATAAAACATAAAATATTTAAGTATTGTGTGGTAATTTTTTTTGTTTCATACTAAAATATAATAATAACCATTACCAAAGATAATCGTCCTTGCATTAGATACTGTAATTAATTAAGTATGCTTAGCAAAGATGCAAATAATCGGTCCTCAAAATATCCGCATCTGTTTTTCTAGCACTTTGTATATTGCTCATAATATCGCATTTTCTCTGTGGCATCATTGCCACTAGACTCTATTGTATTTATGCTAATTAATTTATAAATGAACTGTATTATATTTTCTCAAATATGCAATGAAATATTGATGTTATGTTCCTTATGGCCACGAAGTATCACTTCTTGATTTTTTTTTAATTTATATCATTGCATGTGTTTGAGAAAAGCACTATATCTACGTAACTCGGCGTGAAAAGAGGTTGTCAGTTTCAAACTATCCGTCTGTATGTCTTCGACCGAAAGTCCTTTACTTCCCGGCCCCAATTTCACCAACATGACAATTGTCGGTGACAAGTGACAAATTCGATGAACACAAAATATTTACCTTGCTACTCCGCTACTTACGTGCAAGATAACCAAGCCTGTGCGAAATATACACGTTTTGCATGCAAGCCCTCCCACCACTACTGCCACACAAAACGCACACAAATTCCACAAACTTAATTAATCCTATCACCACACAAACACTGACGCGCGTTTCGATCCCTCTACGGGATCATTCTCAAAGTCAGAGCACAACCGATGCACATGCGAACCAACGTCGTACTCAATGAATGATCCCGTAGAGTGATCGAAACGCGCGTCAGTGTTTGTGTGGTGATAGGATTAATTAAGTTTGTGGGATTTGTGTGCGTTTTGTGTGGCAGTAGTGGTGAGAGGGCTTGCATGCAAAACGTATATATTTCGCACAGGCTTGGTTATCTTGCACGTAAGTAGCGGAGTGGCAAGGTAAATATTTTGTGTTCATTGAAATGGACCTCCGCAAAGTAACGCCTGATTCAATAAAATAAAATGTGACAATTCGGTTCACATTATAAACTCGACAACAATCTACGCCAATTGGCTTCATACCACGACGCATTGAACTTCGATTTGTCAGCTTGTCACCGACAGTTGTCGATGGTGTAATAGGCGCCAAGTCTTCTGTAGTAATGTAGCTTCTATTATTTATGTTAACGCTAGTGGTTGCCGTTCCCTTTTAAGCTAAGTAAGAACTATTTACTTTTGCTAGTTACTGTAATTGCCGCTTTTTACAGTGAGTTCGCTAAAGAAAGAGAGAAAGTAGAAAATAGACAAGAATTTCTTAAATTAAGAAGACAACAGCAACTCGAAAAGGAGCTCAACGGTTACGTTGAGTGGATATGTAAAGCCGGTAAGTTGTATATGGAACCAGACACCTAATTAACAATTAAATTAACAGTTAAGTATAAAACGTAAATATTGAACGGATCAACTAACTCATTGTAAGTCGAACGGAACTTAGCACTGAAGAAGGTCTTTTGAAAACACTGAAAGTAGCCAGACCGTTCCCGACTTACGACTGTGAGTTGCTGACCTTTAAATTTTAGTTTTCATAAATCACATCTCACTAAAATTTAATATTATGATAACATCTTGGTACTAATTAATTTAGGGAAACCCTGTTAAAAGTTTTCGATATCGTTACGGTCATCCTGTGGTTTAGTGCCATTGAAACGGCTTAAAACAGCAAAGACTATTGAGGAACTTCGATCGGTTATACTCTAGATACAACATTGCTAAAATTGTATTAGGTACTTTAAAACAGCTCCCAAAGCTTCCAGCGCGCTGTGAAGCAGCTGATGTTATATCTTTTGTATAAATAAATGACAGATCTTGCGAATATTAAAATGTTCTCCTAATGTCCGAGTAATATTAATTAGAGCTTTCAATATTTTTCAGAGGAAGTAATTTTAGCCGAAGAAAGAACCACAGAAGAGGAGAAAATGCATATAATAGAAGGTAATAAATAATCAACATTTCCATTTTTATTTACCGACCGAGCAAAGCCCTTATTTACCCTTAATTTTGCAATAACTACATTATACAAGTTCATTTTTTCAAGTTGTATTTTTTTTAACACAGAAATTTTTGGACTCTAAAATTACAGTGAGGCTTGAACAGTGTTCTTTTTTTAATTAGGCGACTTTTAGGTTAATTTTTTTATCGCACGCTTATTGCAGCCCGTAGAAAAGCAGCCGCGAAAAAGAAGTTAAAAAACCTTGGGAAAAGTAAAAGCACAGACACAGAAGAGGAGGAGCAGGACGAAGAGTGCGGGGATGACGGTCAGTACATCATGTACCCCTCACACATGTAACTATACATTACACCCCACTGATCACTGTAAAAGAGACGTAATGAACATTCAAAACTTAGCCTGACTTATACAGTCCGCCATTTCTAGTGCAGTTTTAAATAATGAAAGGAAACCTATGTATCGGCTCTTTTTTTACAAGCTTTTTAGAGGTATTAACATGCAATGCTAAATTGATAGATAGATAGATTTATTTGACACTTTTTCAAAAATACAATACATTTAAATGTCAAACGTAAGTAATTCGCAAAACAATGTATGTATGTATGTAAGTATGCACATAAAATATAAAAACCATGGGTGACCGTTTTTTTGCAAGTGGTTTATAATAATGATAAATAATACTAATATATGGGAAAGAGATCACCATTTGTACACTTTTTAGATTTCATTTTCTATTTTTTATTTAATTGACAAATTTAGCTAGTTTATATATCTAAGTGTAAAGTGTAACAAATATATTGTAGTTTGTTACAATTAAGTCCGAAACTATTATGTCAATATGTTAAAGGGTTATAGCCATTTTTCAACTATAAGGTATGTGTACGAATGGTGACCACTTTCCCCTAGCCCCTTTTATTCTGAATTCTCTACTATTATTTTTTTCGTTACATGTTGTAGTCATAAAAATCGCGTAATTCGGCGTGCCTCTTGGCATAGGCCTCCTCCAATGGAATTGGAAGGCTTGGGCTATAATTCCCACGCGGGCCCAATGCGGATTGGGAACCTTACACACACCATTGAATTTCTTTGCAGATCTGTACAAGGTTTCCTGACGATGTTTTCCTTCACCGAAAAGCTCATGGCAAATTTCGAATGTAATTTCGCACATAGATTCCAAAAAACTTATAGGTGCGAGCCCGGGATTCGAACCCACACCCTCTGCTTGAGAGGCCACACAGGTCAAAGTACTCTAGGCTACCACAGCTTTTACTATATAACTGATACTAATATAAGCATTTTAATTTTATTTTTAAGTAATCCGTTAAGTAAATCCGAATTATTTTTAATGAGAACACTGCGGAGAATTTCTAATTATCAGCAGTTCTAGTTTAGTTCCTTTCGTCATTTAAAAGTGCCGGAATAATTCTGTAGTATTTGAAAATGCGCTCTTGCTAAAAAACACTTAGGTAGGTACTTGTAGGATCAGTTTCTTTTGCTGAGATTAATAACTTTCTTATTTTCCTTACAAGTAGGTAAACTTCACCTAGCTGTAAAAATAGAATGTCTTTTATTTATTAGTACCTCACGTAAGCGTCTATAGACGGTTGATCACGATAATTTTAATGATTTTTCTTACTTGTGAATAATACTTAGAAAAAAAATCGGTTCATTTTATGTATTAATTTACTTAATACTTACTTAATTAACGAGTGGTCTTTTGATTTTCTATAGCGATTTGGTGAATCGTTTCCATTTGAGTTTAGACATAATATGGGCGAATGTTGCATGACTATGATTTCTTACACTCATTGCCACCCAGTGCCTCTTAAGTATTCGTACTCTATTTCTGTGTTGGTTGTTTACAGTTCCAAAGAAAAAGCAAGGTATGGGATCAAGCGTGATGCTGGTAGAATATTCCTTTACAACTTCTATGTAGTCGAAATAGTCTAGTCATAGTGGTAGAATAGTGCCCCGTTTCAGATCCCGATAAAACGTCTATACGTTCACTTGCAAGTTTCATGCCGTGACGTAAAGCCGTTTCCACCTTCTGAATGTGACAATCCTTTGCTATTCTTTCATCTGTTGGTAAACTTCCTACTGTCCGTGTTCACTAAAGCTTGATAGACTTGGGCTTTAGACCAGCGAACTAAAGGTTACCTTACAGCGTGACTTAAAAAATACTGGAAATAACATGTTAATATTCCCAAGAGGGGAACAAAAATTTGTGTAAAATGTGTCCAATTCGAGCTACTATCCCAAATGATTATATTACGACGTAGCCCAATTCGCAGGAAACTACGAAGTTATAGGTAAAAGTGGAGGCAAAACTTTCTTTACCTACATGAATTAGGTCTCCATCCTCTCTTTATAACGCCCTACCGCAAATGGTAGAAGTCTCATATATTACTACACTCAAAGGCAGCTTCAAAATAGAGTACAGAGTTTAGCCTCCAATTTTACGTATAACTCCATGCAGGAAACCGTCACCAGTGGCTATGCCAGCGCTATATAGTGTCATAACAACGAAAACATTCAGCTGAATACGCTAATCCCAGCTCTGTTCCTTTAGCTAATATTAATGCTAGACCTCGATCGTACGGATTTGGAAACTTCGTTCGATTTAGGTGCCTATTGAAATGAACTTCTAGTGAATATGTTCATTCGCTATCGCAGGTTTCCTGAAGAGCAAGACCCGATCGGTGGGGAAATGTGCGGATTTCTGGCGGGCGGAGAAGAGATTTCGTTTTTGGATTCGGCACACGGTGAAGACGCAATGGTTCTACTGGTTTGTCATCGTGCTGGTGCTTTTTAACACGATATGCGTCGCCGTCGAGCATTATAGACAACCGAAATGGCTGACCTCATTTTTATGTAAGATTTTTATCTATTTAATATTTAGAAACGAAATATAAATATTAAAAGGGTATGTATCGTACGAATACCAAACTCTGGAATTACTTTTTTTACAGATTACGCCGAATTTGTGTTTTTGGGTCTTTTTATGGTGGAGATGTGGGTGAAGATGTATGCTTTGGGACCTCGGATATACTTCGAATCCTCGTTCAACCGTTTCGACTGTGTGGTCATATCTGGGTCCATATTCGAAGTGGTTTGGTCGGAGGTGAAGGGTGGCTCCTTTGGTCTCTCGGTGTTGAGAGCGTTAAGACTGTTAAGGATATTCAAGGTAAGATCTTTGTCTATTGTCTCTTTATCTTCAGTTTGAAAAACCGAACTGCTAGCCAAACCAACTTAATTGAAATTCGTCTTGTGTATCAATTTTCCTTTATAGAATTTCTTTCTGTTGGAAGGTACCCTTTTAAATGAACTCATTTTTTTTATAAAATATGGTAATAATTAAGGTTTTAGTATCTTTATCGTATTATCGTTTACTTTATTATTTCCAGGTCACAAAATACTGGTCGTCGCTTAGAAACCTAGTAATATCGCTCCTGAACTCAATGAGATCTATCATCTCACTGCTGTTCCTGCTCTTCTTGTTCATTCTCATCTTTGCTTTACTCGGCATGCAATTGTTTGGCGGCCAGTTCAATTTTGAAGAGGGCACGCCGCCGACTAACTTCAATACATTTCCTATTGCGCTCCTTACTGTCTTCCAGGTGAGTTAACTAGGGACAAGATCATATAAATCTCAACATTTCAAACTTGTTTGTTGTTACTAAGTTAAAACCAAAACGTTAGCCATATTTAAAAGTCTATGGAATTTGTCAAATAATTTAAAAACTATGCATACGTAAATTGGTTTCAGATTTTAACAGGTGAAGATTGGAACGAGGTTATGTACCACGGCATCGAGTCCCAGGGTGGTATCCAGAAGGGCATGATCTATTCGATGTACTTCGTTATTTTGGTGCTGTTTGGCAACTACACTCTGCTAAACGTGTTCCTTGCCATCGCTGTCGACAATTTGGCTAACGCCCAGGTAAGTTCAGCACATAATTACCATTTTTCCGGTGAATTAGAAATAAGGGTATATATACTCTTCGATGGAGTAGTGACGCGTGATCAAGTGAGGTATGTTGATGTTTCGATGTCTGAAGGAACAACCACGACATATGGCTCAGTCAATGTTCAACTGTAAAAAGCTTCCGTATAAATGTCGCGTTTTTCTTTACAGGAGTTGACGGCGGCGGAAGAGGAACAGGTTGAGGAAGACAAGGAAAAGCAACTCCAAGTAAGTACACTCCCGTTTGTTCGTCACGCTGTTTTTCACATGAATGTTACTATTTCATCCTCTGATGCTTTCGACCTGAGTTGATAGAATCACTATTTTCAAAGTCATAGCATGTTCAACCACTCTTCCACGAGCATAAACACTTTCGAGCGGTTGTTGCATGGAAGATCGGATATGCTGAACAAAATTTGTTTCACACGACAACCTCTGTTTCGGCTGATTAGGAATTGAAGAAAGAGATGGGAGCGTTACACGCTGTGGACGGGATACCACCTGAAGTAGATTCCCCGTCGCCTACTACTAGGAAGGTAATCGCAGCTCACTGGTGGTGCTAAGCTGGGCTTGATCATGCGCAATGACAAAGATCACATAGAATATTGTTGACTACATCTACTAAATTTCAATCACAGAAATAAGAAATCTTATTCTTACGTACACATTAGTTTAAAAATATTTAAAATCAACAATATTTTAAACGTGGACTTAAATGAGTATGTGTCGCTTTTGTGGGCCGATTTTAGGTGTTCTTTTATTACATTGTTAACGTTATTGTCTAGATCGCCAACTTGTTCATTAGAAACTAATTTCTGTTCTGCAAACGTAATTAAATGTTCCTAGATGTTTTGCATTCGTAGGTACATCATCATCTGTACTTCCTTTCTTCTGGCTAGTCCATGCGTGTATGGCAAACTAGTTCGCCATCTGTTTCAGCTGTCCCCTGCATGTATGTCGTGATGTATGCCACTGAATTGTACGTTTAGCTTATTTGTAATGTAAAACCGCTACATGAACTATATTCTATTGTCGTCAACATGGTTGTCTAGTGCTTCATCATTTGAGAATTCAAGAGAATGAATTAGAAGTTTAAGGGCATCGTATACTTTGCAAATTTGGAGTTATTTTACGTGTTGATTAATCGTTACGAAACATTTTTTGTGAGTATTTATTAATTAATATAGAGTAATTATCGACACGTGACGATACAAGGTAGTGTAATTGGTTTTAAAAACGTTGCAGAACAAAAAGAAAGAAGAGGCCAAAAAAGATGACGACGACGAAGTACCAGATGGACCAAAACCAATGCTGCCATATTCGTCCATGTTCGTTTTGTCACCCACTAATCCGTAAGTAACTTCATTAACCTCTACCATTTTGTTGACTACATGTTTAGTGGTAAAGTGAATTTAATGGGGAACTAAGTATGACTCGACAACCTCTTCTGCAAAAAGATCCAATGATTGTTGATCATTCGAGGTCAACGCTTGAAATCTTGCGTTTATGTACACAATAGTTTTATAATTTGAGAAAATTGAACCGACAGATACTATCAGCCTTTTTTCTTTTCAGAATAAGGAGAGGCGCACACTGGGTTGTAAATTTAAGATACTTTGATTTTTTTATTATGATTGTTATTTGTATGAGTTCTGCGGCTTTGGCGGCAGAAGACCCCGTAGATGAAGATAACGAATGGTACGTACTAAAAAAGACCTAGTATGTAGAGTATTTCCTTTCATTCGACTAACATTTACCATGATTATTTTTTCTATGTACCTATTGGACAATCCGAACAAGTAGCGTAGCGTTTGCAATTAAAATTGTCTCAAGTTTTAACTTTGATTGTGCTGGGCCTGAGGTTTCAAAATATTTTCTTCCAACAGGAACAAAGTATTAAATTACTTTGACTACGCGTTCACTGGTGTTTTCACCGTGGAGATGTTGCTAAAGATCGTCGATCTGGGCATTCTATTCCATCCTGGAGCATATTTGCGCGACTTGTGGAATATAATGGACGCAGCCGTCGTGATTTGCGCCCTTGTCAGCTTCGGATTTGAAGTCGGGTACGTTACTATATATCTCATTTGGTTTTACATATATACTGTTATCTAAATGTGCAGCGTGGCGACCAAATAATAGGTTAGACCAAAAAATGATTTGACCACACGAAGGTTAAATGAAACGGAGCGGTTTGATGGGAGCTATGGGAATATTTTGTCCTGGCAGGGTTATCATTTCCAAGAGCCAATTCAAAGCAAATTTAGGAAAAGTGGTTTTTATTTATGATTCTGCTAATGTCGGAGTTAGATAAGACACGGTAAGGAGGTGGAAGACTCATGCAAGCTAGATTAATAACAGAGACGCATGTCAAAAGTAAAGAATAGTTAAATACAGACCTATTTTGGTTGGATCTCATTCATTTGTTTTTGTTACAGAGGCATGAAAAAGGGCGCAGGACAGAACTTGTCCACGATAAAATCGTTAAGAGTGTTACGTGTGCTTAGACCGTTGAAAACTATAAAGCGGGTACCAAAGTTAAAAGCAGTGTTTGACTGTGTTGTGAACTCTTTAAAAAATGTCATTAACATTCTCATAGTGTACATATTGTTTCAATTCATATTTGCTGTAATTGCGGTTCAACTTTTTAATGGTAAATTTTTTCACTGCAACGATATCAGTAAGAATACATTTGAAGACTGCCAGTGAGTATTTGATCGGTAACACCTTTTGCTATAATTGTTATTTCAGTCCCTTACACAATCTCATTCTTTATTGAATATCAAAATTACTTGACAATTATTTTATTCCAACTTTAAGTAATTGCTATCACACTTCAATTCTACCTTGGATGATATAGTTGTATTAACGGATATAAAACGTGGTATTATTTTTCAGAGGGTCGTATTTCGTCTACGAGGCAAACAGCCTCTTACCGAAAGTGAACAAGCGTCAGTGGACGACGCAATTCTTCCACTACGATAACGTCGCCACAGCCATGCTCACTCTCTTTGCGGTACAGACGGGAGAAGGCTGGCCACAGTAAGTACTGAAACAAAACTTGCACACACTACACGCACCCTTCGCGGAAGGAAGACGTTAGTCCTATTAAGTCTTAAGAAATACTTTTGTCTTCCTTCCACAAAGGGTGCGACCATACGAGGTGTCTTTGAAAAGGTACTTGGCATAGTTAAATGGAAAATTTCTGTTAAGGATTTTTGTTAGAGCCGCTTGATTTCATCTTGAAATATCGATATTGATCAAAAAATATCTTGGTTACATTTTGACACTTTTTAACCCTGGGTTAGTAGTTAACTCAAATATAGCTGGTCCTAATCCGCGCCAGCATACCTTAGGGAACGACAGCTCGACGTATTTTGTTTTTACTCAAGCTGGTATATTATTTCAGGGTGTTACAGAACTCCATGGCCGCTACGTATGAAGATAGGGGACCCATACAAAATTTTCGAATAGAAATGTCCATATTTTATATAGTTTACTTTGTGGTTTTTCCGTTCTTCTTTGTTAACATATTCGTAGCTCTGATAATTATCACATTTCAAGAGCAGGGTGAAGCTGAGTTGCAAGACGGAGAAATTGATAAGAATCAGGTTAGTGGAGTCTGCTACTGCAATGTGAGTTATTTTATTTGTTTGGACACATTTTACAAGAGCGCCGTTCTTTGCAGAAATCGTGTATAGACTTTACTATAGAAGCGCGACCTCTCGAGAGGTATATGCCAAGCAAAAGGGCGAGTTTTAAGTACAAAGTGTGGAGAATAGTAGTCTCTACGCCATTTGAGTACTTCATCATGACCCTCATCGTCCTAAACACATTGTTACTCATGATGAAGGTATGTATCACAATTATCTCTATATTTAAATTTACGTAGACCATTAAGAGCATTGTGAACAATGCGAATATCGTGACAGAAACCATTATTAATGATATAAATTTACGAGTCAATAACGGTTAAACAAACTACATACAACATGAGTAAGCACTTTAATATAAGATGTAGAAGCGGTCACCTAAAGAAATTAGTTGCTGAAAACGTTAGCCCAAAACACCAGGCACAGTTGAAGACGAGCTAGATTAGCTAAACGAGTTCGGTAGTCTCCTTACACTCGACCAATACTAGAAAAGTAATCTCAACCAGTGTCAGCAGTGCGACGTAAGGTTCCATGCATGCCATCTAATGGCATGAGCATGAAACTTTATACCGCAGTCTACAGACACAGGAAAGCATGTTTGGATGCTTCTGCCTAGTTTGGTTAAGAGCAAAATGATCCTAATGATTACTCCACTATTTGTATTTATGTAATTGCGTGCGACCAATACTTGTTAGCACCAGATAACCCCAGTGCAATACTATGTAAGCCTCACTTTGTAATGCCCCGCCTTAAATACTCAACAATGGAAACAAATACTAATTGGCTAAATAATTCAGAGTACTGCCTAGCATAAGGTTTTTTAAAATTACACAACACATGCAACACTTACAATGAACATTCTGTTAAATATGAGCTCGCGCGAAAGTAGGTATACACTGCATCGGAATGCGTCGTGGATCTGTCTGAGCCTATCCCGTCAAGTGTATCTACGCCACAATTAATTTTATTGTTTTAATCCTACGTTATGTTCAGTGTTCCTTTCGTGACTCCTTGCTTGCTATTCATTATGTATGTATCAATGTCTACTGCACGATAAGCGTATCCTTCCTGCACATCTACAGCACATGAACCACAAATATTAATTGGACAATTCGTGCTTGTCGATGCACAACATCTCTGGAAGCAGTGAGCTCGGGGCATGGGCCATAACTTAATGTTGTTCGTGTTGCATGATCTCGTTTAAGACCTATTCCTTATTGTTTTTGTGAGCGATCTGCATGTTTCGTGGAATGGCCTACTGCCATGCGTGATTGTTGGTGGTGGCTAAAAGCTGCTTTAAAACTCACTGGGAAATCAAAATTTGCATAGGAAAATTTGTATTCAAGTAACTAAACAAAAATAATTATCATGACACGATTAAACTTTTGTGTTTAGTAATCCCCTCATTACGTTACAATCATTTATATTGATTTCGTCATGTTTTGTTTTAGTATGAAAGCATTTACTGGTAATGCTTTTATTTCACTGTGACTCTATGTATTTGCGTTGACTCTTACTGACATGTCGGCACGTTTCCTCACCAACTCATTTTACGCTATCCTACTATTTTGTTATCCTTTTCTACCGATCCGTCGTCGAGAACCGCAACGCCTAAAGCTATGATACAACATCATTTTGCAAACGTGTAGTCCAAACATCACATAGATCTACCAGTACTCATCCAAATTTATCGAAGACTTGATACGATTATATGAAGTAACAAATATCTATTTTCATTGCCATGGGTTTATCCAATACGCCTGGCACATCATCACAAAATGGCAGTACTATAATCAAAATGACCTCTACGCGGATATCCTCAAGTATTCGAATATGGGGTTCACTGGAATGTTTTCTGTGGAAACGGTGTTGAAAATCATCGCTTACGGTGTCAAAGTAAGTACACAAATACACGGATCATTCTGGTAAATCGTTTGGTTACTATGAAACAGCAAAAATAGGTACAAATGTACTCTTTCTGTTTACTAACATGTTTTTTGTCTATTTACATGACTGTATGGGAAAAAAATGAGCCGAGTAAATAATATCCCTACCCAATTACCACCCAATATTGATATCCATTACAAAATTTCTCTCTTTAATGAAAAGGCTTAGATGCCAAAAAAATTTAACCATTTTTCTGCATTTCATTGTTGAGCATGGCTTTCCTGCTGCATGCGGCACTTGTAAAGTTGACCAAGAAAATGCTTCGAATGCGATCAATAGGAAAATTTCTACGTTAAATTTGTAGAAAAAACTGTCACGTTAAATTGTAAAAAGTGAAAATAGACTGAAGTTTGAAACGTGCGACTAATATACCTCAGGCACATACACTTTCATGGTCAACTGTACCTACGTTTCACAACACAGTCAATATAAATGTTCCCCTACCTTTTAACTATACTTGTGGTTTCAAGTTGTCTTCAGAGAACTAGCAATCCAAATATAAAGGCCGAGGTAAGTAACAAACTGGTATGAAATAACCGGGCGAAGTTCTGCTGTTTGATCTGCAAGGTTAGTATAACTTTTAATTAATATGTTAATTTCTTAGCAAATTTATTGCAAACGTGCAAGCGCAACTTACAATAAGTTTGTTAAGTATTATGTGACATGTAACAGTGTGGTTTTGCAACTCTGCATGTTTGTTGAATTCGATTTGCATGCGAGCACGCGCTGCACTGAAAAGCCACAAGTTGACAACATCTACACTACCAACATAACAGACATAAATCAATACAATTACAGGGGCATAGACGATGGGAACCGAACGGCACACAAACTAAACAACCACTTCTACATAATAGACACAACGAGTTTGTTTTCTTACATTATAGCAGAAAGTAGAAAAGTTAAATTTTTTAGATTATCGAATACGATACGCCGGATTTATTTTTAATTTTATTAAGAAGTTTTGATTGTGAAATTAATAATGATGTTTTGTTGTTTAAAAATAAATCCGGATGTATGGTTCAAACGAAGTTGGACAGTTTTGAGGTTAAAAATATTGGTATTGATTTTGTGGTAGTTTCACGAGGCTCCACCACTACTCATGGACTCGTTAACCTTAATGAACCTCGTCTTTACGACCTTCTTCCTTCTCGAGACCGTTTTGAAGCTGATTGCCTTCGGATGTCAGGTAAGCACTACCTCTTCATTCATAGTATTACAGTTTTAAGTAATAACATTATATTCTTGTACACACGGCGTAATACCAGTATTGTTCCATTTAACAATCGTAATGTTGACAATGCCGTGTATATAAGACTACACATTTTTATTTTATATCTTAGATTCAATTATTAGCATTCAATATTCAGTACTGACTTGAATATTATTAAATTAGATTTTATAGAATAACTACAAGATGCCGCTTGATTTTTATATGATAGTTATGCATAATGAAATTGATTTTGAAAATGTACTGTCTAAGAGAGAAACTCCCTATTCCTTTCCTCTTAAAAATCCTTCTTGTTCTTAATAGAAAGTGTACATTTGTATCCCTTGTTTGAATCGAGCATTCTTATAACTTACTTTTCAATTTCATGTTATCTTATTGTGTGTTTTGTGACGATTATAATTTGTATCTTAAAAAATGATGTACTTTGTGTTTGCAGAACTTTTTCAAAGATCCGTGGAATACATTTGATTTCATAACGGTCATTGGAAGTATTATTGACGCTCTAATCATGGAATTAGGCGTAAGTATCTTTGACTATTTGAACTAAATTTACATACCTACTTATATCACATTTTTCATTTTTCTTTATTTAATTTTTTAACTAAACACCTGTAATTACAATCCAACGTAATCTTCTGTGCGAATCGTTCGACATTCGAAATCGGTTGTGGCCAGTTTGAAATAAAGTTTTGATGTTTTTTAATCGATTTAAAAAGAGGATCTCCTCAGTTTGCCGGAACTATTTTTTATTGGAATGCCTGGTGAAGGTAAACGATTATGTCCTGATTGCAGAGCGACCTTCCCGAACACTGTGCCTCTGACATATCGTGTCAGCAGGTAACCGTCTATCCGTTGGTTTGCTAGGAAACTTAGAATTACAGTAAACAACCCATAATGGAGAGTCTATTAGATAATATTTGAATTTAAATTGAACAAATTTACTGACGTAGTGCTAGTATTAGGCTAGATTTCGTAGACTACTTAATTAATCAAGGAGTGTTTTCTAGGATTGGTAATTATAATTAATAATATTTAGATAGTTATTATGACATTTATGTAATGTTCTTAAAACGTTACAAATAGATTGAAGAAAACTTATGATATTAGAGTTTTGTATTTTATTTCTGTATGTTGTTTTAGTCAACACATATCACGTAAAATATATGTGATGTTTATTTTATTTCTTTGGTATCAATATTAAAAATAGAGTTCATTACTGAACAAGGTTGTTTTTAAATGTGTGACTTTGGTATTTAGCTGTTTCTGAGTTCATATTTTTTACATTCAAATTCGTAAATAATAATGCTATGCTCAATTCTGAAATCGAATAAGTACCTGTATTTGTAAATTTTTCGTATTTATTCAATTTAATTAGTTTTAGAATTTAAAGGTTAAAGTTGAGATAAAAATGTACCTAGGTTTTTTCTTAAATTTTTGGTATTCTATTTAGATATTGAAAATAATTGTCAAATTTTCGTTTATTAAAACCGCTTCTTTGTTCTTGCATCATCGTTTCTACAGAACCTTTGCTTAGTCACGTTCGACTAGAGCGATTCCAAATAGTTTCTTCCTATAAAATACCCTCTGTTGTATCAAGCTACAAGTTTTTCTATTGCCTAACAACTGCCGCGCTTGGAAACGTAAATTAATTTCAACAGATGGTTCAACTCGCTCTTATTTAAAAGTCCATGTTTTCATGAAACCCATCTATTGAACTTAATAAACGCCTGCAAATGCGGCCTTTATCGATGATAATAGAACCAATTGTATTCCGAGGTGGTAACTGTGGTGGTGTGTTGTAGGAAAATACATTCAACGTCGGTTTCCTCCGCCTGTTCCGAGCCGCGCGACTGATCAAGCTGCTCAGGCAGGGGTACACTATTCGAATACTGTTATGGACGTTCGTGCAGAGTTTCAAAGCCTTACCCTACGTGTGCCTTCTCATCGCGATGCTGTTCTTTATCTACGCCATCATTGGGATGCAGGTCTGTTCAATAATTCCTCTTGTACCGTATATCATGTATTGTCTAATCTCTCAAGTTAATTATTTGATCGTTAATCGTTTGACCGTTTTTATTAACTGTTAAATTAACCAATTTAGTCTGGGGAAAATGTAGGTGTTAATAGATTTTATAGCTTGTTGACATTTGAAAATAGGATTGTATTATCTACAGTTTTAGATTTTACTGTTTTCGATTATTTCTTGTAATGTTCTGAATAAGTTCTTTATATATTTTATATTTTTAAGCTAGGTAGCTTAAGACTTTTTATTGTTAGTATTAATCAAAGTAGTGTTGGAGTTCCAGCTTAATATGACCCAAGTATTATTATTTATTAGAACGATTCTTTTACTTTTACGTAAGGCTCACATCCTAGTTGCTCCTCTTTGAACATTGAATAGTGGTGATTGATGCCGATACTGCTAATGTCCATTAGAGCAGATGTATTACCTGCCACAAGTGTACTGTCATGCCATCCCATCTGATTTCATTCGTTTCATAACCGTGATCCGACCCTACTACATACGGAGCACTTCGGCAGAGGCCAGAACTAAGACATTGTAGGCACTGATCATTTTCTAATGACAGGTTTTCGGAAACATGCAATACGATCCAGACAGTGCCATCAACAGGCATAACAACTTCCGATCTTTCGTGGGAGCACTCTTGCTGCTATTTCGGTGAGAGTACAGTAAAGCGTAGTGGTGGCAACCGATGCTCTGTTCACTTGTCGGGGATGTGACCGGCATGGCACGCGCCACACGACGGCAGCATCTAGTTTACGGCTCGCCGCGTTGACACTGTCCAACACTACCGTCTGCGTTTCATGTACATAACTCTCATCCTCATTGAGTCCGCATCAACATCCCGTATACATATTGTTTGGTCACATTCAAGTGTAGCTTTAGCCGATACTTAGTGGCATTGACTGTCTACAAATTGTCCTTGAACTGCATCTTATTTGTTTGTATTTTGATATTTAACTAGATAAATATTGTATTGTTTTCGCATTGTAACCCTGAAACATTATACTTAGTGGTAGCAATAGATTTCATTTAGGTAGAGTCAACCTAGTAAGTATACGTTGCGTCGGGGAAGGAGCATAGGGCGTTAGGGCACACGTATTTTTTGCACTCTATGCTGATTTTCTGTGTTGTATCTGCTTGGACACAGGTGTTTGGCAATATAGAATTAGTACCCGACTCAGATATGAACAGACACAACAATTTTGGAAGCTTCATTCAAGCACTCATGCTTCTATTCAGGTAAGGAACATTAACTACAATTCAAGTGAGATTGATATTCTGTAACATTTATGGGTGTTACTTAAAATTAAAGTTTTTTTTTATTGATTTGATTGAATTGATGTTTTTTCATCGGTCAAATTAGTGTGTCACTTTTTTTTATTTTCGAACCTACTTGTCATGATTACTGATATGACAGCGTCTAGCAAAAACTGCCATTGATCGATACTATGATATTGTAAAATAAGTTCAGAAAAAAAACTATTGAAACAGGTAACATGAACTTATTTTGAACTAGCATAGCAATCTGTGTTTGGCAAAAGCATGATTGTCCTCACTGCATGCATTGCGATTCGAAGTCTGAATTATGTACCCCCACATAGGTTGTGTGGCCAAATTAGATTACACTTAGAATCACTCGGCATAACAAATTATGTGTTTAGTTCTGAATATATGACTTATAAGATAAACGTGACCGATCGGCATTTAAACAGTCTTAAAATACCCATTTCCCTCATGCATAATTTTCTGTCTGATATATATCTAAACCGAAACCGCTAATACTAGTAATTTCCATACTGATCAGTCGATACTTGACTTGTTCAATGGATAAAAGAAAACGGTGAGTTGCAAAACCATAACGTTTAAATGAGTGTTTTCAACCTTTGGCTCGCGCCCCCTGGAAGACACAAACCCTCTTTAAGGGGTCGCAGGAACCCAAAATACGCTCATTATAATATAATAGCAGTATTTAATATTTAAAGACTATCTAAGAGAAAACAATGTATAAAGAGCGGTGAGTGGCGATCGCCTTATAATTTTTCCAAGCAAAGAGGGTCGCGAAATGAGAAAGGTTGAAAAACACTGATCTAAAAGCATTGCCACATTGCAACTGAAGTTTAGTAGCTGTATACAATCTTAGTGCGGCAAAGGCCTCAAAGCTGTGTGTCTAAAAATTTTTTTAGCGGTTTCGATTTAGTTCTTAAACGCCGGTGTTTGTGAGCCACTTCATGTTTAGATGCGCAACGGGCGAGTCGTGGCCGAACATCATGCTTGCCTGCCTGAAACCAGCCAAGTGCGACGAGAAGGCAGGGAAACCAGCGAACGAAGCTTGTGGAAGCACACTCGCTTACGCCTACTTCGTATCGTTCATATTCTTCTGTTCGTTTCTTGTAAGTACATCTATTACTTATCTTTATCTGTCTAGCTGGGGGGCTACTTTAAATTTTGTATTATATATGTACGCGAATTGTTTTGGATAATCGTAATCGTGTTCTGTTTGTTTGTTTGCAGATGTTGAATTTATTCGTTGCTGTCATTATGGATAACTTTGATTACTTAACGAGGGACTCGTCCATCCTCGGAGCGCATCATCTTGATGAATTTGTTAGAATATGGGCCGAGTATGACCCAAACGCCACGTAAGTTTAACTACGGATTAAACTTCTGTTAAAATTTGCATGGTCATACTCATAATATATCTTATATAAATATGCAGATGTGTATGCCAAATTTCAAGTCAATCGAACCAACCTTTGCAGAGTTCCCTCCTGCGGAGATGGTCTTAGCCGGTTAACCAAAATTTCACTAGATACCAAATAATTATATTGTCATCCGTCTTACACAAGTATGCAAAATTTCAGCTCAATAAGTTGAGGATAACTGGTTCCATAAATACATAAAAAGGACGAACGTGACCGACGAAAATTACTCGTCTTGTTTCATTGCATATATTATTCTGCATGTTTCAGCGGCAAGATCCATTTCACTGAAATGTACGATATGCTTAAAAATATGGATCCGCCGTTGGGGTTTGGCAACAAGTGTCCGAATAGACTGGCGTACAAGAAACTAATCAGGATGAATATGCCACTAGATGACGAAGGAAAGGTAAATTTTACTACGACACTCTTCGCGTTGATACGGGAAAATCTGAACATCAAGATGAGATCAGGTATGATCAACAAAACAATTACGCTTACAATACTAATGCTGAAGATTGAAACAGATACTGATTTTCACTACTCGCGTTTGTTTTATTTCTTCAGCGGACGAGATGGACCAAGCGGATGAGGAGTTGAGAGAAACCATCACTCACATATGGCCCTTGCAAGCGAAGAAAATGTTGGATTTGCTGGTGCCTCGAAACGATGTACTCAATACAGGGAAAATGACCGTTGGGAAGATCTACGCGGGCCTACTCATCTTGGAAAGCTGGAGATCGACTAGGTTTGGCCGGAACCCGCAGGGCGTTACGGTAAGCATTACATGCCTTGTTTTATGCACTGAAGTTTTCTTTCGGTACTTAAAATAACAATGTTATAATGAGCAGAACTGTCGTTAGGTCTTTATGTCGTAGGTGCGTAGTTCTAATGAAGCCAGAGTAAATACGTGTGGCTAAAGTGTATTTAATGTACAGCATCTTCTGTTATTTTGAGCCAAATGTAAATATTAAATGAATAGGTAAACTACACGTTAACAAGTAGTGTTTGTTGATGGCCCCTTATAAATTCCCACATTAGTGTAAAAGTTCGAACATAGTTAGATAAGTATAGTTGATTGTGTTGTCTTTTGTGGATGTATTGTTGTAAAAATGAAGCAAAGTATACAAAAAATATTGAAATTAACGCGAGAATGTCATTCCGAATTCGTATTGGCTTCTGGTGATGGCCAGCGATAACTAAGCACAACAATACAGAGTCACTCTAGTTGCAATCGGCTCTTGCGAGTCGACTACATTGGTGGTTTACTTTTCAGGCATTCGGCGAGAATAGCCCTACGGCGAATCAGCCGGTAGTATTAAAAATTTTACGGAACGAAAGTTTGACTACTTTTTTCTTGCACTGTTTTAGACATTTTTTTATTTTATCATGAATTTTTTCTCGCATCGTGTTTGGTTGGAAATCAATAAAAACAAGAAGCAATCATGCAAGAAGAAATTAAGAGATTTTGAAATGGCTGATTATTGACTTTTAACGTCAACGCAATAGTTATTCCATAAAATAAACTCCATACCATGACAGTAGCATAGAATAGCAATACAGTTAGAGTTAGTTACCAGTGACGCACTTGATGTATCGGCTCAAATAAACTTGTGCGCGTCAAGCATATTTTTGTCTATCAAGTGTCCGTCAGGGCTTCGTAAACCACGATATACCTAGTGACCTGTCCTATAGTTGCAAAATAATGTAGAGCAGTGGAGTTGTTTGAACGGTGTCTAGTAGAGCTGTGTTAGAACTGTCCGGTCGTAGTTTTGTCTCCCTCATTTGTGTCGTCTACAACAGCTATCCCGTTCCGCTCGCTACCACCAACACCCTCGATACTTGCATTCTAAACAATTGGCGATGTCTCAGATGTATTGTTTTATCGTTCTAGGAAAATTTGCATGACTATCATTGGATTTTTTGAAAGTGTGTCTTCCGCCAGTAGTTTGTGTTATACCGATTGAATGTTTTGTTATAATCTATCAAATTATCTACATTTTGGCTCAATTACGTTTCCATTCTATGTAGAAGCCTGATGATTATGATAAATGAAAATACTATGCTTTTTTCTGCTACGCTCTTTTTTGCCTCGGAATTAAATCGAGTCGGATAGTTTCAAAACTGCATCATTGAAAATAACCGATTCTGTTAAATGAAATGAATTTGATTACGTATTAAAAAATTATAAACGAGGCTACTTTCTGAAATTCGCATGCTGGAATAACTCGGTCTTTTTTGGAACATTGAAAGATGAAGCAGTCATAAACTAGATAGCTACATAACAATACGCCTCTGGCTTCAATAATTATTTTTTGCACAAATTTTAATATTAGCACCATGTATACGAATATATTAATGCTTTGTAATTTACAGCTCTATTGTATTTATATCATACTATATAATCATCTTACGTATCGAACCCACTGAACAATAACTCTGACATCTACTAACGTGTAACAGTTGTTTTCTCAGAATACCCGCATTCATCTTCACTATACACCACAGTTCTGTATATAATGCATTCAGTTCACAATGTCCATTCGTTGGAATTCTTGTCACACTCAACAATATACACTCGAACGACACACTTGATAAACGGAACTCCAGCATGGACATGATGTGTGGCATTGCGCAGACTCATGTAGCTTTAGCGGTTAGTTGGAAACGCGTCCAGATATTGGGCGTGTTCACATGAGCATGCGCAAGTGTGCGTGTGTGGGGCGGATGTGTGAAGGGTGCGTGGTGCACAGAAGGCGTCCTTCTTTAACTGCCTGTTGGACGTGGCGGCGGGATTGGGGCCGGGGTCGCGCGCCGGCTCGCTGAGCCACGAGCCGCCTGCGCTGGCGCCGCCGGACCACGCCGACGACTCCCACACGCTGGCAGACCTCGCCAGGCGGAACACCAGAAAGTCACTCAAGTACGTAACGATGTTTTATCATTAACTTGAATCAATCTATTGAAGCATTGTCTTGAAGCGCACTAATTTGAGTGAACTTTCGAGGGATACCTATCAAAATAAGAACCTTTTTTTTAAAGTCGTTTAAAAATGGTACAGAAATTAATAATTTGCGACCAATTTAGCAAAAAAAAATCATTGTCATACAACATGACATACCGACATGAGTTATATATTAAATTTTCACTATAAGAGAAATAAAACCGATGTTTCTTTTGTTCCAGGAACAATAAAAAGGTGAATTCTGTTTTAGAATGGGTCCAAAAGTTAAGCTACATTTTTGTTGTAAAGCCCTGACTTATATTATGTAGCTATTGTCAAGTGCAAATCGATGTGCCCACCAAAAATCATGTCACGATAAAGATCGCGAAATCGATTCAAATAAAGTGACAATACCAATAATCCTTTTAAAATGTGAAGGGTAAGAGGATACTGTCCACGGAAGTAGGAAACCCAATGATAAATGTAACATGAACCTTGTCAATGCATTTCCACCTGTCATAGATAGTATATGTTGTAATATTATTTTGAAAGATTAGACCATTGCTGTTTATTTGTACTTAACGTAATAGGACAGCTAATCCGTAGGTCGATCACAATGTCCATGTTTGCTGTTGGCAATTAGATAATTAATGATAATATTTGTTGTTTTATAGGTATTTGAATTTGTGGTAAAGGATAATTTAGGGGCTTAGGCCCATTATCTGTTTATTGACTTGTATATGTTGTAGGTACGTAACTAAATAATAATTAATGGTAAACGGTTTGAAAGTTTACAGATGGTTGTTATATTTAGGTAAACATTTTCAGTACCTAATATAGGATTGTTTTATCTAATCAGTAAAATTGTAATTAGTGTGTGTATCAACCGTGGAAATTTCTCGGTTTTACAATAGTGAATGTCTCTTGTAACCAATATGGATAACTCCTTGTGGATTCTAGTCGTTGATTATATTTATATGTTGATACAAATAGACATAGAATCTTCACTATCCGATACATATACAAACATACAGTCATAATATATATAACATGACACCATAACATATTATACCTATATAAAGATTGCATGATTATACTATATCAAAGCATGCATCGCATGGATTTAAAATGTACTTAGTTAAAGTTTTGTGGGTAAGTAAATAACAAAGTTAAAATAAAAACTGCACCGCACAGCACGATTTTGTTGCATGATGCAAATAATTTCACCGACTACTATAAACGCATGGTTTCCTTAGTACGTAATAGAATTTTGTAAATATGGGACAGATTTTATTAGCAATGGTTAAGTTCAACACGCAATTTGTAGAAGATACAATAAGTTTTTTGGACGATGTGTAACTGAGTTTGGTTTATAGGTGTTGGAGTTACAAGACGTAGGGTCTCATCACGCGTCGATAGAGTCCCTGGACGAGGCGCGACTGACTGCTTCGCACCCCTACCAGAACGGTCACCACGGCAGATCTTCCAGTCTTAGGTAAGAAGGCAGATACACCCATTTTTTGTTTAGTCATTATTTGTTTTCTTTACGTTATTTTCGTTTTCGTTTTGTTTTGTAGTGTCATCGAAGAGGAGTTTGATCTCAAAGTTATCGTAGTGAAAAAGGGTATGTCGTCGCACGTCCAATAAATAAACTAACCCACATCTTGCCGGTATACCGTTTCGTGTAACTGTGTCTGAATGCATGAGATATGAGTCTAACCGCATGAAGGGATGCGAGCTGTGTAAGTTGCACAACAGGTGTAAACTCGCTCGGTTTTCAGACGAACACCCAGTCCGAGAAGACGTGGCCACTACGGGGGCTACCACCACGACATCGGCTTCTCAGATACCGTCAGCAACGTCGTCGAGATAGTGAAACACGAGCATCAGAGGCACGGGCGCTCGCACCGCGCGCCGCATCACTACCATCCCCATGGTAGGCGCTCCCTTAGCATAAGCTAACAGTGCAACAAATTTGATACCCGAAAGAGCCTAACATGTGAAATTTGCTGGTAATCTAACAAGCTAACTAACTCTGGTAGATATCAGCAAATTTACTGAACCAAAGCAACCAATAGGGCAGCTTTACCTTCTTAAAACTCGCGTCGATGGCTTGATGCTAGCTAATTGAAAGTGGCGTCTTTTACACGAAAGTTTTCGTAGTCTTTTAGCTTTTTTATTGAGCTGGTTACCTCAACTTTTATATTATTTTTTCCTGTAGTACCTACTTACGTATTGTTTTGTTTTAATAAATGTCAACGTATATTAACCTGTTTTACTTAGCTTCGAGTAATCAAATCAAACAGTTTTGCAAACATTTTTCTTCTCATGAAGGTACTCTGAAAGTTTTGCGAGAAGATGGGAAGTCTAGCTTAAAGTAGATTATAGACATGTTTTGTAGCCGTAGTTATAAGACATTCTATTATTGAATCGATATTGCTAAAACAAATAAGTTGACCGATTTAGATACCTACTTTAGTTTGTAAATCTTAGCAATACTTGACATCATCACACAGCTAGTTTTGTAACCTACATATTTACAAGTAGTTTAAATTAGATATTACTTATTAACTGCTCATCCATACATACTCATACTCGATTGTTAGCAATACTTGTCGTTTAATTTTTTCATCAGGCAATACTTTATATTCTAGGTATAAGTCTCGAATGGGATCGCAAACCTTGGTGCATACGCGATTTAAAGCGGCTATGACTCAACACAAACTAAATAAAATAATTGCTTACTATGACTAAAATTTCCAGCAGAATCTTGACATTGTTTTGCCTGCTGCATGCTATGGCGCCGACATACTACAGAAGAAACCTTTTACCTACTCTTGAATGCACAAATTTACTCGCTTTTTTATAAACAACGCTAAAAACTATGGTGCCTGGATGAAGCGCATGCTTTTGGACAGTATAAACGCGCATGCAAAAAAACATGCAGCATGCAAAAGCTTGGAGGGTTTTCATTTTGTTTAGTTGTCGCTACGTATAACAATAGTGTAACAAAATCAACTGTAACCAAAGCGGGCATCATGCGATTTAGTGACCAACACGCTGAATTATGGTCCCAGAAAAGATCCATTCCCGTGTATCCAGACCCGCGTCCATCGCTGCCTGTACGTTTGGTACCCAACAGACACTCCAAAACTTTTAGAGTCACCTTTGTGAGCAAGGAAATGAGGTCGGTAGTCCGACGGGCATATAGGGTAAAGCGTGGTGGAAGGTACATGAAGGTATTCCTGACAGCAGGGAAGGAGTGGAGAGCGCCGCACCCCACGACCAGCCTGAGCCAGCCCTCGCGGTCGCCCAGCCCGCCACACCACACCTACGGTGAGATCCACTCGCCACACACACACATGCACGCACGCGCACGCACACACACACCAACACACCCACATTACATGAACACACTACCAAAACGTACACACACAAAAAGCCAACGCACATATTGACACACGAACCCACAATCATACCACACACAACTAATTGCCACACTGATTTACATGTTATTTTATGTTCTTACATCGTAACCCACAATAAGGTAAACATAAGGTTCCATTGGTAACCGTCAAATGTGTTCAATTCTTCAGCACAATACATCCATGTTTCAGTTATTATTCTCTCACAGCTGAAGACAACTCAAACAAAAGATCATGCA
The DNA here is from genome assembly GCA_963854515.1 of Pandemis heparana. Classification (NCBI taxonomy): domain Eukaryota; kingdom Metazoa; phylum Arthropoda; class Insecta; order Lepidoptera; family Tortricidae; genus Pandemis; species Pandemis heparana. The sequence goes on along the minus strand of OY978006.1, from coordinate 29,103,124 downwards.
AGCCAAATCCAGCTTTCCTAACAAACAACATCTACCTACATACGAGTACATCCCTTAATTATCGAGGGCGAAATTTTCTGCATTAAAACGCTAACGTGAATTCTGTACCATCTAAAAACTGAATCAACAGTTTAAAATCCCTATTGAGCATAATTTGCTAAACAAATTGTAAAGCAAAGGGTCTGAATTTAATAAAAATGATTCTATACAGTCGATCTTACAACTGCGTCAAAAAGACCCTTTGCTAAAGTTATAGCATTGTGTCTAAAAGCAAATTAGATTTTCAATGTTAAAATTTTGGTTTTGCGCGCATGAAGACGAATGATAGAGGTGTGTGTCTAGAAGACGAGCGAGACGAGATATCTATAGGAAAATTGTTTGCACATCTGTTTATAATCCAGACTGTATATTTTCAATGCGACTCTTGTGTTTCTTGTTTTTGATTTCGACCCAATATTCATGAATTTGATATACACGTTGGGTGGCGTTGCGAGCAGGCCTGAGAGTAGAACGCCCAAATTATTCAAAGAACAGTTTGGGCTCCAATAGGTGGCGACCGGGAGCGCGAGCGTGACCGCGAGTGGCGGGCTTGGCGAGACCGGTCGTGGGAGCGGGACGGCGCCCGGAGAGGGCGCGGTCGCCAGCTCCCTCCCACACCTACCAAGCCGTCCACGCTGCAGGTCAAGCAGCAGCCACCGTTCACAAGAATCACCCACAGTCCTTCGCATGTAAGTACCGAGCTAAATTTCAACAAATGTCACCAAGATTTCTGCTATATCTGTGATGCCTGTAATGGGTAATCTGTGTGCAAGTACATGGCAGGAGCGAATTAAGTTTAGCCGTGTGGATCCCTGCGTGACGTTTTCCGTGACCATCAATTCAAACCAGGTCATCCGGATCTTCCTATTATGTACGACTAACGTTTCTATGATATTACTTAATGTTTGACTGTTTTTTTCAGCTATCATTGAGACATACGGCGCGGGACCCGGTGGAGCCTTTGCACGATGAGTACGAGTATGGCCGAGAAGTAGAAAGACTGATACACCGAGACTATAGATCTAGAGATAGGTAAGGTGTACTACAACAGTTTTAGTGGTATTAGCAGAGAAGTTCACAAAGATAAAAGGTAGTTTTGAAAGGTAGTAGTCATCAGTTACATTTCATCCCCTCTTAATGCGCGCGTCCCGGCACAAGCTGCCGGGCGCGGTCGCTATCGATAACCTTTCATTTGACAGGTCTAGATTATATTTGGACCTGGAGCGGTTGCTGTCTGCTCGCCGCACCCCTCTGAGATCCAAACGCTAGGTTAGAAACTAGGCTTCTGGCTAAACATAATTTTCCCAACCCGTTAGGGGTAACGACCGCCTCGCTATCGCACAGGTGGTTGTGGTTCGGTATCTCGCGGTGTGTGTGATGACTCGTGTTTTGTTTGCGTAGTATTTGCAACAGACGAGGGCGGGGCTATGAGTCGGAGCGGGGCGGGCGCGGCAGTGGGTACGAGGCGGCAGCGCCGGCGCCGGCGCCGCTAAGCTACGAGGCGGCGCTGGCGCTAGGCCGCGGCGGCGGCGGCGCGCGCGCGCTGCCTTCGCCGGCGCCGGGCGCGCGGCTGCCCAACGGGTACAAGCCGCGCGCGCGCCACTCCGACTCGGACGAGGACGACTGGTGCTAGCGGCGCCGCCGCGCGTGCTCCCAGAGAGACGTGCGCGCCGCCGCCGCCGCCGCGCCGCACGCGCACACCTTCTGAATCAGCGCGCCCGGCACCACGACCCCGCTAACAAACACGCCTCGAACGATCTCGTTTTTTACTCGGCGACCGTGTGTACATAGACGACTTGCGTTGCTCAGGATTTTGGACGTCCCTCTTGGACACGGCGGTACCCCGCCGCGCCCCCTTCCCGGCGGGCCTCCATGAGCTATATCCAAATTCTAGTATTTACAAAGTTTTGGAAAATTTAATTTTTAATTCGCTAAAATTTTACTCTTTAATTTATATTACGATTAAGGTAATCGAAGTATGAAACAGTGCCAGACAGCTCGTTTGCGCTAGGATTTTTACATAAATGAAATTATTAGTCTGTATTGTAAAAGTAAACTTTCTATATATCATTCGATTTGCACTTGATAAAGTCTACGTTACTCGCCTACCGGGGCCGCGCGCCCCTCCATACTCAACTTAGTCGTTGGAAGAAACACCAGCAATTCATCGTCAGACAAATGAATACTAGTATTGTATAAAATATTTACATAGTTAATAATTTTTACTTAGTTAATATACCTAAACTAAATAAATAATAACATTTTTTATTGAATTTGCTGTCCTTCCCCCAAGTGCTTTATAAGTTATTTAAATTTAATAAATACAATTAAAGCTAAAATATGAATTTTATATGTATTGTATTTCATTAAAGATGTCATTTTTTAATTAAATTAAATTAATTATGTATGAGAATTATGTGCTGTTATCATTTGAAAAAAATCATTGTCCTCGATGGTTAGTTAATACATGAAAATGTTATATATTTACTGTTGAAAATGTTTTAGTGATCCATGCACGTGGAGTTTAGTTGTCGTCGTGTCGCGCCCTGCGCACGCTCAGTTTGTAACCGCTCGAGCAACCGAACACTGGAACGCACGTTTCCTTCACCAATGCCTAATTACCATTTATCTACATCCATATCATAATTTCTCTACAATATGTTCAGGAACGGTTAGCAAATGTCCTACATTAAGAAACCTGTATCTGTGGTTGTATTATAATGTTTACTTTAGAGTATCAATATCACTCTAATTACATTCAAACTTCGAACAGCTTAAAAACAAAATAATCGTATCTGGTTGTGATTATCGAATTAGTCGATTTGTAATTTCATTCGATATGAAATTCTTGTTCCATGTAAGTATGAATATTTTTTTTCGAATCTCGATTATTACAATCGATTTAAGTATCGAAATCGACTCAAGTCTAAATTGTCTGTGAACTTAAGAAAATATATATATGTATGTCATTCGTTTCATCTGTTTGGAACTTTCGAAGAACAGAAAATAATGTTACCTAGTGTGTTGCGTTTGATGTGAAAATATTTATTGTAGAAAATTTATGATATGAATGTAGATAAAGTACCTATGAATGAGACTGTACATAAGTAGGCATTATAATACAGTCACATAAACTACTATTAAACAGTTTCATAAAGCAATGCATGCAGTGCCTAACGAAGTAGTTCAAAAATATTTATCAAGCCAAAGTTCCTTGATCGAAGCAGAGTGTGACATATTTTTTTAATCAGCAACGAAAACACCAGGCACAAATTTTAAAACAAAGCTACAATCAGGGTCAGATTGGCTCACTAACAATTTACGATGTAAACTATTTAATTGTAAACTTATAACTTTACTGCATGTTGTAACTTATCATTAATGATTTACAATGTAAAGTACTATTTACAATCGTTTAGCCAATTCTGCTGCCAGTTGATTGATTACCGTATGCGATGTTGCGGTGTGAGGGCTGTCTCGTCGGATTGTGTTCCTTAGTCGATGTAAACAATAAGCACGCGAACTCGACAGTAAGCAAACCAACCTATGTGGTGTAATAAATTATTGATAATGGTTTGTCTTGGAGTCTGCTGTAGACACGCGCTGCTGTCATATTCATTGAATCATGGGCGATTATGTACCTACAACATATTTTATTTTTTCTAACCACTGATCGCTGATGACATTTTGATGTTGGCAGCATAAATTATTGTGCGTGACGCCGCGTACCTCAAGGAAAAAACCCCGAAATGTAAATATAACGAGTACCTACCTACTTACTAAAAAAAATATCCTTCGTCTGAGGCGTTAACGTTTATGTATTCAAGATCGAAATCTCACCTGACTTATTAGATTTAATGAAAAATCAATAATATTGCGTAATATTAGTGAGATATAGTGAGAATAATTATTAGTAAATCTGAGGCGGTCCTTTCACCGAGACAGAGCATGTCATAAGCAATAACAAATAGTCGTATGCGTTCCATATAATATTGCTATTGCCTTAACGTCGCCTGTGACACGACTAATATTAATAAAATCATAGTATATGTGGCACCTAAGCTTGGACCATTGCTATCAGTTCGAAATCATTGGAACAATTTACCAACTACTTTTGAAACTTTTCAAAACGAATCTTTTTTGAATATCCGAATTCGATAACATTAATTAAAACAAAAGTAGAATCATACTGGCAACATTTTTTAAAAAGTATTCCCAATAAGCCTCCGATAGCATTCTTAGCAATAAAAAGATTAGTGCAAATTATGCTTCCAATGTTTTGTGAATCGGAAGTTATAAACATGCATGCACATCATATTTTGAATGTAAATATTAAAAGAATGAAATATGATTAGTGCGCTGTCTAAGTTGTTGCCAAATATGGTTAGGTCTTCATCGTAACCCACTCATAACGCTCTCAGCGAGATGAGGCTCCATAAGAGCGTCTACTACAGTTTATATTCGAATTGATTGCAATGAACCGAAGCACCTGCGGCGCCAGTATTTTGCAGTGTAAGTCTTGTGTCGGTTTCACATTTATATCATATGCCTATATTCCGCTAAATAATAATATAAAAATCTAATAATTGCCTCTTTACTGTTCGGTTTTATAAGAGAATTTAACAGTTGATATATCCAGCAATTGTACAAGTTAAGCATCAATACGCAAAGAATGTGACGTCGACAGAAGACGCGCAAGAGGGAGCTATCTCCAGTGTTCATATAGCACTTATTGTGATAAGGTATCAACAATGCCGAATCCACATTTTAGAACCAGGGCCCATAGTTTCTTTGTCATAGTCACATACGAGTCCTTAGCTACTAATGTGTGGTTTCGGCGTAGCATCACCTCAGACCATTGTACCTAATCTCCTTAACGACACTACAAACGGTAATATTTCTCAAAGCAATAAAAAATGTCGTACACATACAGTACTATATTAAATTTATGTAACTATAGTATAATTAAAAATAGCATTTCACAAAAATCCATGTTCGCGGGCAGTTTTGATCTAGGAGCATTTCTTGCGAGTCATGCTGTAGGTTACGACATTTTAGTACGACAAAATTGTAAATACATGGTTTTCTGTGATAAAGAGGAAAAAACATAATATTACTAGAACTGTGTGATTGCATAGAGAAGTTGTATATTTCTCTAGTGGTGCCGCGTGCTTGAGAACTAGCTGCGGGCATTCCTTAAACGCAAGCAATAAGTAAAGCATTGGATCTGAAATAGTACTTTATTATCTTTATACTTGTGCGTATTAAATATTTACAAATATCTATAGAATATTAGATTATTAATATCCATTTTGCATTTGTGCTTTTGATAATACTGCCATGTTGGTGACAAGTGCAAAATATAAATATATACATACCAACAATAGAAACGATTTACTAGCTATACGAGTTTTATGATACGGCGTCGCGTTCTCAACCACCTCTCTTAGATTAATCCACGTGATTATTTATAGTACTTATATATAATATTCGATAATTTATTTATTTATAATACTTTGGTAATACACAAATAATTTAGAGCTCTACAGTCTACAGTGATTTTACTATGTTCTCATTCAGTCATTGTATTAGGTACTTAAGAGAATTTTCTACTTTGTCCGGTAGAAAACGCATTAAACATTTTAGTCTTCTTTGGCACCTACATTATTTTAATTAAAGATTTTTCCGCGTGTGGGAAGAAAAAGTACCTAAAATATTTAATATTAAAGAATCGTTTCATAGCAATTGAAGTACCTGGGAAATTAGCTATATGATAACATTTTATAAAATTATCTTACTTTAGAATAGAACGTAAACTGATTAAGACCTGGCCCTTATCTAAAGTAACCATGTCGAGTTATCCTAATAAGGAGACAGTTTTAAGAATGTCGCTCAACCTTTTCCTACAAAAGAGAGAGGATTATGTAATTAATGTAGATAGTGAGGAAGGGGCCGGGTCCCCCGGGCCGGGTGCGCCGCAGCCGCAGCGGTGGCAGCCGGCGGCCGCTCTCAAGCACGCGGCCCCGAGCTGTATCTTGGCCGGTCAGATATTACTTGTTTCATAATGATTGACGGTTGTTGTATGTTGCGAAGGGTAGTCGGGTGTTTAGCTTTTAAGTGTGTTTTTTTATATATTTTACGTCAGTTATAGTTGATCATTAGTACAAAGTGTCTCTGTTATGTGATGCGGATTTTTTCTGTGAGCTTTGGAAGTAGTTGATAGGTCGTCAGCGTTGCGCGACAAGTTTGCCCACAGACTAATTTAAGAAACGTAAACGAACATAATTATTGTGATTATTGTTAAACATGAAGTAGTTCAAAATGCCCTTATATAGGTATTGTAAGAAACATACGCCTTTCGAAAAACGTGTTAATATTAAAATTAAGACAAATCGTTGAAATCGTCGAAGCGAATAGAAAAAATTCGTGTTCCATATTATGTTGTAAATTTCTGATCTCGAAAATGTTAGATTTCTTCTATGTAGATTTATTATTTATCGTGATACTACATTCACTAATATATTTACATTGTTATTGTATAGATGAATGGATAATTTCGTGCCGTCATAATCTGATTTGTTAGTAGCCGATGGACTTTCGATGTTGGTCTGGCGCCGGCCTGCGCCGCTTTGCTGTCCGGCGACGCACGGGCGCCCCCGCCTGCCCCGGGGCCGCGACTAACCCTCTCTAATATTCTAATTAGCTAATTAATCAATCAGAAACTTTTTATTAACAAATAAATATAATCGAAATCAACTACCGCCTTTCACAAAATTTAAAATCATCGGCAGCGATGGATCGCGGTCGCGGTGTCCGGAGTAGCGATTGATAGAGGCGCTCGGGGGAGCAGCCTCGCCGTGCGTCACCGCCGACATACGTGTTATAAGACGTGTAAATATTGTAAAAAAACGCGATCGTTATGTAGAGGTCGCATGTGAAAATGTCTAGTGATACGTTACTAGTTAATCTTAATGTTAGCTAGGTAATCTCGTCCCCAACTGTTTTGGAATTTAAGTTGGGTGTTTCACTGCCTTAAAATAATGGAAATGTTCGATGTAATAGTTACCTTAAAACTACTACCGATAAGTGGCATTTAAATTGTTCTTATACGTTTCTTATGTCATTCGGTGAACACGGAATTTGCGGGAGTTCGACTGAGGACGCGCATTCTGTGACGTATCCATACTTATCTGTGATGGTGCAAAACTACACGACCCCAGTATTTGTACAATACTCTCCAATCAAACGCGTTATAAATAATAATTAATTCGAGAGATCTTTTCATAACGTATATGTAAATCTAAGCCAAAATATGCCCGCGATTCACTACGATAGTCTTGCACACATAGGTAAGTTTTTATTGTGGAAAGATCACAGTACGAAAATGCTACCATTGAGATGAAATTTGTTGTCACCCATCTTCGTTACAATCATCGTCCCCGGGAGGTCCTGAAACGTTTCAGCTGTATATTCCTTCAGAATTGCCAGACTAGATGCCGTGTAAAGTTTAATTTGGAGATACAGATTTTTTTCTGACAACCAACTTTCTGAAGAAACTCTAGATAAAAAAAAACAATAGAAAAAGTTTCTCAGGTGCTCTTTTTAGAAAAACCAAAAATACAAATGTTTGTTCGTGTTGTGTTCAATAAACTATTGAATTGTAAGTATGATAATGTAACGTTCGTTATAAGCCAAATTCGAGTTAGATTCATAGTGAAATTTTCCTCCAAAAATTACACTGGAATGCGTTGACCTCACGGGGACGTTGTATTAATATTAATAGAATTAAAATGATAATATGAAATGTTTACTAAAAAAAAAACTTTTTTACGTAATATGACAGCAGCAGTTAAAATAATCGATTGTAATAAATTTGTTCGATATACGTTAATAAGCTCTGTTAGTTCACTTCGGACGCCGCCGGGCGCGGGTCTCGCCAACACTCCCGAGACTCGCGCCCTTCGTTGTGTACAATAATGCTAAATGTATTGAAGTGAGATATCAAAGCGCTAGCCCAGTATTATCATGCCTGCCTTGTATCCGTGTATCGCTTCACGAAGATCATATTTTATATTGAAGTTAAAGATATTAATAAAAGCATAGAAAGTTCATCGGCAAAGAAGCACCATAGTATGTTTTTTGGTACATTCCAATAACTTTACAGGATAGTGCAATCCTATTGATATTGTATTAATAAAGAACCAAACTTAAAATTAGTATTTAAGTAATTTATTATCCTAAAACTAAAACTATACGCATGTTTTCACTATACTGGTAAAAATGGTTATGTACAATATGAAAGAGCTACTGTTTTATATATGAATTCTTGCTCGCCTGTAAAATTTTGCAGAATGAATCATATTATAAGATTGTACAATATGAATAAATGCAAAAAAGACAATTTCCTCGATCATGTGTGTTCATTTTCCTAAACAACCCGAACGAGCTGCAACTCAGCATCGACTACACACCAGCACTACCAGCAGCCGAGGCTACGAGCTCACTCAATTTAAACTTGCCTGGCTACCTTACAAAAGGATTGTGTTTGCAAAATTCTGTACACTTGTCTACTTTTAATGATAACGATACTTAGGTATTTTATGTATGGCTAGTCAACTAACCACTTGCAACGTCTATTTATCGAGGTAATATCATGAATTCATGAGCCAAACCATTCACCTACCCCTTATATGAATTATACATAGAAGCTTTTACTTCCCATATTTAAAGCAAAATGCTTCGTAAAACATTGTCGAATCCATATTATTTAAGTTTAGTCAATTTTATCACACACAAAGCATTTCAAGTTTGATAGAAAATTCTAGAACATGTCCGCGACATAGACAGTTATCATTATCACATTTACACGTCGTTTTCCTATATAAAAAATCGGTTGTCTGTAACTAGTCGTTTTACTGACGATAGTCAACGTCATAAGAAATAAATTAAAAATTTGGAAACATCATCAAAAATTTTGTAACTCTAATTTAAAAAGCCCGACTCAATGTGTTTAATGTAGGAGAAAATTGTTCCCTTTGACGGCTGGCTGGTCCAACCTGTCATTTCAGACACGTTGTTATGATATGTGGAAAATTTAACATTTATGTTTTAATTTTTTGAAATCATAGTTACACTCGATAATTATTTCGAACGAATAGTAAAGCAATTGATTTATTACTCATCGTGAAATAGTTCTGTTAACTTATTGTTATAGTTTTGTCAATTATAGCATAACCTACAATCGCTGCACGACAATATATCACTGAACATATATTTAATATCGAAAGAATCATTAACTTTATCGCCGCAATTATCGTTGCCATAAACAATTGACACCACATTCACTTTTCACTGCACTTCATACTTGACGAAAACATGTAAATGTATTATTGTATAGCAGCTGTCCACGCGGACGCATCGCTCACTCAAGTAGGAGAGAGACAGATGTCGGACGCTGCCGAACGCGGAGGCCGATTGTGCCATTTTGTTGCTCGTTCCGCGCTCTCGCTTGCACTTCAAGCCTTAAATGGAACGCCTCAGAGCGAGGTAACGCCGCATGAGTCATGTTTTTTCGTGCGTGCAGCCGGCTCCATCGAATTATAAGACGTCGTCACGTCAAAAGAGCTTTAGAATTTAAAGTAGCGTAGACTTGTTAATACGTAGCCTCACACTTAGCCGAAGTTAACGAGTATTACTAGTTGCAAGAAAAAAAACTACTTTATAACAGCACTTAAATTTATTCGGAACATCCGTAACATTTACAGTTTAATGGCGTTTAAAAAAAACAAGCTCGAAATTCAGCGATCGGAATTAAAAAATACGGTTCGTGTAAAAATGACGTTCAGTTGTCAGATGGCACGTCCGTGTCGGTAGAACTGACGTCGGCTTCGACGTCACTAGTGCCAGGTAGCACGTGCTGCGCCGGCCGCGGGGTGCGGTACTCATGACTATGGGTAGTTGATGGAGCGTCTAGGGTACAAACAACAGTCAGTCAGTCGTCAGTGGCATGAAGTAGAGGGTCGCCAGGCAGCGGTTGGAACCAGGAAGCTGCCTACCCTGGCGAACCCTGCACGTCATAGCCCATGTGTAACGTCAAGAGACATGGTACTTGTGGTGCTTATAGCTTTTTATATTTTTGTTCTGTATATGATAGAATTATTATTGTTTACCAGTATAGAAGCATTTATTTTTGCCGCTCTTATTTCGTTAATTGAAAACCCATTTATTTTTCCAAATCGTGCCTTAAATCCATGAGTTATTAGTGAGGTAGGCAAGGTACGCATCATAAGGCTACGGTTTAGCTAAAGAAATCAACAAAAGGAAATCGTTTATGTACTTGCGTGGATGTCAAGTTGTTTTATACTAAAATTAGCTTCTGCCCGCGACTTTGTCTGCGTAGAATTATACATATAAAATCCTCTTGAATTACTTTCTCTATTAAAACAAAACCGCATCAAAATCCGATGCGTTGACAAACAGCCAGCGGAAAGCGACTTTGTTTTATACAATGTAGTGATACTTTTTATTTTTATACTAAATACTACATGATAAGATGAAGTACTTACCGAGCGCATTCGCCGCCAATGCCGCCGGTGCCGGTGTTATACAGGGGGATAAAGATGGATGTCCCGGCTCCCTTATCATGTCGAAATGGGCAATAAATGCCGAAGGGTCTATTAAAATTGCCTGTAAAGAAGAAAAAAAGATCTGGAATAAGGACGGGTAAGCTGTTGAGATCTACCTCGGCGGAGTGTGTAATGATCGGTATAAAAACAATTAATATATTTTCATTTGATATAACAACATTTGATATAATTTCAAATGATATAATCAAATCACTCCTTTTAATATACTTAAAAAATATATATATATAATATCAAAATATCTATTTTAATTTCATATAACGATCATTTGGCATATCATTGATTTCATAATAATAATCTTTTGGTATAACATAAATCAAAGTCGTTCGCCGCTATCTGCCGCTTTTTTATTATTTCATGTCTTTCCTAAATTATCCTACTCCTACTAATATTATAAATGCGAAAGTTTGTGACGATGTGAGTGAGTGTGTATGTTTGTTCCTTCTTCACGCTAAAACGAATGGACGGATTTGGATAAAATTTGGAACGAAGATAGCTGGTACCCTAGATTGAAACATGGGCTACTTTTTATCCCGGAAAATTGCACAGTTCCCGAGGGATAGCGATAAACATGTCAATTGCTAATTCTACGCGGACGAAGTCGCGGGCAGAAGCTAGTAAATTATAACTTCACGAGAAAAGGTTTACAACAACTGACTCTAGCGTGTAATGTTAAACCGAATGGAGTATATACTTGATTAGATTGAGAGCCTGTCTCACCACTCCTTAACTGTCAGTTATCTATGATGACGTCTCTGTCTGTTTCGTAGTAATAAATAGAGACGGAATCATAGATAACTGACAATTAAGGAGTGGTGAGATAGGCCCTGAATGTAGAATTCAAAATACCTCGCTCTGCGCTCCTGACGATGATGCACTGGAACTCAGCGAGGTCCCGCGGCCGGAGCTGTCCTGTGATTGGTCGCTGTGAATGCCGCGACCGTCGCCTGCGCCCGCGCCGACCGCCAAACCGATTTCGTTGCTGTTCTCGTCAAGATCGACCGCGAACGGTTCCGGAATCTCTGCTTGTACTACCGGATTTTCTTCCGGATACAACGCCTAAAGCAGAGAAGAAGTTTTAACCGGCTACAGAGGAGTTTCTCAACTGCTGTTTTTATAGGTCTGTCGATATTTTTCTGGCGTCCCTCTCTCTGTCTATCAAGACTTTACCTCAATTTCTTTTTGATCCTATTGAGTTGATTCGTAAAATATCTATGCCTAGCACTATAAAATTTCACTACCAAATTCCATAACATTGTTTATTGGAACGTTATGAAATCCATTAAAAATTTTACTTACATTGAAATAACAATATTAACATTCTCTTTATCTGGGGGCACGGCAGTGTCCCAGCCAATATAGCCAAGTGAAGCGCAAGAAGGGCACTGCTTACCTTTTCTCGAAGCGCTTTGTCGTTATTTTGAACCCTCACAACTTGGTTTAGGGTTGTACCAGATAACCCACATTCTCGGGGTATGATGTGAATTAGTGGACTTATTACAAGTGTAAAGCTTTAATTACATGGCTCCTATATTTTACACATTATTGATATCTAAACAACTCCGATTTTGTCACTTACTCAGGGTGATCATCAAATTTAATTCTTAAAAGGTTACATATAAATATACCCTATACCTATATATGACGTAGCAAAACGGCCAAGATATTCTAACCTTCTAGTGTTTCTCTTTAGTAAAAAAAAACTGTAACTATGTGAAATTCTTAACTTCTTAAGTAAATTTTATATTTTTGTAAGGATACTTTGAATTACTAAAAATTGTTAAATTCTTACTATAAATTGAGAACTTCCTAATCTGCAGACAGTAAGAAATGAATTGTGCATTGCAGGAGACAACCCACTTGCACTCACTCTAAGACTGTAATACTAATAAACCAAGGCAATATGCTGTATTGATTTTCGGATATAATACAGTCATGTGTCAGAAATAGGCAAGGCTAAATGGTAACACCACCGTATGCATTAATTTTAGATGTCCAATGCCAATATTGATCTAACTCCAAGACATAAGTTGATGCAGAATGTATGTGCAACATGTAGGTACCACGGAACATTTTGGTTTAGTTATTTTGCTTGTATGGCTCTGATCTAAAAAACCGCGTATGAAAACACTTTGGGGGGCGTGGGGGGTTGACGTACACCCCGGAAGAGGGGAGAGTTGATAAATTTTGACTTCACCCCATAAGGGTGCGACCACACCGCCGCTTAAAAAACGGTGACGTTACAAAATCGCAACAAAATGTATGAAGAAACGGTGAGAAAACGTGACGCATACGACACGTCACTGCGTATACGCGGCGGTTTGGTCGCACCCTAAGGCATCCATTCCCATAGATAAATGTTCTCTATATAATTTTGCCAAATTTTGAGCTATTTTGACGCAACTTCTATAGAAGACTAACATTGAAACTTTGTGAATGGTGTTGACTGATGATTTGAAACAGCCAGTTAGGTACCACGGAATCGTCATCCAACACGCACGATGCGAAACTTCCAGAAGAACGGCCGGATACGAACACCTCTTCCGATGTCTGCAAATTAAACATAATCACATCCTAGTGGTATACTCCCTTTTTGTATAGCTTGCCCATATAGAGTAGAAATTAAAAAGTGGCAATACTGTAGTGTCGTCGTGTTTTCTTATACAGGGTGTTTGGTAGCCAGGTACAAAGCCTTAAGGGGGTGATAGCCGAGGTATTTTTGTGCATTTTGAGCCATACATGTCTTAGCCGAAATTGTTTTTTTTTTTAATTTTTCCATAGCATTTGAGACGTGTACGTGAACGCGATCGAGACGTTTTTATATGCGAAACTTACACTAGAGGCTCAGGTTGTAGCATTTAAGGAACATACTCGTAGACTTTCGTTCCTCAGCTGTCTGAATAATAAAGGACGATGCTTGACGTTTATTGTTTGAAGGTAGTAGGTAGGACCTCGTGCCGTACCTACCTGCCTGCCGTGTAGACCTGAGTGAACGTTCGAGTAGGGCGTGCGGCGGAGCGGGGCGTGCAAGTTAAACAAATAAAACTCATACTGGTATCCTGAGTCGACGCTACACAGTCCTTTGCCGCTCCGCTTCGACCGCCTACTCACGCCTTACTCTTGGTCGCTAATCAAAACTAGTGAATACTAACTGCTAGCCTAACGGTTTCATATGCCACGCTTCCAGTCTCTGAATCGATCAAGTGGACGTAGTCAGGCTGGTCGCCGGCTACTGGGTCCGCGTTCATAGAGAAGCCGCTGAATGCTTGAATAGTCAAAGCGCCTGGGTCACTCTGCGCGAAACAAAACATAAGAAAATTGGGAACTGATACTTAACTAGCCTTGGTACAGTGGATCATACACGACCATCGCTACACTGAAATTGCGCGCTACGATAAAAAGAGATAAATAGGGACCAATTCGAGACACGCAAACAACAAGAAAATAACAGCTGCACGCGGAATTTCAAACATTTAACAAAGCAAAATGCTTAATTTTAAACAGTAACATGTGGAGTGTTGAATAGCATCCGCCAGACGAGCAGCTCAGGAAGGGGAGTAGCCAAAAGGCCCCTACTCACTCCTATAGTCTAATGGAACGTTATGGGACAGTGTGTACTGGGGCCTTGCTATTTTACACAATTTGTGAGACATTTGTTTACAAACCTGGGTTAAAATCGTCTCCTTCCTCTCATATATATCTTGGACAGTGTTACCGTCTATTGAAATCGAGTTAAAGTCGTTGTAACTTTCGTTGTCCGCAAAGCAATCTGAAATTTTAGAGCCAGACGCCACAGATTTGAATGAAAGAAGATCAGTGTTCTCCGACGAATTGAAACTTTGAGTTAAGCTCAATATGGAGGTGTTGTAATTTTTTTCAGCAGTATCGACGGTACCAACTGCACTAAGAAATGTCTCCGACTTATTATTAACAACTGTTTTGAAGCTTGCAGACGGTGAATTCAATGTGTCATTCAGACTTTTAGTTATACTTCGGTTGGGGGTTAGAATAACTGTTTCAGAATCAATGTTTTGAAAACTATCCGAATTGTCTATAAAATCTAGACTTTCTTCAATCAACTCCTTCATTGCTGTTAAGATATTGTTTTTATTGCTCTCTTCGGTGTTTTTGCTAGAACCCACAATCCACTCATGAAGACTTGAAGCAGCCGGTGGTAGTTGTGTATTACTTTTTATCCGGCAAGGCTCTAATACTATGACCATATTTGCGTCTTGGCTACTACATTCAGCTTTCTTTTCTTCAATCAAAACTGGTTTATTTTTATCTTCAGAGCTCTTAACGAATGGCATCTTAATACTCGACTTATTAGGCGAATGAGATCCACTTAGGACTTGAGCCGTGTAAACGGTATTACTTGCGCCAACTAATCCTGCTGACACTACACGATCGGCATCTTTTGATTTCAATTTAGAATTGGCGGAAGATTCTGGCACATTTTCTTTGTTTTCGATACCTTTTTTCGACTCTTTTTTTGAAACTTTGGTCTTTTTGATGAACCTCTTTATTCTCGACGAGATTTTGTTTTCTGATCCACTACGAGGTACGTTTGTTTTATTATTTGGCGTTGAATGTCGTCTGGAGGTGAAGGGTTTAGGCCACACTGCTGGTTTCACAGTGGCCACGCTGTTAGGCGAGGAGCACGTTGAGCAATTTTGAGATCCCGGACTACGAGCTCCTTTAACATTGTTCCCCCTGTCACTTGGTCTTGCAGATACAGTGGTCTCCCCCAAAACCGTTCGACTGTTCGAATTCTCTATTTCATTCCTAAATACGACGTAGCTTACGTTCTCTCTGGGCTCATTGGGAATTTTTAATAGCTCTGCTTTTATATCTTCTACATTCAATAGTGGTACTACAGGTTCTTTGACTTGTTTGTTTATTTTTAACATGTGCGGTACAATGTTTTTGTTAGTTGCGAATTTATTTTTTTCCAGTTTCTGCCCTGGAGCTCTTTTGGGCATTCTACTTAGATATGAAGGTATATACTTCTTTAGCGGTGGAATTTCTTCCTTTTTATCCTCTTTTAATTTTAAATCGGGTGGTACAGATTTTGCTCTTCGCGTAAGTTGCGTCGTCCTTCTTGATGTCATCCTTTGGGGCATACTGCTAAGAGAATAGTAAAGAATAGTAAAAAAAATAAGCCCGAAATTGATCACATTATCTTACTTACCGATAACTTTACTATCGTTAGCTTACCTCACACCTATTTTGGATGCCACCTGAAAAAAGGGACAAAATAGTTATAAGTAATGTTCGTGGCTTCGTACATAACTCACTTCGGAACCTGTTGTCAATTTAGGAACATACTTACAATTTTGAATATCGTCGACTGATATCATAAAGATGTAGGTCACATAGCATTTCTGAGATTTTAACGGTTACTCGTAGCGACTAATTACTTAATTAAATCAAGTAGGCACCTGTCTCACTGGTTTCCAGGGTGGTTTTGTAGATATCACAGAAGTAGGAGCAATTTTCTTCACTGGCATCTTATTGCCAATTTCATCCTTCATTTTTGTTACTTTAACATGGTGTATTTGTAAGGGTAGTTTTGCTTTTCGAACTATTTTCTTTTCAGATTTAACGACTGGCTTTTTTTTGGGATCCAATTTATCTTTGGGCACTCCATTTATTTTCTTTGAAGCCGCGTCCTTATTTCTCTTAGGGAATACGGAATTGCAAGATTTCTTTCGAATAGCTGTTCTCAATCTGAATTGCTGCCATTCTCCTTGATAGACCACATCTTCAGAAATCTGTGGGTCCGTGTAACTGTGGAGATGGACGCCCCCACAGCTCAATTTCGATCTTACGGCTTTCGACATTATAAACCTCGGCATCATATTTCTCGAGTTGTTTAATTCTGGAGCGAAGCGGACTCCTAGCGACGCCGACTTTGCCACACTACAAAAACTTCCATTGAATTCAGAACTGGAATCTTCAATTTTTATGTGGCTGCAAACAGACTTCAACATCTCTGTGGAAATCATGTTTTTCGGAATTGACTCCTCCATAAAAGTCTTAGTTGGTTGTGTAATGCAACAACTGCTTATATCGCTGCTTTGTCGATTGGTTACATCAATTTTAATTCCAACTATATCCTCAGAAACAAAATTTGTCTGGTTCTCATCAACGTATTTAGAAATTGTATCAAAATTGCATTCGTTTTTCGTTTTGTTATTATTAATTGAATCGCCAATTTGGGTGTCGGAGTCTTGTATTTTTATATCAATAGATTTTACTGTGGGAGAAATGATAGCGCAATTTGTATCAGTGTCCTGGGTAGAAGTGCCGAAATCTGAAGTATTATCCGCTCTGACATCAGACAGCGAATCTCCAATTTTAATTCCAGTAAACATTTTGGGTACAGCTACAAGTGACGTGGTTGCGGACAATGATGAGTAGTTTGGTATATATGAATCCGTGCCACATTGCACGTCCATGCTTACATGTCGAAGACCTTTCGACGTAGTAGGCTCGTTAATATCTAGAAAATACAATGATATAAATGTAGACGATAACGTACACCAAAGAAAAAATATTAAATAAAATATAACCGAACTAAAAACCTCCTCCTTTTTTGAAGCCAGTTAAAAATACGACTCACCATACAAAAATATTGTTTGTGAATTAATAATGCCGGTAGCCATAGCCATAGGTGTTTTTTCGTAGCACGCGTCATCATTCAAAATACTTGTAACGTTTGTAAGTTCTAACTCCTGCTCGTATAATTCGGTATCCATCCCAGGATCAGTGCCTACAGTTCTTCGCATAGCCAGTGTTTCTTGTTCATCTTCAGTAACAATACCAATAAGCAGACTTTCTTTTGTGGCTGCAAAAGACGGTTCAGGTGCAACAGCGTCTATGGTACTCCCTTCCACAGTCAAATTAAGCTCTTGGTAATGCTTCTGCGCACGAATGCCTGGTTGGCAGAGTTCGATAATGCTATCTGGAATCTAAATTAATTGCCGCTGTTAAGTCTGTCTGTTATAGCGTGATAGCGTTTGCCGATAGTTTATGATTATCGTTTAAATTCCTACTTGCTTCATAAAAGTCGGATATCTTAAACCAATGGCAATTGCTATCCTGCTAAACTATTTCACTACTGATTAAAACCACGCTCACAGGCTTCGATGCAGTAAGCTGCACAAACGTTTGATCCCTGGTATCGTCGATGGGCTTCACTAAATTAGTTATGTAATTTGATACCGAATTCCTGGTCAATTCACATCCTGTGCCTTTACTTAATTTCCTGACGAGATTATTGTAACTCGATTTAGGTTTCATTGTTTTTTTGGTGTGCAGCACTTTGATGTTCTTCACTTTATGGTCACGTTTCAACTGGATTTCGGTTTTCCTGATATAAGTATTGGTTTTTGGTATTTTAAAAGAAGCTATTTCCGCATTTACTAATGTGTTCCGGTTTTTCATTGCCGCTAATTTTTGTTTTCGGTGTAACTTTTTCGTCTTCGACTTCTTCGTTCGACTTTTCGGGCAGCTCTGGTCGTCGCCAGAGCTAAGCAAGAGGTCCTGAGTTTCGGCAGAGTATTGGTCATTAGTGACCCAACTTTGTATCCTCTTACTTACGCGATCATCGTAAATTCTAGGAGATGATACATCGAATTCTGGGAAACACTCTATGTTACCGAGTATGGATGACTCTCGTATATAGTTGTCATGCGCGACCTCGGAATCTGTCACTGTATTATGTTCGCCGTGAAAATCTGTCAAATCTGTCAAGTTTACAAAAGTGATTATTTTGATGCTACAACACTGAATCGCTTTATACATAACAATGTCGATCCACTTATCAAAGAAGCTACTTTGTCAATAAGTATAATGTAAAAATCTGCAGTCTGCAAGTCGCAATTAAAATTCCTTGGCTGTATTACGCCCTCAAGAACTTCTTCTGTACTTTGACTTTCTAGTTTCACTAATAGGTAAGCCTCTCAGTTACTACGACAATGTACACCGTAGACTCGATTTTTAGGGTTAGGTTCGTAAGGACTAGATTGCATAACGACTCTATAAGCAAAACGTCTTAGTTGCATAAGGTCTTGGTAAGCACAATGTCTTTTTTGCAGAATGCCCTACTGAGTAGAATGTCTTAGTTGTTCGATCGACAACCATAGCATAACGCCCGAAGTTGCAGAATGACTAATAGAGTTTACGTCCAAGTTATTAATAAGTCTTGATTGTAAAACGACGCATAAGGAAAAGTGTCTGGATAGCATATGGTCTTAGTAGCAAAACGTCATTTCGACTTTGAAGTTTCTTTATCAAAGAGTTCCTTCACAAACTACGTTTAAGTTTTTCTTGTCATTCAACCATCTAGTCGTTATGACGTTATGAGCCATTTAGACGTTATTAATGTTTGACGATATGCCTACCTAATCGTTTTTCTATTACAACATTTTGATATTAGGGCGTTATACAAACAAGACGTAATAGAACTAAGTCCAATCTTAAACCCGGGCATTCTACTATTAAGACGTTTGTACAATTAGACATTTAGCTACCAAGACCTTATGCAACTAAGACGTTTTGCTTATAGAGTCGTTATGCAATCTAGTCCTTACGAACCTAAGCCGATTTTTACACTATTAGACACCACAGCGCGTGTGTATTCACTGTAGATATCAGACCTGTACGCACACACGGGCATTTGGATTAAGAACTTTAGTGTACATACATAACCATAATTTTGACATGTATTTCATTTTGGTTTTCTGACTAATATTGATAAAAATCGTCAGTTTTGACTATTGATATTGTTAACTTGGTGCAGCTCACTTTGCTTTGTGTCCTTAGGTCAAGTGCAAAAGTAAGTATCGATATGAACTTCTCAAAATTATGTACCACGACCTCATTACGCCGGTGTAAGAGCGTATGATACTTATTTTTGAAACTTCGACTAGATACATATTATTACACTTGACTGTATATAGACACTCAACTCGGTTTAATCTGAGTGCATACACTGGGTATAAGTACTAAGTGTCAGTCTAATTGAGCTTTCATTGAGATATCGGTTGCTGACTTTACATAAACGTTAACTAACCTGGATTTTTAGTAGATACGCTACTTATGGTGGTGCTAAAGTCACTTCTCAACACATTTTCGCCGTAACATTCATAATTATCTTCAATCATTACATTATTATCTGAAACTCAAGATTCATAAATAGCTAAGACAAACAAATAGTCAAATAACTAAGAAACTAAGGCAAATTTATAAAAAAAAGTAACGAATCGTAACACAACAAAATATATACCTGAGGCCTGAACTAAATGACCATATTTCTCAACAATTCTCAATCTGAAACATTAAACACCAAAGAAATACGTAAGTCTTACGTTTTAATAAATAAACAAACGCTTAAGTTCTTACGCAGTATCGTCCGCCTTAATCTTGCCTAATTCAACCATTTCAGAGGTCGTTGTGTCATCTTGGGTTTCTGAAATAAAGTGGTATTGTAAACCATCAAACTTTACTTGTACTGCCTTTCAGTATTCATTAATGTACCGTTGACTATTTAGTAACGTCTATCCCATAGACAATGGAAATATTTGAGTGGGCAATGATGTTCAAAAGATATTTTTAAAAGCTGTAAGTTTGTACGTAATTTTTCACACCGTTAAGCTCCTACAATAAGCCAACAAGGTTTTTCAAAGAAGATTGCAAACTAAAACCATTCGAGACGACCAATCACCACACGTATTATGCCGTCCCTCTCACTCTAAAATTGATGCCTATTAGTGTGAGCGGAATGGCGTTAAAAGAACTTCGAAAATAGAATTTCGAAGTATAAGGGTGCGACCAAACCGTTCTCACCGTTTCTTCATACATTTTGTTGCGATTCCGTAACGTCACCGTTTTTTAAGCGGCGGTGTGGTCGCACCCTAAGGCCTGATCTTTCAGTCAAATAGCCACTAATGTTATAAGCGATGCCAAAATTATTGGCCCGGTACCATGATAATATAAAATGACAATATGGATGATTAAGGGCCTCTCAGTTAAGACCTGATATTTTAGGTGTTGGTTACCAATGATGTCGTCTCAATCTATTTCGTAGTTAGAAGTAGAGAGCGAATCTTAGATAACTGACACTTAAACATCTGAAACTTTACAGACAGTGTGGTATAATAGACCCCTACAAAGATTTTTCATTAAAATTTTGGATTCAAAATTGAATAAAGTCAATAAAATTTAGTTCAAAAATCCTAAAAAATACTTGCTGGAATATTCGGGAAAAATTTAACAGACCGTGTACATTTAGAATATAAATAATCTTAAACAAAACAGCATACCACCATAGCCTATCGCATTCAACGGATAACGTTCTATGAATCGCGTTCTCCTCTTCACAATAGCTTTCTCGGTGAGTGTGAGTAGATCGAGCAGTTTGCACTGCAGCCACTTGGACTGCACAGGGGCGCGTCTGCCCCGACTGCTGTTCAGGGCTATCTTGAGGAGCCTACACACCACTTGGTTCAGCTCCCGAGTGATATCCTCGTCGTGTGTGATCATGGTACGCAGTTTTTTGACTTTACGATCAAGCGCGCGGCGGAGAGAGCGGGCTGAAGAAGATGAAATTGTGTCAAACCAACGCACGTAAAGAGCTCCTGGCGATGTATCTGCGCATGAGCGAAATACGGACCAAATTGGCGGGAGCGGTGGGGGACGCTACTATACCGCATTCACTGCCACCGACGCATATATGCGTTTCGTGACTTTCGCTCGGTGCCGCTGTCATAATTTTACAGGCCATTGAACGCACATGTGCGTCAGTGGCATCTGAACGTCTCGGGTTTGCATGGTGGCAGCGAGTGCGATACCAGATGCGCAAACTATCCCCTCCACTAGCCACCCAGAGCTCTTTTTTACGTGCGTTGACTTATACCTACACAGCTGAATGAGAAACGCTACGCTACGCTACTTCACAGATACAGGGGTATGAATTCCATAGTATTAAAAGGGTGCATCCCTACTGAGCTGGCAACGTCGCATTTTTGGCGATTTTTGCGATTATTTCACAGAAATTGAATGAAAGTTCAAATATCCGTCTGTAGTGCACTTCGTTTTTAGTGTATTAATGTGTCCAATGCAATGATTAATCGTGATGGACTTTTATTTTCGTATTAAAGGGATAAAATACTATATCTCGTTTAATAAGAAAATAAAAGTCCATCACGATGAATTATTGCATTAGACACATGAATACACTAAAAACGAAGTGCACTACAGACGGATATTTGAAACTTTCATTCAATTTCTTTGAAATAATCGCAAAAAATCACCATAATGCGACGTTGCCAGCTCAGTAGGGATGCACGCTCTTAATCACAATACTAGCTGTTGCCCGCGACTCCGTATGCTCAGAATTCACTTATCGCTATCCCACGGGAACTATGCAATTTTCCGGAATAAAAACTATCCTGTCCATCCCCGGGACTAAAACTATCTCTGTACTACATTTCAACCAAATCGGTCCAGCGGTTTAAGTATGAAAAAGTAACATACAGACGGACAGAGAGTTACTTTCGCATTTATAATATTAGTATGGATTGCAGCAAATTTTATCTATTACTAGCCGTTTCCCGCGGCTTCGCTTCCGTTCCATTTCTTTATGTTTTCTCGTCATAAAAACATTCCGTGAAACTTATGGAACATAACATAATTATGGAAAAATAATAGCCAAATTGGTCCAGCCGTTTTAAAGTTATGCGATTAGCAACATTTATTTTTATTTATATACTTAACTACTACTACACTACTTACTTACTACTTACTTACTTTACTATAGACTTAAGACTTATGAGATAATCTAAGTACAAAATAAATTCAAACATATTAAAATGCAAACCATCGTAATCCATCGGCATATTACTTCCGTCGGATATTGTAGAATTCACGTCTGTCGTATCCCACTGAAAGGAGTATTGGCAATAATAATCAAGCCTATGCGAGTCGCACAGCCAGGTACTTTCAAAGTGAGAGGGCTTGGGCCAGTGATGGGCAAACTACGGCCCGCGGGCCAACTCCGGCCCGCGAAAGAATTGAATGCGGCCCGCCGGCGTTTCTTCGAATTGGAGTATTATGGCACAGGATGACGATATTTAGACGGTGCTGCTGTATAAAATAGAATAATAGATGCGAAGGCAAAGGAGCCAGCTAGACTAGCCACGTAGTTCATGCGTCATGTGTCAAAAAAATTGCATTTAAGTATAATTTTGGCCCTTCTTTGAAATATCTGTGATTTTCTGGCCCGTCATGAAAAAAGTTTGCCCACCACTGGCTAGTGGTGGTCGTTATTACAACAGCAGATAACGTAATGCATTATTTGCACGCAACGAACAACACATTATCGAATCGTCAACTATCCTGTTATCATTATTCGTTGTCTGTTGTCAACGTTGTTCATACGCGCGCTGTTGCCGCACTTGGCATAGAAGCGCAAGCGAGTGCGCAACAAATCAAGTAGGTGTGTGCGAGAGATAGCGCGAGCTCGCATCGCAATCGCAATTCAAATAACTGACTTTTGGTATCATTATTTGCTGTTGCTGTTTGTTGTCAGTCAGTACAATAACAAACAAGGTAACAGAGCGTTGTTTTGCTTTTGTTCCCGTACGTTTTTATTACGCTGCGATCGCGACGAAATAAGTATAAGAATTATTTAATAAGTTCATTATCGTTTTGTAAAACAGCAATATAACAGGATAACAGACAACAGTTTACAATAACAGCTATTTAAGAATAACACAACACTGTTATTCATTATTGCAAAACAGCCGTTATTGCCACCACTACCACTGGCTTGGGCTGTAGTGACCATGCTTTCAGCTACCACAATGCGGATTGAGCATCATTGAATTTTAATTTAATTGCTACGTGGTCGAAGGAAATTTCACCTTCAACGTAAAGCTCATGAGATTACTATATAGTGCGTTGGGGAAGATAAAAAACGGTTTTTTTTTATCTTACCCCAACGCACTATAAATAAATGTACTAAAATGATAAGTTCCAGGTAGATTCAAATAACAACATAAAAAAGTACTAAAGAACAGAAAAATCGGATATCAATTTAAACACCAAGAAGCTAACACTTAAAAGTTTAATCAGTTATAATTATTCCAAATTATTATAGTTAGGAAATATCCAGTGTCGATAGCCTGCAAAAGACATTGAACTGGATATTGAAACGTACTACGTATACGTGCATCAGCATAATATATAACTCAAAAATAGGGATCATTTGAATTTCATTACAATTGGTCACCTTACTAAGCATGTTACATAGTATAATATGACACGTTCCTTCTAATAAACTGTACTACCTTAATCCCCTCGCTGGACAGAATAACAACAAAAAAACAGTTGATCCATCCCTCTGATAAAAAATTGAACGTTTACATAAAGGAGCATCTTCACTAAGGGCATTCGCGAGTAATAAGCATTCGGCGGCGAATATTCGTGTGGTATCAACGTCGAGCCGAGCGTTACAAAGCTTACATTGATCTTACAAATGCTCGGGCAAGAATGCTCTGTGAGGACGCTGTTTTAAAAGGTTTTTTACATCAGAATAAGTCTCGTTGTCCGGCCATTCGTCGCGGGAGGTGACCGAGCCATCGTCGATGACGAGTCGAGAGTAGATCACGACTTCACCGTCGATTTCATAGCCATTATATTCCAATAAATCACTGTAACAAATGATAAATACTTGAACGTGTCAACCACAAGATCAGCGTACAATAAGGACTACGATTGGGTAAAACAAAATTATATTAAGGGCCTGTTTCACTACTCCTTAACTGTCAGTTATCTATGATTCCGTCTCTATTTATTACTACGAAACAGACAGAGACGTCATCATAGATAACTGACAGTTAAGGAGTGGTGAGACAGGCCCTTAGTCCGTTAGTTACACTGTCAAGAAATAATGGACACGTACTCGTATTTTTTCTAACGCCAATCAAACAAAATATTATGGTAAAAGCCAGGGCCGGATTTAACGGAGGGCAACCGGGGCTACAGCCCCGGGGCCTCCACAAAAGAGGGGCCCCACAATACTCCGAAAAAAAAAACAAATTCAGACTATTAAATACTATAAACAACAGAACTTGGACAGGAAAATAATTTGGGGCCAGGGGCCTCCACTCCTTTGTTGCCCAGAGGCCTCCAGACCTCTAAATCCGGCATTGGTAAAAGCCCATCGAGGGAATTGATAAAAATCTTAAGAATCATGTTAAGGCGATGCGGCTAGCAACCCATCACTATTTTCCATGCTTTTATTTAACTTACAATGTATTTATGCATGTAATATGTATGTTTGTAAGTGTGTTTGTCCGGGTGGAATCTTGAAACTCAATTTTGAAGCAGATATTATCTTCAACCGATTGAGCTGAAATTTTGCATACTTGAGTAAGTCGGATGACGATACAATAATCTGGTAACCTCCGCAAGAGGGAATCTCTTCAATGGTTGCTCCGATTGGCTTGAAATTTGATACACATAGGTATATAGGACGGATGACAATGCAAGTACAGCCACCAAAAACTACCGTCAGCAAAGAAAAGCTTATATTAAAAATTTCATTTTTGACGGAAACTTATTGATTTCCCTTTCCACCTATGGGGCCTTTAGGTCTTGTTCTTGAAGTAAAATATGCAGATAGAACAGGGATAAAATAAAGAAAATAAATAGTAACGGTAGCAAGAGAGAAAACAAAGACAAAACAAGACAAGCAATGACATATTAGAACACAATAGAGCGTATTCAAAATATAAACCAATAGTAGGTATCAAAAATGGCCAGTGTTCACTAACAAGGGAAGGGCTAAGGGACAAAGACGTGACTTATGTATACACCAGTGGCGTGGCGTCAAGTATATTAGAAGGCAAGCCGAAGAGAACTTAACTAGCCTTTTCCTCTAATTCTGCACAATAATGCTGCGGGTGGTAGGGCCTTGTGCAAGGTCCTTCCGGATCACTACCACCATCTTACTCGCTAATCGTGCCGCTAAGCAGCAGTGCTTGCACTGCTGTGTTCCGGTGTGGAGAGTAAGACAGCCGGGGAAATTACGGGCACAAGAGGCATTTCATCTAAGTCCTCTAGGTTGGCAACGCATCTGCAATCCCTCCGGGGTTGCGGGTGTCTATGGGCAGTGGTGATCGCTTACCATCAGGTGACCCACTTGCTCTTTTGCCTTCCTATTTACATAAAAGAAAAAAAAAAAAAAAAAAAAAAAACAATAAATTGCTCAACTGCCTTAAAATAGGCAAGCCGGTGGGAATCGAGTTCTATGGACGCCACGCCACTGGTATACACCCTACAATATTTATAACTAAGGATATATTGGAGACTTACATAACCCTGTCAACGTCCTCAGTAACATGCTTTACGGTATCCATTAGCTTGTAAATTGGTATTTCCAACTTGCTGACATGTACCGAGTAGTCGTCGTCGTATCGTGTGTCCAACAGTCGGTTAATCTCTTCCGATATCAGATCTAGGATTAGATTGTCTTCTGATTTTACCTGTATGACAATAAAATGTTTTTATCACTTCTCATGCTCAAAGTTCGACTTTATGCTGGATGTAGGCTGCATAAAATGGCATTTTATGCTCTTGTGCATAAAGTAAAATCTTCGTCTAAGACCAAGACAGTCGGGTGCCAACAGCCACAAACAATCACTAAAACTTTACGATATCATATTTTGTTTTTTTTTTAGTTTTTTTTTATTATAATCTGCGGTCTATTAAACTGTTTAATTAGTACCTAAAACTAGCTAACAATAATTTGACCAGTTATTATTGAAACAAATAAGTACATGAAAAATAAAACTTTTTGAAATATAAATCAACACCTGCCTACTCGAACCTTACCACAGTATCACGTTTAAAAAAAAAGAAAAAAAGTTAATTGGCGGGAACTCAGGCGGGAACGTCCTATTTTCTCTTAGTAGGATTTATGTTACAATTTGTTACTGTTTTACGATTAATATTCAAAAATTTCGTCAAGTGAAGAGGAAATAACACTGACTCCTAACACAGTCAATTTGCCAGGAAAAACCATTAAATATATCGAATTGTTCCTATGTCACATTTAATTTTAATTAATATTTTTGCAATGTTTTTGTTTTGTTTCTTCGCAATCTAAGTGAAAAGCAGTGTATAACTCGTTCATAAAACCCATTTTCCCCTCGACGTGTTTTTCCACCCTCGCCGTACCGGCTCGGGTGGCTATATGAACGTCTCGGGTAAAATGGCTTGTTTTATGCTCTTGTTGTACAATCTACTATTTTTGTTAATTTAAATTGTAACCCCATGGTCAGTGGCGTAACTATAGGGTGGCAGGCCTAGCAAAAAGCCAGGACCCCCAGCTCCACGGGGCCCCGAACTGACTTGGCCTTGAGCACAGAAGGGAAGATGACGCACTTCTTTATAGTGAGGAAGGGCCCCATCTGACGAATTTGCCGCGGGCCCCTGACGTTGCAGTTACGCCACTGCCCATAGTAGACAAAAATCGTTTTTTTGATAGTTTAAATTGTACCCTTTAGTAGCCTAGTAGCAGAGGCGACATAATTTTGTAAAAAAATACGACGCCAAAACTTAAAGGGAGTGTTTTATCAAAGTAACCTGCTCGCTCAAATATTCCAGAATTAGTCTAAGGCTCTGGACCCACCGCCGACGATGAGCGAGAAGCGAGTATAGCGAGTTGGCGCTGGCTCTTACTAATAGGGAGAACTAGTAGGGAGAAAGTCCTCGCCGGCGTGTAAACAGCCAGCGATCTATATATTTTGTTCGTTTCTTGAGCGAGAAAACAGTCTATATCTAATCACTTCCTCGCCTTCGGTAAGACCAGTATCGGTACCTAAAACACCTTATATATACTAACTCCCTTATTCATAAAAGTTCTATAGGCTTCTACTGACTTAGCAATCGTTTGTCCTTATCTGTGCAAGGTAAATGTTAATATGACTGATAAGGACAAACGATTTCTAGTTAAGTAGCAGCCTATAGAGCGTTTATGAATAAGGGGGTTAGTATACAGTATTCAACTAGTCGACAAGGTTAATTACGAGCTGTAATTTGATTATACTCTACTCTATTTTGTTTAATTTGTTTGTCTGTAAATTTTACCTACTTACCTCATAAGGATAGTTATACACAGCCACAACTTTATAGTACTGGTTCCAATAAGGGGCATTGTCCCCCCAGTTGATATTGTTCCAAATGTTACACTCCTCTCCTTGAGTTAGAGCGTTAGTGAAATTCAGCATCTTGGTGAGATGCGACACCTCGTCCATCACCCCCCTTGTACTGACTAGGTAGTTAATTTCTTCACCGCCCAACAGATTTTGCGTGGTCTTCGAAAACTTATTTACGACAAACATCGTGTTGTTTAAACTGTAAAGGAAATAATTGGACTTCAATGAATCTCATTTGTATCCAATGCAAAGGGCGTCGCCATAGGGGGGGGTAGGCAGAGGACTGCTGCCCTCCTCCCACCTTATTTTTCATGCAACTTTGCAACATGCGAAATATTTTCTTCTTGATTACCTACATCAGTCATATTCAATGACTTTCATCGTCTCTGTTATCAAAGAGCAAAGCAGCTAGCAAGTTGCCAGTATAATAATTGAGTACCACTGAAAATCTGCTACATGGTGAAGGTCTAATACAACGTTACGCCTTTAGGGTGCGACCAAACCGCCGCGTATACGCAGTGACGTGTCGATGTCGTATGCGTCACGTTTTCTCACCGTTTCTTCATACATTTTGTTGCGATTCCGTAACGTCACCATTTTTTAAGCGGCGGTGTGGTCGCACCTTTACTGTAAAGTTTTGATTCGCGTGGAACCTTTTCTCAGAAAAAAATTACGCTTAATCTTTTGGCAGATGTAAAGTATGTCAATAGGACTTTAGCTGCGAAAAGGTTCCACAGCGTACCGCAATTCAGTTTCTTTGATGGTACAAACCTGCTAGCGACATCACCGATTTCATACACCCTGCCGTTATTCTTTTTCCGCGGCCACATTACTTCGTACATGTCCTCAACGTCAAACATAACGAAGCTCTTTCCCAGTTCCGACTCCAGATTGCACTGCGACGCTTTATCACGGCACAGGGTGGTGATGGAGTGTGTAGAAGACAATGTACCACAGTACGAAACGTAATCAGGATACGGGAAATCAGTTGAGGATTCGACGCTGCAAAGTAGGTATCATTTGCATTGACAAATTTAAAAGATCAGACATTATCAAAGGTTTAAAGTTATCGCGGCCTAAATCCCGTTGATAAAATGTCTGATCATTTGTGTTCGTGTTATATTAGACACGTTTTCTACATTCATAAAACGTGGAATAAACTACATAGGTATTTGAGACATGCAATCTATGTGTTATCTGAAAACTGAAGCGTCATGTTACGCTAATGTCTGTATATGACTAATGTCTATATATACATTTACATACAAGTTTACAACAAGGACAAATAGACATGTTTACTCACTCTGGATATCCACAGAGCATATTATTGGAGCTAATAGTAAGCCGAGGTTCAGAGTCACTATCAATATCGCATATTTGATTCGGATGAGGAAGATCTAGAATACATATTATAGAGTCATTTAACATTGAAATAAAGCTTAAATTAAGCATTACAAAGTCCAAGAGGTAAATAGAAAGCTACAGCAGTTCCATTATTCTAATTAATAACCATCAGGGCCCTATTTTATAAAGCTACAACTTACAATTTACAAGCGGAAGTCTCTTTCTGACCCTATGTGTTAGATAGAGACTTCCGCTTGTAAATTGTAGCTTATAAAATAGGGCCCAGCTATACTTGCATTTCTAGCAGTTACCTTAAAGAAGCGTCCTCACTGAGAGCATTCTTACCCGAGCATTTATAAAGGAGCAATCAATGATGAATCAACCTGTAACGCTCGGCTCAACGTTCACACCACTTGAATATTCAGTAGACACGCATAATGACACAACCAAAACTGTATTTACATACGTTAATTATCCAATACGCTTTAGGACTATTTAGGTTAGGGTGCAGCGGGGTGGCCCATTACCACCAACATATTTGTTTTACCTCACAAATCTTTGCGATTCTTGTATGCGCATAGGGCAATTTGCGTCGGTGTGTGTGTGTCATTATAAGTGTAATGGGAATATTCGACGCTGAATGTGAATTGCACGCGAATGCTCTCAGTGAGGACGCTTCTTAATGCACTTGAGGCCATATAAACACTGGTAAATAGTAAATAATTTAAGTCCTGGCCTGGCCATATTAAAAGCGTTGCAAACATAGAAGAAGTGTGCGTGCAATAACTAAAAACACGGTATGTCACAAAGACTATGCACAAGAAAGCATTCACAGGAAAGCAGAACGTTAGTAAATATGTTTATTATCTCGCCATAGCTTTTTCTAAGCGTTGAAGTATTTTTATTATAGAAACAAAACATATTCTCACTAACTAAAGAGTTTCCATCTGTTCTAGATATGACCAATTTAACCACAGAGCTTAGCACAATTTCGCATTATGTTTAAAGTAATTTAAAGAATATCGCCATTGCGCACATACATGTACAAATAGTAGCTGACACTTAAACAATGATTTAATAGCACAGGTTAATAATGTAGAAGAGCAATAAAAGTAAAACAAAGAGAATGTAAAGTAATAGTGCAAAATAAAAAGTAGTAATATACACTTGCTCAAGCTAAGCATGCATGAATGATCATGAACATCATCATAAATGATCATGAATATCACCATGAATGATCATGAAATATCATCATGTGTGATCATGAATATCATCATCAACATGAATGACCATGATAATCAGAAATATGAATGACAGGATAAACCTAAAAAAATCCATACTCACCAGCAACCAGGGCTAAACTATTGACATCCAATTCCATCTGCTTGTGGTAGTCCTTAGCAACGAAAAGCACCATTTGACTGCAACAGCCATAATGCTCAGTGCCCGGTGGGCCTGGGCCAACTCCTCTACACGTTACAGTGTACCCTGGATACCTCAACACTATATTACTGCACCTGAAATATTACAGCACTCATTGAAAAAAAATTCACTTCACAACCAGAATCTAGGTAGAGTGCCTGTTGCATTTCACGCTAAATAAGAATTACGTAAAAGTAGTTGGTTATGGTTAAAGTTATTATTACAGTAACTTGGTAAAACTCACACTAAGGGAGTTAGATAGTTCTTATCTTATCTTAAAACTAGGGGTCCCTACGGATACACTTCGACCCATTTGCGGATCTTTTGTGTAAAATTTAGATAGTTACAAATGAAGACAAATATTGGTGATCTTTGCAACTCAACTTTGATATTGCGTTTTTTTATGAGCTGAGCCGGCATGAATAGTGCGTAGTCTGCACTATGCATGCCCAGCTTCTAAATAAACCAAACAATTTCCAAATTTTAGACTAACAACATTTGACAAGCTAAGCATTGTTATTAAAAACTCACCCACCACAATTACAAGACCAGCATGCATTGCTTATAATTAAGATACAAACCTGTGCAATTCTGCCGAGAAGTAAGTGTGTCTGCCTTACATATTTACCAATCATGTAACTGCTCTCTGGTCCACTCAAAATAATGGTCCAGCCTTCTCAGTCCACTCTTCTCTAAAGACTTAAAAACAATATTGAAATCAGCATTGGTCGTTGTGAAAATCGCTATCCAGGGCTTGATGAAACCAAATATATTATGCACGAGTCTGTCCAGGTCATGCGGTTTCATGTATTCTATCATCTCAATTGCCACAACTGCATCACAGCCTATTAGCCTGTAGTCTGGATCCGCTGCACTGCCTTGGAAGAGCTGAAAATTCGAATAAAAAACACATTACAGCTGACTCCTAAATCATATAACTGTATTAATTTAAATTAGAAATATGTTGACATTTCCTTTGTAATACTAGCTTATGTACATTACTTTGTACCCTGCTGGGTAAAAGCAGCCTTTGTTTATTAAAAAATAGAGAAGGTTTCTATTTCTGAGATGTTCAATCAAATAGATCAAATAGTTCCAAAAATGAGCTCTTTTGACACTAACAAACAAACAAACAAAATTTGAGTCTAGAATTTAAACTAATCAGATACCATAATTGTATTAAACAGAACCAGCACTCACAGACACTAAAGACTATGATGGTTATAACAATTGAATTAGCTATTGCGTCGCATTGAACTAGCACAAAAGTGCGCATGAGATAGGCTACCCCACTCTTTTTCTTACTGTTTATTCTAGAAAGATATGGGCAGTCTACCTCGCACTCAACATAGCTCTCGCATGCTCTTGTGCTAGCCATGCTGGCTCTGTGTCCACAAGTGATCAAGACTTACGGAAACCCGTAAAGGCTTCTCCCATTTCCTTCCATAGTTGTCAAAGGTAAAATCAAGCAAGTCGGATGCACAAGCAAGTGTACAGTCAATGTCTACACCAAGAATTTGCTTTATTCCCGGTACTTCTGTTAAGTATTTGATGAAATTCATGTCATGATGTCTGCCCATGTTGACAATCTGAAATATACACAACAAAATTTTATTTCATGTTAACACTGTTGTTCAGTGGAGAGTAAAATACCACAGAAATAAATCTAAATCTATTACCACAGAAATGTGGCATTTCATCTTGTTCATTGATATATTAACTTTTAATTTACCATTGAGATTCAATACTTTTATCTATTATGTGTAAATGTGTAACCATGCCATACATATAGCTGAGAGTTGATACTGAACTCAGAAAAGCCCTGGATGTTTTCAATCTACCCAAAGGCTAAAAGATCTTGGTGTCTATTTTTAAGATTTTTCGGCACTGCGGCTTCGCATACAACAAAACCAGAAAAAAGAAAAAAAAACCCTTGCCTTTTCTAACTTCTCGTACCATCGCTCATCCATAAGGCAATCACAGACTGCGGCATATCGTTGGGCATAAACTGGCGGGAAGAACATTACACCGCCATCACCAGTGTACTCCGCAAAAACCATCTCTTCGGTTTCCTCATCCTTGATCACCAAACCATTTCTACCAAACGTCAAAAGCAACTGTCTAAACAAGGGCCCCAATCGCGGTAGCCACCTTTCCAGTACAGTAAGCACTGATTCGCGGAAAAAGATCAATGTCTGCAACGCAATGATCATGGTGCAAAGTAAAGACTTAAGATTTTAAAAGAAAGTAGGTCATTAGAAATTATCTCTCAACAAAAGTGGCTAACGGCATTGAAACAACATGCATGGTGAGATGTCGTGATGTTCACATGTTTTTGTTGTATGTTGTTATTTGTTTTGACATTTGTCATTATCACTGTCATGTCTCCCCGCTGTCACCCACATACCCCCTACCACTCACCGCGTTTTCCGTTTTTTTTTTTACTATGTGATCTTTACACCATACAACCAAAGTTAAATCAGGACCATAGAGCCAGGGCCGGATTTACCATAGAAGCTAAAAAAGCTGAACTTAGGGCGGCAAAATTGGCGCAAATAAAAAAAGTAAGGTTGCGGACACGAGTGGGGCGGCAAAAAATTGAATTGCTTTGGGGCGGCAAATGTGTAAATCCAAAACTGCATAGAGCTCTTTCCTCGCTCCGTTCGAATTAGTAGTACACACAAACAAGGTTTTTATTCAATCTAGTTTATAAAAAAATCCTCACAATAGAGCTATGTACTCTTTTCGAAAGCTAATTAGGCACTATTCCTTAACACAATGTTCATGACGGTGAGTATACATATATATTATCAAACCTCACCTCTTGTTACAAGTCGTTGCTCAAGATAAGATGAGACTATCTAGTGCATGCATGAGCATTTCATTTCTTAAGTCAAAATTTTCAACTATTCAATGGGAAACAATTAGTAGAGTAAAATAATGAGTAAAATTAATAATTGAATACAACCTATGGCCAAACTACAAAAAAGTTTTTATTTGAATAGGTAAATATTTTGAATTGAATAACTCCGGACATTTGAATAGAGATCCTGGTAACACTGGTTTAAAAAAAAGAAAATTTCACGAACGAAAGAGAAGAGAAGCAAAGTCTAGTTTAGTGCTGCGCTGAACTTCTCGAATTAAACTGGTTTTGAAGACAACTGCTTATCGAATTAAGGTACTTAATGATCTAAATTAAACTGTGACATTTTTAGTTCATAAGGTACTACTATAGACGGTTACTACGCTTCGTAAAACCATCCTAGATGATTGTGGAAATCAGCGTCCATTGTCAGTTTTTTGTGGCCACATCCTCAATTTTATTGTAGCACGTTTCGCTTGAATTCGGACAAAAAATTGATAGTTCTTAAGAGCATTCACCTTTAGTGTTAGCTCTGCCGTGCGCCTACGAATTATTTCCGAATGTTGTGAGCGCTCTCTCTGTGTATTCCTGTGTGTTCAATAGTAGAAGTACCCACTTTTGATGACCCTGTATTCAAATAATTAACTTTGTTTCATAAACTTAAATATGGTACAGTTTCTATCTATTTCTCACATATATTAACTGCTTAATTACAATCTGTAAATTATGTAGATATGTACTTACATTATTATTGTAATGGTCCAGCAAAACTTTCCATGAATAGTAAATAAGGGTTTTATTTTACTAGTGCGTTGTAAAAAGGGGGTAAATTTGTTCTGGAATCTTATCAAAAGGTATTCATACATTCAAGTAGAACACGGAAAAAATAATAATAGTCACTTTTGAAAACAACTGCTGTTGGTATTGTCCTTACTGTATGTTATTTTGTGTTAGGTCTCCCCCAAAATATAAAATTTGTTTAGTGTGTAAGGAAGCCATTATAAAAAAGTAGAAGTTAATTCGTTTCAAGCGCTACATGTGCAAGTGCTAAATTTAGAAACTACTTGCTGAATATTTGAAACTCACTGAGATATAAATAATAATAGAATTTGCAAGTCAAATCACAGCACATGCCTGCTGAAAATGTGAAGAAATATTTCTATCCACATCACACATTTCAGTGTGCTCATTCACTTGTTCAATCAATTCAAAGCTCTATTTTAATTGGCTGATTTTCACTTTTGAAATATGGATTCCATCACAAAACTACTCTTGTAATAATAACAAATGTTATTGACTAATTCAATTGTTCACTCTGTCTTGGTATTAGTATAAACATAAGTACACATAATTATCCCTCTTCAACAGAAAAAATCCATGTCAATTAAAAACCGACATTCAAAAAGAATAACATTCAAATACAATTGTGACTATTTACCTACCAGTTCTAATTAAACCCAAATAATGTTGCCATATTACAATTCAATTCTAGCGCCCAGGCACATTCACAGTGCTAATATGCATTATAGTGATCACCAACAGAAATCACCTTAAATAGGATGTTTTTTATATTGCTTTACATCATCATCAATTTACAGGCAACAATGACAGAAATAACACCAATACTTGATCCAAAACACCGCAAACAGCTTCTGAGATTCCTTCACACCGGCAATGAAATTCCCAAGTACTACCCGGGCTGTTGGTCGGCTCATAAGTACTTTGAAGCTAGCTGCTTGCAGACTATTGACATGGCACTGGCTGATAATGTGAACAATGTTGAAATTGTGGACATCATACTAAAGGTAACCCTGTTCTGGTGTATTCAGCAAATTATTTCTTTAAGTGTTTCTATACGAAAGATTTTATCTACCTTCACACTGCCATGTACAGTTTTTATGTATCAATCTTGTAAACTTTTGTTGCCAGTGTTGCCGGTACAGTAAAATATTTTATTAATTTAAATTTTATAGTAAACTAAGTGGTAAAATTTTTAAATTTTGATTAAAAAATAGTTGGGTGTGCCTGTGTTATTAAAAAAAAAAATGTTTTCTTCAGGCTTACCAAGATGGGTGGTACACAAGATTCGAAACGATCGCCTTCGCTCTCACCAAGTGTCTGCTGGTTGGCAGTAACGCAGTGAAGGCTGCGACTTACAAAGCCGTAGGACAGATTTGTAACACCCCAGAACAAATGATGCTATTCTGCAAATACACAAGGCTATTGAAAACAGGTAGTTAATTTTTAATCCGATGCTACTTTGTTGCCGTCTATAACCATGAATTAAAACACCTTGCTCTCTGCAGGTCAAGCTATAGAGATACATATATAATAGCAGTTGTTAAATAGTGTCCTATCTGATGTACAGTGCTTCTAGTTTCTTATGAGAGCGAATAATTAGGACAGAGTGATGCCTGATACGATACGGCTGTTGTACTAGCTCTCAATCTCAAAAACATTTTTCATAAATGTTTATTCAGAACAAGGCAACTGTCTAATACATTAACCCCTTTATTCATAAACGCTCTATAGGTTTCTGCTAACTTAGTAAAGTGTGTCCTTATCTGTGAAAGGTAAACGTCAATGTGACAGATAAGGACAAACGATTGTTAAGTTAGCAGTAGATGCCTAGAGAGTGTTTATGAATAAGGTTAAGAAACTAGAAGCACTGTAGTAGCTATTATAGCTCTAAGCTGCGGTTGAAGTCGTTAATTATACTAATATTAATTTTCTTTTTGCCAGGTAATGGCCGAGGTTGGTGCAAGATCGTCAGCAACTGGTACACCTCCAAGGACCCGATGGAGCTGGCAAAGGACGTCAGCAGGGTGAAGGCTCGCCACGGGCGCTCCCACAACACGCTCCTTCGTAAGAGCCACGTCAAGATCCCGACAACTGATAAACGTGAGTATAGTCCCACCGCTTAAATGATTCCTCGCCCGCGCGGTTGCGGGGCGCGGGGTGGGACGACCGCGGAGGCCGAGAGGTGCGGGCGTTTGGCGCGCTACCCGCCCGCACCGCGAGAGCTCCCCGCGGTCGTCCTCCCCCGCGCTCCTTAGCCGTTGCCACACGGCGGCCACGACGTACAAAATCCGCGTTCTGAAATGAACACAGGCACGACGTCGTCTGTACACGCGTCAATGTGTGCGTAAGATACACAGGGCTGTCTATCGCAAAAACCTAGTACTATAAGTACTACCAATGACATAAATATAGGTACTTATAATGAAGATATGGCTTAGATGTGTGCAAATAAATGTACTTTATCGTTATCTATTTATTTAAAGTTACTTAAAATGTGTCTGTCTGTGTATTTAAGCATTATTATTTTCAATTACAATAGATGTACGACAACAAACTTAAGCGAATGTTTCTGTAGTTATTTCATGTATTAATCGCGATAATTTCAGAAAGCATTAATTTTCTAATGTTTTATAAAATGAAGTAGGTAGGATAGATTCCCGAACTTGTGACGTGCGGCCGACATACATCGCGTTGCGCACCCTACTACTTGCCAGCAGCTTTCCGGCAGACTGCGCTTGAGGGGTGGGGTAACTCGAATCGGTGCGGGGCGGAGCGTGGCCATTCTGTACGTTAGTACTATTATATATTCTGTGCCGTCGCAGCGGTCGTTCTATAATAATGTTTGGTACACAGCTAAAGTTTAGTACACTTATGTACAGGACAAGGGCATGAATATATTTATGTATGTTACCAAGACGTCAAAAACATCTATGTATACACCTTTTGCCACAAACAATAAGGTTGGTTATACATATATTGGACATGATGGCTTTATTGATTATTATGCCCTCGACTGAACATGTAAGTCAGCTTACTTGTTTTAATTTAGCAAGGAAAGATTTGAGAAAGATTTTGCAAATGAATAGTCCAAGGGAAAAGCTATTCAAGTATTTTTATTATACTTTACAAATTTTCTGTTTTTTGTAATGTATATGAAAAAAAAAAATACAAAAATACGCTTTATACTCACTAATCGTAAATCGAAGATTATGATCTGCCAGAGTAGGCAGAGCATACAAATTGTGTTGAGTCACCTTCTAGCCTGAACTGTACGCCACAAAGATAAATGATATTGATAACACTTTGAATAATATGAAGTCAAAGAAAAGGAAATCACTGACTACTTTTCCATTCGCATATGGTGTTTCTAAACATCGGCTCAATTCTGGTTCTTAGGGTATCTAACAACCTGTCATTAATTCTATACGTTTAAAAAAATACAATTTCAGCGCGCGACGCTATCGTCAAATACGCTATCTATGGTCTGAAGAAAGCCAAACAGTTTGTAGGCGACCACGAGGAATCGAAGGCGGTGTTCCAGTATATCCAAAAGGTGGAGGACTTGCGTCATTGCGAGGACCCGGTTGCGGCGGCAGCCATGGTTGCACAGCATCACTTCTCCCTAGAACACGTGCCAGGGCATCTGCTGATCTCGCAGGATGTAAGTTACCTCACACGTTGTTTCCTGTGTCACTAGAAGATTTTTTTACTTAGACCTAGTTGTATTTGGCGTGCGCTGGCAACATTCCAACAAAAAAAAGTCGGGCCATAGACTCCGAAATTCGGTTTTCGAAGTTCGCTTCATGTCGTTCCGCACCCCTTATACTTGTCTTCATTTAATTTAGAATGAGAAACCACAATAACATTATATTACGTCTGGTCAACTATTTCTTACCTAGTAAATAGTACAGGGGCCTTACCATGACGTCTTAACGCGTTTCAGTTTAGGTTCGCTCGCTGTCAGATTCATACTAAAAGTGACAGCTGAAACTTGGAACTGAGTCGGAATTAGGACGTCATGGTAGGCTCCCCTGTATTGTTATAATGTCACTTTATTTACGTGTCGTTAATTGTTACTCTAAGCCGTGGTAGCCTAGTGGTTTGACCTGTGGTCTCTCAAGCAGAGCGTCGTGGGTTCAAATCCCGGGCTCGCACCTCTGAGTTTTCGGAATTTATGTGCGAAAATTACATTTGTAATTTGCCATGAGCTTTTCGGTGAAGGAAAACATCGTGAGGAAACCTGCGCACATCTGCGAAGAAATTCAATGGTGTGTGTTAAGTTCCCAATCCGCACTGGGCGCGCCTGCGAACTATAGCCCAAACCCTCCAATACACGGAGGAGGCCTATGCCATGAGGCACGCCGAATTTCGCGACAATTTAATAAATAAATAAAAAATAAACGTATGACAATAACAACAACAAAACATGTACTTACTGACAATGTAGCGAATTCGGTTTAAAAAGGCTTATTTTATTTATTTATTTATTTATAAGCCTTTTTATTCCGAATTCGCTATAATTTCAGTAAGTACATGTTGTTGTTATTGTCGTTTATTTATTAAATTGTCGCGTAATTCGGCGTGCCTCATGGCATAGGCCTCCTCCGTGTATTGGAGGGTTTGGGCTATAGTTCCCACGCTTGCCCAGTGCGGATTGGGAACTTAACACACACCATTGAATTTCTTCGCAGATGTGTGCAGGTTTCCTCACGATGTTTTCCTTCACCGAAAAGCTCATGGCAAATTACAAATGTAATTTTCGCACATAAATTCCGAAAAACTCAGAGGTGCGAGCCCGGGGTTTGAACCCACGACGCTCTGCTTGAGAGGCCACAGGTCAAACCACTAGGCTACCACGGCTTTTTTTTAAAAAGGCTTATAAATAAATAAATAAATAAATTGTTACTCTAGTACAAATTGTAAAGAGATTACAGTTCACGATCCGCAATATAATGTTGTTGTGGTTTCTCATTCTCAATTAAATGAAGTGTAAGCGCCTGCCGAGTGGGGATCCATGCACAACAGACGCCTCTGGAAAAGTTTCAGTATAAAAGACTCCTTGTAGTTTCACAGTTATCTCTGAACACTCAGGTTTGGGACGCGGTACTCCCACATATGGACTTACACGAGCTGCTATATAACGTGCAACGCATCCACAACATGGGTTTCCTGACCAGCGAATCGCCTACCACCGCCATTTTGATATCGCTGTTCACCAATGAGGATCTTGTCAAGAAATCTAAAGTGTCGCCGATCGAAGTTTTCATCACGTTAAACAACTACAAGATGAAGTCCAGGTACGAATGAAGAATGTTTGCCTAGAACAGTTTACATTTACATTCGTCGGTGCCAGAGTCCGACTCCCACTTGGCCGATTTTTAATCCCCTCTTTGTTTAACTGACTGATGTAATAACGTCATGTAATTAGTGTCGCAACGGTTTATGAGCGCTTAGCAAAAGTGGTGGGGGTGTTTGTGCAGGTGTATACAGTCCTTCAGCGACGCTAGACGCGGGAGCGAGAAGCGACTGAACGAACCAATAGAATGCGTTCGCGCCACGCGGCGCGCTACCTCCCCGCGTCGCGGCTCAGTCCCCCCGCCAAAGAGACCCAAAGTATGAATTCTGTGCATTCAGGGTCACCGCTCATAAACGGTTTCGACACTTGTATCACGTATTAATCACGTAATTTTCTAGGCCAATGAAGCATGAGAAGGCGAAGGTGGCTGTCGAAAAGGAGAGGCGTCGCCGTACGCGACAGATATTTGATAGCAAAACTGGACTCTGGGAGTGGTCAGTGACTCGGCGGCATCCCAAGGAGGTCAAGCATTGGGGTGAGTTGTCTCACTATTTCTTTCTTATACTATACGCTATGCCAGGATTTCCCAACGTTGATTTCGCCGAGGCTCCCAGAACCAAAAATAATATTTTCATGCGTTTTTTTTAGTTTTTAAAAAGCCACACTTTCCAGAAATGCAAAGCAACCGTGTGTATATTTACACGTACCATTTTGGCTGCTTTTGATTACTTCACCACTCAAAACCTATTTAACCTACATTTACAGGTGGCGGCACGTAAGTAAAACGTGGAGGGGAGATGCGCAGTATGAAAAACAACATCATCTCCCCTCCACGTTTTACTTACGTGCCGCCACCTGTACTTAATGCAATATGGTAGAGGAGAAAGGGATGGTGAATGTAACCGCAAGCGCCTGCGCGTTCGACATAGTCCATAAGGCCTCTGTGCTAAAGCGACAGCTCCGAATACCCATAAATTGCTTGCTTTTTAGGGTTTCATTACCCAAAGGTTAAAAACGGTACCCTATTACTAAAACTCCACTGTCTATCTGTTTGTCTGTCTATGTGTCACCAGGCTATGATGTATTTCTGTTGCCGCTATAACAACAAATACTAAAAAGAGAATTTTAACTAATATGAAATAACTTCACACTGCCTAAATTTTGCTTAGTAGCAGGGTTCTGCAAGCACTGGATTTTATGTTCACTTGCCGAATTTGTACGTAATACGTAACCCTCGGTGCACA
Organism: Pandemis heparana; assembly: GCA_963854515.1. Lineage (NCBI taxonomy): Eukaryota > Metazoa > Arthropoda > Insecta > Lepidoptera > Tortricidae > Pandemis > Pandemis heparana. Next base: position 29,062,244 of record OY978006.1, on the reverse strand, counting down.
GAAGCACAGAAGGAAAGGTTATGCACTTCTTTATAGTGAGGAAGGGCCCCATCTGATGAATTTGCCGCGGGCCCCTGACGTTGTTACGCCACTGCCTCGGCGCGCGAGTCTGCGCACTTGCCCGGTATTTTATACTAATCAAATTTACACAGGCATCGACCAGCCACCGAACCAAGCCGTCATAACTGCGCTCACCAATCTGGTTGACATGACCTGGGTGCTGACGCCCAAGACTGGTGCTCGCTACATGATCACCATGGATTTGAGAGCGCACATGTTCAGAGGTGAGTCGGGGGATGTCAGGTTACTTTTATGGATAAGTTTAAAAAGTTACTACAGTTGTGTAGGGAGCTGAAGAGTGTTAATAAAAAAAAACTTAGTCGCCTTTGTTTTTATCAATACTGATTGGTTTTACCTGGCGAATATGTACCTTGTGATTAGTTGAAGTTATTTATTATTTGGTCAATTAAAGACCGTTAATGTACGGCATTATTGTTTTACATGCGTGTTTTCGCTCAAAATATTTAAGAAAATTAAATTTACTTACTTTCATAAAATTAAAATGAATTTTCGTGATTTTCGCTATTTAATTTCGTAATTTTTCAACTAAGAATGCGACCACCGCCGCTTAAAAAACGGTGACGTTACGGAATCGCAACAAAATGTCTGAAGAAACGGTGAGAAAACGTGACGCATACGGCACGTCACTGCGTATACGCGGCGGTTTGGTCGCACCCTTAGTTGATAAATTACGAACTTAAATAGCGAAAATCACGAAAATATTTTTACTAGTAGAAGAAAAAAAATACAATTAAGTATTACATAGGTCTTAAAATCTCGTAACTCATCTCTTACTACAATGGCGGTACTCAACAACAAACCATTTTACGCATCGACCCTATAAAGCGCTATTATATACCAGGCCGTCACTTCTGCAAGAACTTTGTGATCCCCAAGAAGGGTAGAAAGACATCTCTGACCAAGGCGGCGCCGACTGCTGCCGGCGGGGGCGACGCGGAACCCGAAAAGAAGTGCAAGAAACACATACTGGCCGAATGCTTCTACAACAAGCACGTCACTCCCGGACACGCTGGTAAATATACTACAGATATAAGGTATTTTCATTCTTACCTGTCCTATTTGGTAAACAAAATTCTAACCTCAAAACGTCTCATTTTTGCCATTTTTTAACTATTTCATCGTTAATAATGGAACTGAAGATAAAATGTCAGCAAAATGATGTACAAAATATTGCCTCAGGTTTGTTTGATAGGATAATACACCTTATTCTTTACAAAAATTTGCACATTGAGGTTAGGATTTTGTTTACCAAATAGGACAGGTAAGAATGAAAATACCTTAGTGCGAAATGATTTTCCATGTCGTTTCGTTGAATCCCATGCGATTTTCAACTTAAGCGACATTGTAATAAGGTTCTTATTTATAAAAAAAAATCCGACAACTGCAGTTGTACGCGACTTTAATAACATGTCACTAAAGTTATTAAAATATAAAGGCTATTAAAAAAAAAAAGTTGCAAATCGGATAAAATTTAACGAAGTGTCATGGAAAATTATTTTGCACTATACCTGTACCTACGTTTATCTGCAGGCTTATTACGTAACTCGCTGGCGATCGCCATCGTCTTCATTTTGACAGTTCATGTATGGGCTGACAATTGGCATCGGAATCAGCTAGCTGTTACATTCATACAACAACTGTCAAAATGAACACGATGGCGATTGTGAGCGAGTTACGTAATAAGCTAGCTGATATCTGCACGTCTAGCACGAGAACGTCGAGAACGCACAAGAGTCGCGTCGCGCGCGTGATAGATACGTGAGAAGTAATGACACGACGCCACGCGCTGGAAACCTGTCTGTCTCTTTTGTTCTCAAGAGTTTGAGATTACGTTGCGAAAGAGACGTATACATTGTGCGGTCGAAACACGACTGAACCAAAACTCTACGCAATAGACGCGTCGTGCAGACTTTTGCTTCCGACAGTTTTTGATCGTGATTGGGAGTCTAGTTGTTTATGATTGCAAGTTTAAATGAAGGCTTCTAAAACTGCTATTCTGACCAGCATAATAATTTTTCGCAACTCTTCTATATGGGAGATATAACTAACTCTAAGAGCCTGTTTCACCACTCCTTATCTGTCAGTTATCTATGATTCCGTCTCTATTTATTACTACGAAACAGACAGAGACGTCATCATAGATAACTGACAGTTAAGGAGTGGTGAAACAGCCCCTAACTCCTATACCTCGTAAAAAAAAGTACTGCATTCTGCGTTGAAACGTGTTTTTTTTTTAATTTATTCGTGTTCGTGTTATTGTAGCTATAATCACGGCGCTTCAAATATTGAAGCGCGAGGACACTGTGAAGCTGGCAGTTTTCACCGACGAAGGTGTGCAGATCATGAATGTCGACAAGAAGTCGGCCACCATCGAGAAGGCGGAGGTCATCCTAAGGGTGAGTGATGGTTTGCTTCACAGAATAACCCCCTTATTCATAAACGCTCTGCAGGCTTCTGCTAACTTAGCAATCTTTTGTCCTTATCTGTGAAAGGTAAATGTCAAAGTGACAGATAAGGACAAACGATTGCTAAGTTAGCAGAAGCCAATAGAGCGTTTATGAATAAGAGGGTAAGACGCTACAACTGTGAGGAAGACGAGTTCAGTGGCCTTTCTCACGAGTAAATAATAATTTATTATAACTAGTGAAAGTGCCCACAATCATGCTAAACGTTGCCTGAAGGTTATGTTACCTTAGGCTCTGTCTACCCTGTGAGAGATAAAGACGAGATATATGTATGTATGTGGAGAAAGTGCTTTGTGTGTCTTTTATAATGTTCTGCATAACAGCAGTGAAAAAAGTATTATTGGCGTTGAAATAATTGAGAGATCTAAAAATTTGACAGCTGTCAGCGAGTGTCGAAGAAAAAGAAGCATTGTCAGTTTCAATTAAGGGTATCTAAGTTCTCTCAGCGTAATCCTGTTAGGAAAATGATCTCATATATCTATCTCGCCTTTACATACGCGTATAATATCACTTTTGCATTGCTGATCTTTAAAACTGCATTATTATTACAAAAAAGTAAAAAATAATCTAGTGCAAAATAAACCTTAAGTCAATGATGGATTAATTTTTAGACACGCGTTCAACGTCTGTTTAATTTTTGTAATAACACTATAGGTGTTTAATTAAATAGAAAAGCACTATCGTCGCCTCGCCCAAAACAGTAATCTCTAACTTCCAAGCCGATGCAATAAACTAATTATTCTTATTTTATTCTATTAACACACAGAAAGGCAACCTCGGTCGCGTACAGATGGACGCGCCCATCGAATGGGCGGCCAAGAAGAAGAATAAGTTCGACGTGTTCATAAACATGGTGGACAGGACCACTCGCTACATGGAGCTGGATCAGGACCAGAGGGGGGGGCGCGGGCCGGGGGGCAGGTTCGGCCCTCCCCCGACCCCCGCTTCGGATCTGATAGACCACTGCCCTGTCAGAGCTCTCATACGTTACAGGGCCAATATTGCTGCTAACGCTAAGTGAGTACCAATATAGCAATTTTAAATATAATAGAACCGCCTTCAAATGTGGCCTAAAGCGCTTTGGGCCTAAAACCACTGAATTTCATAAAATACCTTAAAATAGTCTGTCGTACTAGGCAGTGTGGATCTAGTTTCCTTTACCTTTCCCGGAGGGAATAAAAACTTAAAACAAAAAAAACTGTCTTGCGTATGGTTTTGCTCTTGCCAAAATCAGCTGTTCACATGTGCGGCGGCCATTTTGTGAGTTAGCAGAGAGATAAAGTAGAGTCTACGGTCCGCTAACTTTCGGAAGACTTGACAGACCCTTGATGGACTGATTAGCGCTAATTGACGTTTATGAATCATGTTTTTTTGCATCGGTCCTATAGCGAGCTTATAGCGAGCCTCTAACTTTTTATGAATAAGGCTGTAAGTTAGCACAAGCCTATAGAGCGTTTATGAATAAAGGGGACAGTGTATATGTTTCTAAAGCTTATATCACACTTCGCAGGCTGATAGTGATGTCGCTCGCGTCTCACCGCGTCGCCACAACCGATGGCAACCACGAAGGCGTACTGGACATCATTGGCATCGACGAACACGTGCCAAAGTTAATGGACGCGTTCGTGCTCGGACATTTCATGTAAACCAACCATCCAATCACCGCCAAAAGGAAGTCTACGTGAACCAATCCTGATCAAGTAATAACGGTAAATTTCATGTTACGTTTCTTCTTTTTTAGAGCGTTCTGAACGTTTTTGATACTTGAAAACCAGACAAATGTTAACCCCCTTATTCGGCGCACTCGGAATCACATCGCATTTACTGTTTGTCTCTATAATACTGTATAAGATGTAAGAGTAAAAAGAGATTGTGAATGCTATTAGTCATTGACCTCTGTGGTGCTTGTTAGTCATTCAGTCATTTTGCCAGACACAGACAAAACATTCGTAACTTATGTCTTATGTAGTAAGGGGGTTAGTGTTGGCCTAACTATGGCTGAGATTAAATTGTGCAAAGAACATCCCTCGAGAACGTTATTTCTTTTACGTCGCCCCGGGCCGTAAGTAGCTATTTACTGCCCGCTACGCGAGCGGATATTTCCACTTCCTGGCTAGGGGAAGACGTGAAATTTTGTTCGCACCTCGGTATTAAAGAAAGCCTCAGGTCGCATGTTTATCGAGTTGCTGCGATCTGAGACATTCTTTATTTCACCACCCTCGGAATATAATGTACTATTAAGCACAGGTCAATTCCCATGATTCAATAATTATATTGTAAGAAAACTACCGGTTTACCTCAATATTGTAATGAATGATATGTACGAGGTTTTTTTTACCACAAAGGTGTTCCGTGAAACTATGTGATTGCGCATTGACGATATTTTTTATTGAAACTTCTAAATTTTTGTTTGAAGCGATCGGTTTTTCGCTTAGCGTCTGTGCGGGAGGTTCGGTCGTGCTTTGGTGAAGATTTACTGTGACTGATACACTTTACTTTGACGCGGCTGAGATCTCGAAAATAACGTAACCACATATTTTAACTTTCCACTTTAAAAAAGGTGCAGGGGCCTTACCATGACGTCCTAATTCCGACTCAGTTCAACGCGAACCTAAACTGAATCGACGACTGGATTGACGTCATGCTAAGGGCCCAGGTCTGTTAATTGCAAAATTTTCTCATTTCAAAGCGGATAAGGGCAGATTAATATTAAGTTTTGGGTTTGCCTTTTATTGAGACTAGCAAGGTCTTGAATTAAATATTTAAATAGCAACATAATACAATGAAAGTGTATTCTGTCACTATTTCTCTACATAATGTGCGACCTACATCTTTCGCACAGGCCGCCTTGTTTGTAAGGTATGCTTGTTTAGCTTTGAAAATTAGTTTAGGTATTTGACTTTGATTGCTCTGTTATATAGTTTGATTGATGTAGTTTGCAGCGATGATAACATACGATCTCCTATCATTTGGTATAGTACAGTATATGGATCGTCTGCGTTTGAAATCCAATTGCACTATTGTTGTTAAAGTCGAATAAATTATTGTTATTGTTAAATGTTAATTGCAATAGAGCTCGCGTGAATCGGCATTGTTTTTTTCTTATTAGCTCGCAAAAGACCGTTCTTTCTATAGACAAAAAAATATAGATCTGTTATACAGTGCTACAGTCAATAAACGTATTTCTTCTTTTTCTTTTTCTTATTCTACTTCCCCTCCTACAGGGCTTTTGATATCATGTAAGCGAAGTATCCACTGTTACTCTTGACAGTGGTTGGTAGAAAAACGGGGGTAAGGTTAAACTTATGACCATTTATGTTCTGAACTTTATAGTTGCACCAATTTTTTGCGTTTAACAATATCAAAAATTCGAATGGTTCAAACAAAGAAGCCAAATTGTAATAGTAAGCTAATTCGTGGTTATAAATAAAAATGAATTTATTTTGTTTAGGCGTGACCTTTTACAGTATTTCATGATAGTTGGCATCATTTTCGTGGTTATAATTTATAACGACACATGACATGTTACTGACGGCTGGTGATGTTTTTCATCGTTAGAATACCATTCTGCCTTTAGAGAAACCTTGCTACTACGTGACCACGGAGTAGCTAGTGTCATGGACAGCTAGCGAAACTTTGGTGCCGATGACGTCATTATGCTGGGCACAGGCCTCCTCTCAGAATAAGAAGTCTTATAGGGTGTTTTTATATAAGCAATACTGCGACACCCCATTGATTCTTAATAATAGTATAAATATTAAAATAAATGACAAAGACAATATAAATAGCAGCAGGAACAATAAGTAGCGGCCGTCTCAACTCAAGTATCAATACGAAACTAAAGAGGCCAATAACTTGATAATAGTGATGATACTAATGATCTAGATAAAATAAAAACACTGTATGTAGTTTGACGTCATATGCCTGCCCGGCACCAAAGTTTCGCTACCTGTAGGCTTATCGTCTTCATTTTGACAGTTCATGTATGGGCTGACAATTGGCATCGGAATCAGCTAGCTGTCACATTCATACAAGAACTGTCAAAATGAACACGATGGCGATTTCGAGCGAGTTAGACAATAAGCCTACTTACTGGTCATGGACCTCAGCAACGTGACGCCTGATTCGATAAATAGTATAATATATTTTTTATTTTTATATCCACACTAGTTTTAGATACATTTTAGACGAAGACAGGCATATGATATGACTTTATTATTGTGAAAATTGTGAACATACAAATCTGAGCTGGTATCCGATGCAAATAAGATTTAAACGTTGTCTGATGTTTGTGGGTTTAGTGAGATATTTATGTAAACTTTTGCTTTCTTTAAAAAACAAAATCCTTAGTGGTCGAAAGACGTAGCGCGAGTTACAATAACAAAGTTTGCAAGTCTTACATTGTTGTGAAACAACTACACATTTTAAAATGTTTTATAATTATAATGCATGCGCTTAGTTGTCAAAAATATTTATAAGCATGAAGTGTTGATATTGAGACGTAGTTTAAGTATAGTACAGGGTCTTTTTGGATATCAAAAAATTGTCACCTGTTCCACGTGTGTACAGATTCTGAAAATAGGGGACAATATAGGGGGAATATTTCTTTTATTTGAATTTTATAAAAGAACGTATTTAATACACCTACTGTATGTTTGCACCTTCGTTATTAACTTGTGCCAGTACTTTGGCGTTGTACACACGTATTATGCAAATATACGTATATTATTTTGTTGCGTAACTAAGTGCCTCGAAATAATGGTGGTTTGTTGATAAATCGTGTTATATTGTATAAGCCAAAGCAATATGTGCATTTGTATGTAATTAAATTTTTTAAACAACAAAGTACTGGCAGCATTTGATTATTTAATATTCTGGTACAATAGCATATTATGTTATATAACGTAGAAGTGGAATACGAAACATGATGTAAAATTTTGTTTAGTGTTGTAATGTGAGGCATTGGTTTGATTTTGGACCGGTTTTTGAATATTTAAACATTGATACATTCTGAATGTTATCTGCGAACGAAATTCTCCTAATCTGTGATGACTTTGGTACTCTCTCGTGTTTTAAGCATTTTTTTTTTGTATCTAAACTAAAGTGTGAAAAGAAAGTTCATTAACATTAAATAAGTTACGCTTTTTGTCTTCACTTAAACATCGTATTGTTTTGTTAGAGGTTATTTAAGGTAGATTAATACTTGTAAGTTATTTTTAAGTATTATCTTTGTTGTTCGACAAAATTGTCGCTTTAGATTGCGATTGGTGTCATAAAAAAAGCTGTTATTAGTGACTCTTATTTTACGAATCATGTGAAAATCTAGCTGAGCCATCAACAATAGGTACTTATTTTCGTTTAATAAATTTATGGCTAGTCACTATATCTCAAAAATAGCATTCTGTGATGAAATGATACCTTGGCAATTTCGGACTTTTTAGTGATATTAGTTTTCTGCCCCGCGGCATGGTCGCGGTGATTTATAAGTTTGAATTTTGACGTTTGGCTTTGTTACAAGTGGTGGTGGATTATGTTGTTACATATTAATTGCTCGTGACTGTGCTTTGCTCGCAGTGTTTCGTTGTCTCAAGGAAACTTACTTTAACATTACTTTTTAATACAAAATCAGCTAAAGACCGCGGTACCAAGTGAACATGAAAAATCATAATAAATTCCAGACAGAGTGCTTATATTGTGTGTCCTGCTACCAATCAGTGTCTTATTTATTTTAACGTCGCCCCAAGCCATAAGTAGCAATTTGCGACCCGCCACGCGAGTGGAAATCTCCACTTCATGGCCAGGGGAACACGTAAAATTCTGTACACACTTCAGGCGGTGATAAAGAAAGCCTCAGTTCGCATGTTTATCGCCCTCGGCTTCGGCTCGTGCGAAAAGTTCCTGCGTTCTGAGATATTCTTTATTTCACCACCCTCGGGGTGTAATGTATTATTGATGCACACCTAATGAAATAGCTAGCTTCTAATGTCTCGTCCTGTATAATGGTCCCGACACGATACACTGCGAGGCGGGATACTAAATATACCTAAGGCATATTTTTAAGGAAGCAGCCGCATTAGAGATAAACTTATATAGTATTACGACGTGTACGGTACTTCTATATTATCACTAGTATACGCTAATCTTCGTGTTTTGCCTATCGCTGAGGATGCCACTCGTAACCGTTGCATTTGCAACGCAACACGTGTATAAAATATTTTACTTCGTAAACGCGTAAAAAAAACAGCTGCTTTACTGTTAGTAAAAACACGTTTGCCGATTGACTACTGGTAAAATAGACGTATTGTCATGAAAATCACTTTCTGTTGTTGTTTCAATTTTTAAATTAGTTTTATAAAGTTTTTATTTTACGTTTTCTCGCACTCATATGTGAACAAGAGCTTGCTAGTGCATTTTTTTTTATTTGGGATTAACTGATTAACGATCCGATCCGTCCTGAGTCCGGGGCTCGATACTCAAACATGGAGGTCAATCGCGAGGTTATAATATGGCATATCAATCAGGGGCCTTACCATAACGTCCTAATTCCGACTCTTTTCAAGTTTAAGCTGTCACTTTTAGTATGAATCTGACAGCGAGCAAGCTTAAACTGAATCGCATTAAGACGTCATGGTAAGGCCCCAGCTTTATGAAATCTCGCGATCGAGATTGATGTCGATGACAACGGGCATTGGGAGTATTGGGACCCTGGTCATTGTATTCCAGGCACCTAAAACTGCTTTTAGGTTTAAGTATGTAGTACATAGTTACAATGATAATTATTGTTATGTTTAACAGTCCACAGCAGCATATCAATGGCACCATTAAAATAACAAAATGTAACGTTTAAAAAATGTACTTGCATGTTTTTCATTTTCATGATAAATAAACTCTTGTGTAAAAAAAGTTTTGATTTTTATTTTATTCAGTCTCCTTTCTTTTTTTTAATTTTTTAGATGTTATAAAATCTTCAATGCAAGCTTTTCTTTTCAACGTGTTGATTTATTTCCACTTGATTGGGTGGACTGGTCTAATGGTCTTACCCCCGTCACTCGCATACGAGCAAATATTCGTACATTGTACAAATGTTTGAACACATGTGAATGGCGATCAAAAAAATTATTTGCTAACCTAGTGTGTGCAAATTGGTTAACCTATTCATATGCGAACCCATTTGCGCTTTCCTCCCACACTTGTTTACGAATATGTGACGAATGTCTTGTATAGAAACAGAAAAATTCGGCCCCAAGCCTTTCATCTAGGTATCTTGAAATATCTAGTTAAAATTACGATACGCCCTCTTGTCGTGTCATAACGTAGCTGAACTAGTTAGCTTTCAGTGTATAAATTGGTATATATGTGTCGTTTATCCTCAAACTGATAAGTATATAGGAAGTCAATCATATCATAATCCTGATTTTTATGATTTAAATCTTTCTAACTTGTCTTTATTAAATAAAGACAAGTTAGAATAAAGAAGATACAAGATAGAAATAAAGTTTATTTCCTTCTTTAATTAAAATTAGATATATCCGAGTTGGAAGGTAGTGACTCATTTTTTTTTCTTCTTTTATTAATAGTGACTCCGTCAAATTGGTATTTGTAAAATTTATTTGCGTTGAAAGTAAAATAAAAACTATTCTGAACACGAAATACAGTTGTAATGCTTTCATTTAGATATTTTGAGTTCAGTTGTAAAAAGGAAGTCATTTTTTTTAAAGTTCAGAAAAAAATAACTTACTTAACCGACAACCCTCGGAGGAATAACCGCGAAATCTTGCTATCGAATCGAGATCGAAAATAATAATAATATTCCTATCCATCGAGTTTAATCTCGATGACAGACATATTCAAAAAGTGGCATAATGTGAGGCTTGCCTTATTTAAGTCGGAGTTTTATTACTACATTGCATTATTATGAAAAACAAATACATATATTATACAAATAAGATACAAATTTATTTAATTTTAAATTAATCATGTCCATAGCGAATCCTCCACTTTAATAATTAATTATTTTAGTATTTTTAGTAATGACTACAAGCTTTTCTTTTCGATCATATCGTATGGGTTCATATTATGCTACACATACACCGGGCCAGCAAAGAATCTTGACCCAGTGCGTACGCAGCAGTAACACCAATCCGGCCATATCGAATAGTGATTAAGCGGTGGCGCCACTTCCCTTGAAACTGTCAAATATGGCAACAATTTCATATGAAAAATTTTAGTTCCTCTTTTGTCCACTGCCTACTCTTTCAAGTTACCCAAGATGTCACTTGTGTCAGTTGTAATGTTTATCATCTACCTATAAGCTCGCAAGTGTCGTCCCAATTTGAACCTTTCCTATTCATTTTGCCATCGGCTTTTGTGCCGTCCAAGCCAGAAGCACAGGGTTTTTAGGAATATCGCTATTCCGTAAACAGTTTTATCTTAACTCCGTAGAAAATGACTGACGTGGACAAGTGGGTTGAAATCGCAAAGAGGTGTAAATATCTACCTGAAGATGACTTACGGGAGTTGTGCAATATTGTGTGTGATTTGTTACTCGAAGAACCCAATGTACAGCCGGTTCAGACACCCGTAACCGTTTGCGGCGATATACACGGTCAGGTAAACATTCACAAACTTACGAACACATTCGAATAGTTTTGTAAAATCACCGGTTATCAGGCGTCGAGCACGTTGTTCGAAACAGTAACAATAAGCAAGGTATACTAATTTTCATCAGAACTCTTGAATTAGCTGCCTAAATAGTGCTGCTACCAGGGTTTTTCGTTATTTTTCTGCACTTTTAAAGCTCGATACCATGATCAGCAATATTATTTGTCTGTTTTTTGAAAAAATCTTTTTTTATTTTATTTTAAGACTCATACTCATACTCTTTAGAGTTACCAAAGTGTACACATATTTCGTAACTTGTACAAGTTATACAGTTGCCAGAATTATTAAATTCCAATGGCACAGTTGCTCAAGTCCCAAAAATTATATCAGTAGCCTGACAATAAGTCAGTAGTCCCTTGGTCTAATTACAATTTGTGAGAATCTTGACAGCTCTATTATATTTGACATTTAACTATCTACAGAAATTGTTCTACTGAGTTGTAGTTAGTCAAAACCTTATTCACTAATAATAATCAGTTGTCAGTATAGCTCAGTACCTGTGGCTATATTATCTAAGATCGCAATCACATTCACCATTCCTTTATTTAACGGTAAAGGTTGAGGGTAGAGAGACATGGTGTATGATTCGGCCGCAGATTCTTCTGATTCTTGGTTTCTGTCCGTAAAAGGTTTTACACTGTATGCTTGGTAAAGAGGGACTCGAAGATATAGTGTCTTACAGAGTTGAAGAACTAGGACCAAATATTAAATTAGCAGAACATGTAAACGCTACATGCATTTTGTCAACATCTTATTTTAAATGTCTGCCTTAAATATTAATGCATTAATCCGAAGTACTCAAATCCTGGGGCATATCCGTTTTTAGAATAAAAGTTACATTTCACTACATGTTCCAATTCCAAACATTGCTTATAATTGATTGCTAACAGTCCCGTACTTATACTAGCTACTATTTCGTAAACATGACAGGCAACTACTGACAGTGACATTTCGGTATACATTTCTTAGCCGATGTGCAACCCAATTCAACATGGGACTTTTCAAGCCTGCAATGAATTCCGAATTGTATTGTCACTTGTCACCTTTTACGTTTATGAAATATGGGTCCAAAAGTGGCATCTCCTTCAGCAAACTTGTGCCCACCGTAGGATCTGCTTCCAATTTCTTCCACCAATATTTTTTTTTGATATTTCAGTTCTATGATTTGGAAGAGCTGTTTAACATAGGTGGCCATGTACCACAGACAAAGTACATTTTCATGGGAGATTATGTGGACCGCGGGTATTATAGTCTAGAGACACTGACTTTGCTCATGGCGCTCAAGGCTAGATATCCAGATAGGTAAGTATTACAATGTTTAAGTATGAGAAATGTATGTATGTATGTAATGTGTGTATGTATTTAATAAATGAATATCAAGATATTGACACCAACTGACCTAGTCCCAAACTAAGCAAAGCTTGTAATATGGGTACTAGACAATGTATGACATACTTATATAGATAAATACTTACTTAAATACATATTAAACATCCAAAACTTGAGAACAAACATTCATATTTTTTACATTACACTGACAATTAAGTGACTAGCTTGTGCTGGCCGGTCTTACCCATTGCAAAACACCCCACCCATGGGAATTAAGAAAAACCTCTGATCCTTTAATTATTAATTAAAATATCTGCTTTCTGTATCCAAGACTGAATAAGTCAACTTTAAGACTTTCAGAACCCTACTCAAAAAACTGTCGGCAAGGGCGTCGCCAGCTGATCAAGGGGGGAGGCTAGTAGAAGTATAGCGTCTATCGGTAGGTCAAACAGTATGGCGGCGCTTAAATGTCAACATTTATCGATTCTCTACAGTTGCCACTAGCCCTCTTGGTGTCGCCGTTGACTGTCCGCAGGATTCTGCTGGTAGTACCACTGGCAAGGCGCATACAAATATATACAGTGAAACCTGGTTAAGTCGGACCTGGATTTTTGTAATTTAATATTTAAAAAAAACGTTGTTTTGTTTGTTGTTTATAAAGTAAGCACTTTTAATTACTCATGTAGGTATGTATGTATGTGTAATGTTTCCATAATACATTATTTCATTTCATAATCGCACCTCTATAACTGAAATAACCTCTATATTTTCACCTCTGTAAATGAGACAGATATTTATTTATACCTGGCTATCTGAGACACTGGGTAAGTGGAATACCTCTTTAAGTGAGACTAAACTAATTCGCAGGTCCCTTGAAGTACCAGTTATCCAGGTTTCACTGTGAATAGTTTATTTATCTAAACGAGTTAACAATTGTACTTTTCATCTCTCATACTCTGAAAGTAGGTCATTGATTATCTGGATATAGGGTTGAAAGTGACTCATCGCGACCCTTGGGTTGAAAGTAAATTTTTTTTCTAGCTAATCCAAATGAGGGACATAGCAATGGAAATACGTATACAGCCATGTAATCTGTTTAAAATAAAAATCTATACTAACAATTCCTTTTTAATTGTAAAAGGCAAAATAATCTTAAAATAACATTCCCGCTAAATATATAAGCTCATGCAAGCGTATACAACGAGAATTAGTAGAAATTATTACGTTCGGTAATTTTTTAGCTTGAAATATTTAAGTCTACAATTAATTGATAGCGACCTCCGTGTCTGCAAGTTTAAAAAAAAACTAGCCGGCCGCCATTGGTGCGCAGAAGAAATGCGCAATGCGCGTAAATCGCGCAATAGAAAAAAGAGCGGGAAGAGAATGACAAACGTAACGAATATTAAATGCGACCATGCGACGTTAGTGAAATTTTAATTTCCTCATATTCGAAATGAAAAGTAGAGTGTTCAACTCGGATGAAATTACCCATTTCACCTTCGAACCTTTGGTGCCCTCACTTCGTTCGGGCACCAGAAATATCTCAGGTGAAATGGGTATATTTCAACCCTTGTTTATCAATCTACTATTCTATCAGACTCTAAACTAGGCTGAGCCTGTATCTTGGAAGTCTGTGAGTGCTCGTTAGCGTTAAAATAGGTAACAATTCCAGAAAAAAACAGGTAACAGAGGTTGCGCGAAAACCTGAAACAAAATTGACGTAGCGTGTAAGCATGCGGGGTCTTTAATACTAAGTATAAGGATACTAAATTTTCAATGCATGGTTGTTTTCAGAATTATCTTGCTCAGAGGGAACCATGAAACGTCTCAAATAACTAAAGTGTACGGCTTTTACGACGAATGTTTTAACAAATATGGCAACGCGAACGCTTGGAAAGACTGCTGTAGAGTATTCGACTTGCTGACAGTTGCAGCGGTACGTGTATTTTGTTAACTACGCTTATAAGAGGTGTAACTGGGCTGGTGGCAGGGCTGGTAAAATGCCAGGGGCCCCCAGCTCTACGGGGTCTCGAACTGGCTTGGCCTTGAGCACAAAAGGGAAGCTGATGCACTTTTTAAAGTGAGGAAGGGCCCCACCTGATGAATTTGCCACGGCTAACGTTGTAGTTACGCCACTGACGCTTATTTCGAGTCTGGCTAACGAACGCTGAGGCTAGATTAATTAACAATTGTTTAGTATAAATATCGCTGTATGTGGTTTGACCTGTGGCCTCTCAAGCAGAGCGTCGTGGGTTCAAATCCTGGGTTCGCACCTCTGAGTTTTTCGGAATTTATGTGCGAAAATTACATTTGTAATTTGCCATGAGCTTTTCGGTGAAGGAAAACATCGTGAGGAAACCTGCACACATCTGCGAAGAAATTCAATGCTGTGTGTTAAGTTCCCAATCCGCACTGGGCGCGCGTGGGAACTATAGCCCAAACCCTCCACAACACGGAGGAGGCCTATGCCATGAGGCACGCTAAATTACGCGACGATTTAATAAAAAAAAAAAACGACAATAACAACAACAACAAGTACTTACTGAAATTGTAGCGAATTCGGAATAAAAAGGCTATAAATAAATAAATAAATAAATAAATAAATAAATAGTATAAATATCAGAACACAATCCTTAATTGATGATTATTTTTAAACATTCCAGTTGATAGACGAAACGGTACTTTGCGTGCACGGCGGTCTGTCGCCGGAAATATCGATGCTGGATCAAATCCGATGCATTGATAGGAACCAACAAATACCCCACAAGGGTGCCTTCTGTGATCTCCTATGGTCGGACCCGGCCGATGTAGAAATGTGGTAAGTTTTTAAATCTGTCTCCTGAGTTTTAGCAGCTGTGTCTGACCCTCATAGGTGGACTCTGGGGCCAAAATCAATGAAATCCCCTTTGGTTATTTATTTATCACGCTCTAGAAATCAATCAAATCAATTAATTATTCATACTTAATTCGATCGATTCGGCTTCTGCGTGTGGTAACTAAGTAAAGTTAATTATGACATTAAGGTGCGACCACACCGCCGCTTAAAAAACGGTGACGTTACGGAATCGCAACAAAATGTACGAAGAAACGGTGTGAAAACGTGACGCATACGACACGTCACTGCGTATACGCGGCGGTTTGGTCGCACCCTAAATCTATAAGAAAGAAATCGGCAAACTATGGCTAATCTAATCATCAAATTGTTTTTAGGTTTCTTAAGTATTTTTTTCATTTTGAATGACCAATTATTGTCATTTCTTCGTTATTAGGATAACAAGTTGATTTGCAATAGTCTCGTTCGTTTGTAATTAAGTATTTGTTAAGTTTTTAAGAGCGTTCTCACCTCACTCAGAGCATTCAGCATTACTTACAACTTACCCGAGCATGTTAGCTTTGTAACGCTCGGCTCAACACATTATTATAAGAAAACGGGACTTAATCACGTAAATAAAAAGTATTTTTGTAAATACCTCGACGTTTCGGACGCGACTTTGCATCCATGGTCTCGAGAGACTGAAGAGGCAGGTATCAACGTCCACACCACACGAATATTCGACGCCGAATGCTTACTACACGCGAATGCTCTCATTGAGGCGCTCCCTTTATACACCGACCGCTCAAATGAGTCCTTGCCCGCGCGGGGTAGGCAACCGCGGGGGCAGAGAGAGGTGCGGGCGGCAGGCGCACTATCCGCCCGCACCGAGAGAGCTCCCCGCGGTCGTCCTACCCCGCGCCCCTGTGCCTCGCAGGGCGAGGACTCGTTTGAGCAGTCGTTTTATAGAACTACAACTATAGTTGTATATTTTCGACATCGAATTTGTGTGAACAAGGGGGCTACTCCGAAATTCGATTTTCGAAGATCGTATTTTGTCTCTCACTCTCAAATTAATTACTATTATACTTCATATAATTTAGAATGAGAAACCACAACAACATTATATGGCGGCTCGTGAACTGTAATCTCTTTACAATTTGTACTGACGACACGCAAATAAAGTGACATTAAAACAATTTTGCTGCCAAACTACTGCCCTGTATTATTTGTTAGGTAAGAAATAGTTGACCAGACGAAATATAATGTTATTGTGGTTTCTCATTCTAAATTAAATGAACGGTACGGTTAGTGTGAGCGGAACGGCATGAAACGAACTTCGAAAATCGAATTTCGGAGTATAAGGCCTTGGAATTCTTAGATATTTGTTTCTTCTTAGGTCGGTGAGTCCGAGAGGCGCTGGTTGGCTGTTTGGCAGCTACGTGACTGAACTCTTTATGAACTACAACAATCTAAACCTGATATGCCGAGCGCATCAGCTCGTCAATGAAGGTAATTCAGAGCCTCTAGTGTAAGTTTTCACACGAACAAACGTCTCGAACGCGTTCACGTAAACGTCTCAATTACCTACTATGGAAAATTTGGCAGCGCCACTTGCGGATCGAAACGGCAACAAACTGTTCCCAAAGTATTTGACATTTTAACGCAAACGCGTTCGAGACGTGTTCTTTTTTCCGAAACTATAAGAGCTATATTGTTGAAGCTTGGTAAGTAGATGTCTGTGAACCGCATTAAGATTTTCATACAAAAATAGAAAAAAAAAAACAAATAATTTTGGGGTTCACCATCCTTAGAACTGAAACTCAAAAAATTTTTTTTCATCAAACCCATAGGTACCATTGAGGTTTCTAATATATATTTTTTCTCAACTGAATAGTTTGCGCGAGAGACACTTCCAAAGTGGTAAAATGTGTCCCCCCCCCCCCCGTAACTTCTAAAATAAGAGAATGATAAAACTAAAAAATATATATAATGTACATTACCATGCAAACTTCCTTGATTTTATAATAACTTGGCGAAACCCTCAGTGCGCGAGTCCGACTCGCACTTGGCCGGTTTTTACCATTGGATTCAGCGTGTTCGGTTGCGTATGGCGGCAAAAGGATATAATATCTCTAGCTATCCCTATATATTTTTCGTTAACGCTATGGGCATAACTCGCCGTTTATAAATGCTTATTTCTACTTATCTGCAATTTTTTATGTCTAAAGGTGCAAGTGCTTTTAACTCGAAAAGTAGCGATTTTGAGTTATTCCCTTTTTCACTGGAAGCATTGTATTAACACTTACACCAGTGTTTTTTTAACCTGCGGCCCGCGGACCCGTAGGTGTGCGTATGGGGCTCCGCAGTCTCATCTCTGGACCAATTTACAATAAATATAAAGAATTGCCACAGTAAGTCTCGTGATCGGTACTCTCAGATTTATTTTTATTAGGGGGTCCTGAAAATAGTGCTTGATTTCCTTCAACTATTTTCTTCCAATAACAGTGCTGTCATTTAGCGGACGCTATTATATGTCGAATAACGTCACTGATTTTCTTATTAAACTAAAAAATGATTTTCTTATTATACGAGATATAATATTTTATCCCTTTAATACGAAAATAAAAGTCCATCACGATTAATCATTGCACTGGACACATTAATACCGTGGTCGTCAAATTGCGGCCCGTGGCCGTTATTTGTGCGGCCCGCGGCAAAGTAAATTGTTTCAAATAACGAAATAAGCTGAATATAAATGTATTAAGTGTGCAAAGGCTCTTGGAGCGCCTTTACAATACTCTGCGGGCCGGCCCTGGAACTCACACTGTCATATGTCGCCCTTGGCCAGTAAAGTGTGACGACCGCTGCATTAATACACTAAGAACGAAGTGCACTACAGACGGACATTTGGAACTTTAATTCATTTTCTGTGAAATAATCGCAAAAAATCACCAAAAATGCGACGTTGCCAGCTCAGTAGGGATGCACGCTCTTAAGGCTTGTGGCGTATCTTGTGACGTACACACAGCAAAGCTATTCGGTAAGCAGGTTTAAAGCGGCGCGTGCATGCAAAGGTGCTTACCGAATAGCTTTGCTGTGTGTACATTTTATTTTCGTTTTTTTCATTCTGACTTAAAAAACAGATTGCCAGTATTAATTAATTCCGGCGATCCATATGTACAATGTTACAGTTTTTGTTAATATATTTAGTTTTATTGCAAGCGTTTTTGTTGACTGTATTGCAATGTCAATAAACTCCATCCGAGCACTGGAAGTGGGTTAAATTCGACGAGCGGTAACTAAAATGAAAATATTCACTTTCCTTCTTATTACAGGTTACAAATACATGTTTGACAAGCGACTAGTGACGGTCTGGTCCGCGCCGAACTACTGCTATCGCTGCGGCAACGTCGCCTCCATTATGGAATTCAAAACCGTCTCGTTTAGGGTTGCCAAGCTTTTCCAAGCAGTCCCCGACAGCGAAAGAGAAGTGCCTCCGCAACTTACCACACCGTATTTCTTGTAAATAAGCAATTGAAAGTATTACCCGTAGGTAATTATACTAATTATGTTATAATATATTTTGTAAAAATAAATGTTGCATATATTGAGGTTTCGTTTTTTTATGGACACTTTTTTTATGCTAGCGATGACGAGTCACGTGAAGGGGATCTGCGCACCCACGGATACCGTATTTTATACTTCTGCGCATACAAGGTCATCCCTAGACTTACGTGCCGGCACTTAAGTATAACCAAAAACCCTAGTGACGTGGCTCGCGAACTTATTTGATACTGTAACGTGAAACCAGTTAAGGTTACAATTCGCAGATGAGCACCCAGCTTTAGATGGGAAAGACGTCACAAAGTCAATGAAGTAAAACACCAAGCCCGTTTCATAAAATATATTCCTTAATTTTATGCGGTTTCACAGTAAACGATGATCTAAGACCATTAATACTTTGACAATAGGCGTGACGCTGGCAAAAACATCTAATCACGGTTATAGTCAAAAGTGTAGTCAAAGTATGACTGATCAAAGCTCTGAACGCGAACGTATCCATCTTCTCCGCCTGACGCATAACTTTTGCCATCCGGGTGGAATGCCAAACTGTTGATTGGTCCGAAATGTCCCTTCACTCTACCAAACTCCTCTTCAAATACTAAATGGAAGAAGCGGGCATCGAATTTGCCCTGTCTGGTTGATGTCGTTGTGACATCCATAGCATCCTGGCCACCGCCGAGTACCACGTGGTCTAGAATCGGGCTGAGGGCGGCGGAGTTGACGGGACGTTCAGTTTTGTACTCCTTGAGGAGCTCTAGGGAGCTGGTGTCGAAGAGTTTGGCGGTTTGGTCTTTAGAAGCGGTGATGAACATGGTGCCGTCACGAGACAATTGCATGTCGTTTATTTGATGGGTATGCTCCTTGATGGAATGTACTTTCTTGCCGGTCTGTAAAAAAATAAATATATTATTATAGCCTATGTAGAGGTTGGTAAACATCCCTTAAATTTATGGTCCAGTGTATCTTCCCCCTACTTCGTCAGACAGCGATTCAATGAGCGACAAAGCCAGCCATTTTTTGTTCTAGCTGCAATTATGCTGATATTTTCATGAAAAGTAAGAAATGAACCTTTTTTAATGGAGTAACTTAAATAAATATCATGGGACAAATTACACTAATTGACCCAGTCCCCGTCCGAGGGGAAGAGCAGTGCTTGGTCCGGTGCACCCTGGGCTTCGGTTAATGATTTCCTGGCGGTCTCCGTGGGATATCATTGTCCGTTGGCTAAGAGCCCGACAGGGGGGAGGGGGTCGTTTGACCGTGTCTACCGTATAACGTTGCCGACATTTTTATGTCACAAGATTTTTGAATACTGTATTTTTTACTTTGACATTGGCGAAATCATCGCATCGATCGATGGGGCCATATTATTAAAAGAAGAAGAAGACCCAGTCCCAAACTAAGCAAAGATTAGTGCTATGGGTACCAGACAGATAAACTTACTTATATAATGTAAATAATCATCATCATCTCATCATCTCCAGCCTATATACGTCCCACTGCTGGGCACAGGCCTATAGTTCGCAAGCAGACCCACTGCGGATTGGGAACTTCACACACATCATTGAATTGCTTTGTAGTTGTGTTGTGTGCAGGTTTCCTCACGATGTTTTCCTTCACCGAAAAGCTCATGGTAAATTTCAAATGAGATATCGCACATAAATTCCGAAACATTCAGAGGTGCGAGCCCGGGATTCGAACCCACGACCCTGTGCTTGAGAGGCACAGGTCAAACCACTAGGCTACCACGGCTTTTTGATGTAGATAAATACATACAACATCTATGACTCGGGCACAAACATCCATAATCATCATATAAATGCCTGCCCCTACCGGGATTCTAATCCGGGACCTCTAGCTTCATAGTCAGGGTCACTAATCTAACCTCTAGGCTATCTGGTTGTCTTACGTTCTAATCAGGGATGTTACGGAGCTCCGACTCCGACTCCGTTTAGTCGGAACTTCCGATTATATTGCACCTTCGGTTCCGACTTCGGCTATATCGGAGAAATATGCCACTTTGGCATTATGCTACTTTGGGATTCAATGCATTTAATTTAATTTGTTGTTTATTTGGAAACATATATATATATATATGCACAGACAATAAATATATCTTACGTATGTAAGAGTTCCGCATTTTTTTTTCGCACTTCGCGCTTTCTTTTTACTACAACTCTTAGTTTGCATAACATCTATCCTGTTAACTTATTAACACTGGCCATTATTGCTTCCGAAAAGAAAAATAAATATTATTATGCACATTCTTACCCTGAGGTCCCACTGGATAAGGTCCCCGGCTTCGTGGCCAGTGATAATTGTCTCTTCTAGGGTACCCCACACCATGGAGGTGACTTTGGTATCGGTGATCTCCCATTTGAGGATCGGCGACTGAGATGAGATCGAGTCGTCGACGGTTCTCGTGTCGATGACAAACACCTGTAATTTAAAAAGTTACCTATTACACTCTCTGTTTTCTAACAAATTAACAATAGATGGTATGCCATGGCCACAGAGCTATTATCTTAAGCATGTAGCATGTAGAGAACAGGATTGTAAGATCTGTCATTCATTCCATAAGTATATGGAATAACCGGTCAGCTCCAAACTTATTCTCATTTGCCGCTTGACTTACAAATAAAATAAAGCCATCATATAAATTTTAACAATTTCATCATCAGATATAACTTCATTTAAATCTTTTTCATCAATAAAACACAAACAATATATAAGTACAGCTTATTTTACAATTTTTACAAGGCAAAATTCTCCATTTTATTTAGTGTGGTCCTTTCAGAGCATTATTTTCCTGTTTACTTCACTATAAGGAAATAGTGGAGTTCATTGTGACGCATGTAATGGAAAATTGTTGAACTGTCAAAATTTCATAAGTACTCATACATACATACCGTCACGCCTCTTTCCCACAGGGGTAGGCAGAGACTACTTTGTTCCACTTGCTACGATCCTGACATACCTCTTTCGCTTCATCCACATTCATCAATCTCCTCATACATGCTGGTCGGTTTCGGGTACTCTTGACCTGGCCTTTTTCCAAGACGTCCTCAATAAGTACTCAAGAACATAAAATCCAAACCACCATAAATTTTAATATAGTAATAGTCAGTATAATCAATGAGATATGCCACATGCCTGTTCTTATTTAAATTCTATGAATGTTAATATCTGCAGTTTTAGGAGGGGGGTTCGAATCCCCAAAACCCTCCCTCTGGCTAGTTTATCATTGAAACCAAGCTTTACAACATTAATGATGAGAACCGAATATTTTACTTATTTAATTCAGTAACTGATTGTCCAAAGACTTACTTTTTCGTCTGGTGCCCTAGTGCCTTAATCAAAAGGCAAACTACCATCAGTCGTTACTTACTTCACAGGGGTGTCCCATGGCTTTGTCAGTGGTGTAGGCGGCTTGGTTGGCACTAAAGCTGAAGTTGCACGTCCTCACAGAGGAGTTTGTTTTAACTGTTGCAATGTTCTTGCCGGTCTCTAGGTCCCATAATCTATTTAAAATAAGGAAATCATGCTTTAATAGGATAATTCCTCAATGCAATGTTATAAATATCAATCCTTAGTTTTTTTTTTTAATAAATACAATACGACACAAGGAAATGATGGCATAAACACATCACATAATAAATGTTTTTTCAAAACACGTAATTAAGAACAAAATTTCTCAAGTATTTCTTTAAATAAGGGATGTCAATGTTATAAGCTGACTTCCAAAAGAATAGAAATGTGATAGGATTTCGCTCGTTGATGCGTTGGTGTACACACGTGCCCCGGTGTCATCACATTGAATTTCGTGAACTGTTTAATACCTTGGTAGTCATTACTAATATTGGTGGCGGTTAATATAATACTAACTATTAGGTGGAGAATCGACAGGTGAGTTTTTGGGTTTTTAAGCATGGACGACAAGGATCCTCCCGATAAGGGAGGTTCGTTGCCGTACACATTAATTCCAAATGAGGGTACATCTGCGCAAAATTTTTCGCTCGATTGTTCGTTCATACCACTTACCCAAGAGTCACAAATGCAAATTGAATCTCAAATTATAGCTAGAAAGCGAAATCAACCTGATATTGACAGTGATGATGTATCAATTCCCCCCAAAAAAAGTCAATCTCCTGGTGATTCAATTCAAAACATGTATGTTACCCCCGGGTATGGCGCTGACGACCCACCTCTGAAGTACTCAGATTTAGACAAGGGACCCTTTGTAGTACACATTAGTAGAACTGAACCAGACCCATCAGCCGGTTTGACGTTGCGTGTTTTGAAATTAGCTCAACTTCTACATAAAAATGAAACTAAAGGCATTTTGGAAGGTTCGATCAAGTCCTTGGGACGTAATAAAATTGCGATTAGCTTCAAATCTGCAAATGAAGCAAATAGCTTCAACAACAATAGTGAGTTCTTAGAAAAAAACAAATTAACTGCCTCTATCCCTAGGTATCAAGTATCTAGGATGGGTGTGGTGAAAAATATACCAACTGATTGGTCTTTAGAGGAATTGGTCTCTGGCATTGAATTCCCTTCATGCTTTGGTAGCTCAGTTGGTCAGATAATAAAGGCCCGTAGATTATTCAGAAAGCTTCGTAGAGAAGGTCAAGCTCCAGAATGGATCCCATCAAACACAATAGTGCTAACATTCCATTCTCAATCTCTTCCAGAGAGAATTTACATCTACAATACATCCATCCCAGTCGCTTCATATGAACTCCCAACCATACAGTGCCGGAATTGTTGTAAATTCGGTCACATTGCAGCAAAATGTAGGTCTAAGCCTTGTTGTTACAATTGCTCTCAACAGCATACAGGTGATTCATGCTCAGTTCCACAAAACAAAATAAGTTGTTTATTCTGCTCTGGTCCCCACAAGGCCACAGATCAAAAATGTCCTGAACATAGTCGCCAAAAAGCTATCAAGCTAGTTATGTCAGAAGAAAACATTGGTTATCTCGAAGCTGCCCAACGCTTTCGTCCTGTTAGGACAAGTTATGCCGAAATGTCCCAAAAACTATTTGAACTTCCCCCTCCCTCCCCATCCCATCAGCCTTCCCCCAATGCCTCCCAATATTCCAGAGCTTCTATCCCAAATTATATTGAAAATGCCCCGTCTTCAACACATAGGTCTTACAAACAAACCGTTTACACTGAACATAGACAACCACGTCAAAACCGCCCTGGCAAAATGTATGATAGGCAAGCTCATCAACAGATAGTTAGAGATCCCCCATCAATCATGGCTAATGGTTGTGCACTAAATAACAACCCCCCAAGCCCCACAACCCCAAACGATAACTTGCTGGAGCTCCTTACTGGACTCCTAGTTAATATGGTGTGCAAATTTGGCGACGCCCTACCGAACAATGTCTTAGCCCAGCTTCAAACAATTCTTCCTCTTATCAATAATCCTAATAATGGATCAGAAGGTCCTTCAATGGAATGTACAGAGTGTTAGAAATAAGAAACCGGATTTAATACATTTATTAAATAAATTTAAACCTGTTGCTTTTGCCATCGCTGAGACATGGTTAAAACCGGGATCCACTTTTAGGATTCCGGGGTATGCATGTCTCCGGGACGACAGAACCGATGGGTATGCAGGATGCGCTTTTCTGGTTAACAGATCCTTTGTATATAGTCTTATTCCCATTCCTAATCATAGTTCCGGTATTAATATTATTGCTGTAAAAATACTTAACTTTTCATTTATATCTGTATACATTCCTCACCCAAGTTTAGTTTTATTATCAGAATTTAATTCCATTATTTCCAATATTCCAGGTCCCTATATTATTTTAGGAGACTTTAACTGCAAACATACCTTATGGGGCTCTCTTACTTGTGATTTGAATTCATCTGCTTTATTAGATACTCTTGACGATTTTAACTTATGTGTTTTAAATGATGGCTCTCATACAAGAAGAGCCTCTCCCCTTCAAAATTCCAGCGCACTGGATCTGACTCTTGTGTCTTCAAATTTAGTATCCTGTTTTAACTGGAAGGTACTGGGCCGATCGTATGGCAGTGATCATTTCCCCATCCTTTCTACTATCCTAAACTCTTCCCCCACTCCTATAATTTCCCATCCTCTTTTAAAATACAGAACTACCCAGGCGGACTGGGATAAATTCTCTAGTTTTTTGGAAAATGAAATCTACAGTTTGGATGATCCTATGGAGGACAACTTTCTCGAATGTTACTCAAAATTTGTTGAATTACTTACTAAATCAGCTGATTCGGCCATTCCTCTTAAAAATACTGCCCGCCATAAAATTCCCTCTCCTCCTTGGTGGGATTCAGAGTGTACTAAAATCATTCATGAGCGAAATCTTGCTGAATCAACATATTCTAATAATCTCACCATGGACAACTATATTTCTTTCAAAAAGACCCTGGCAAAGTCGAAAAGAGTACTCTCAAAAAAAAAATCTCAGGGATGGGCAAATTTTTGTGAATCGCTGTCTCCCAGATCTCCTGCCTCTCTGGTTTGGAGCAAAGTAAAGGCGTTCCGTCGGGG
The DNA here is from genome assembly GCA_963854515.1 of Pandemis heparana. NCBI lineage: Eukaryota > Metazoa > Arthropoda > Insecta > Lepidoptera > Tortricidae > Pandemis > Pandemis heparana. The sequence continues at coordinate 29,036,782 of OY978006.1, read as the reverse complement.
TACTAGTTGTGATATCAATGTAGCTTCTAATAATACAGACTCCTGGCTGCCGGAGTTTATAGATAGATTATCTCCTCCCTTTGCTCCATCCGAAGATTTATTCCCCGCACCTACTCCTCACCCTCTTCCCTATCCGGATACTATGGATGAACCTTTCACATTCTGCGAGCTTATGTGTGCCTTGGATAACCTAAAAGATTCTTCACCAGGGATTGATGGTATCCCTTATTCGTTTTTAATTAACACATCACGTGCTACTAAAATGTACTTTTTGAAATTAATGAACCAGGTTTTTATCTCTGGAGTAGTGCCTGATGCCTGGAAATCCCAAATAGTCATACCCATTCTTAAACCTGGTAAAGATCCGAATGATCCTTCTTCTCATCGCCCTATAGCGCTTTCTTCGGTCCTGGCAAAGATTATGGAACATTTGATCAAAAATCGGCTTGAGTGGATTTTAGAAAATCGAAATGTCCTTGCTAATTCTCAATTTGGGTTCCGAAGAGGGATGGGAACCTTAGACAATCTCAGCATATTGACATCGGATATTCGTATCGCCTTCAGCAAGAATGAAAGCCTAGTGGGAGTATTTTTAGACATAAGTTCTGCATATGATAACGTCAATCTCTCCATACTCAGGCAGAAAATGCTCCAGCTGAGTATTCCGTTGAGGCTGACTAATGTCATATGTAACTTGTACATGGCTAGGTATATTTGTGTCAGAGTAAATGGTTCTATACTTCCCCCTCGTCCTGTATGGAAGGGCCTTCCCCAGGGCTCAGTCTTAAGTCCGTTATTGTACAGCCTCTATACGTCTGATCTAGAGTTATCAGTTAACTGCTTTTGTAGCATTTTACAATATGCGGACGATATAGTTTTATATAGTAGTTCCCCTTCTTTGGAAAATTGCGCAACAAGACTTAATTCGGCTCTCTATTATCTAAATGAATGGTTGGATCGCCATGGTTTGTCGTTATCGGTCCCTAAGTGTAACGCAGTCATCTTCTCCCGTAAAAGAAATGTGCCATTAGTAAATATCACCGTGGAAAATCAACCTATAAATATTCTGGACAAAGTTAAATTCCTTGGTATCTTTCTTGACTCGAAATTGTCTGGGACACATCATTTAAGTTACATAGTTAATAAATGTGAAAAGAGTTTAAATATAATGCGGTCTCTGTCTGGGGTCAGATGGGGAAGCCACCCCTATAGTCAAAAAATATTATATAATGCCATAGTTCGAAGTCATTTCGACTATGGCAGCTTCATCTTAGAGCCGTGTAGCAAGATAGCGCTGGCAAAACTTGACAAGATACAGGCTAGGGGTCTGCGTATTGTAGCAGGTGCCATGAAATCTTCCCCAATTAACGCGTTACAGGCGGAGTGTCTTGATCCCCCACTCTTTCTTCGCAGACAGTATTTAGCTGATAGATTTTTTTTAAATGTAGTCCAATACCCTAACCATCCTATTAATAATAAATGTAAAGTTCTAGCTGATCTTTCGAGTTCCTCCAACTATTGGACACATAAAGATTTGCCTCCTCTTATTAAATCGTTCAATAAATTTAATTCCGTTCCCGTCTTTCACTTAAACAAAAATCCTATATTCTGTTTTGATTATGAAACATTAATTTTCCAACCTACTATAGATTTTGACTTGGGAATACATAAAAACTCTCCTCATGCAAATCATAAGTTTAATGAGGTCATGGATAGAAAATGGCCCGGGTGGATCAGGATATATACTGACGCATCTAAATCTCCTGGGGATACAAATGTTGGCTCGGCTGTCTGGATCCCACATGGCTTAGCTATCTTGAGCTTTAAGTGTCCAGCACAGTACTCTGTCTTCACTGGAGAGGCTGTAGCTTTGTATGAAGCAGTTTCATTCATAGATTCTCACCAACTTGATAAAACAATAATTTTATCTGATTCTTTGAGTTGTTTACAGGACCTAGTGAAATTGCCTTTTCATTCTAAAGATAACTTCTATCTAACTCTAAAAATTAAGGAGAGATTAAGACAATGTCAACAGAATAATCTTCATGTGGCTCTTGCTTGGATTCCAAGCCACAGCGGCATTACGGGTAACGAAGTGGTTGACCAATGCGCAAAAGATGCTGTTCGGATGGGAACCAATTCATATGTCAAATGTTTCAGTCGAGATTTAAGATCGGAGGTCCGACCTCAGTTATTTGAAAGCTGGAATGATTTGTGGCATAATTCACAGCAGACCAAAGGTAGACACTATGGTAGCCTACAACCGGATCTTCCTTCAAGGCCATGGTTTTTTAAGAACAGAAATTTCAGCAAGGTCAACACGTCAACGATAATAAGGCTGCGCCTGGGTCACTTTTGCTCACCAGTATTTCTGGCTAAGCTTAGAATCAGGGACAATTCTATATGCGAGTGTGGTATTGGTGAAGGAACTTTGGAGCACATATTTTTTGAATGTCCCAAAATATGTGTTCCGTTGTATGATTTATTACCCCGTAACATTAGCCGTCCAGTCAACATTAATTACCTTCTAACTTTGGTCTTCTCCCCTTTTGGGAGTATTTTAGACTCGTTTTTGTCCAAAAATAATATTAAGTTATGAATTAACTTAAAAACCTCAACAGTTCCCCCTCCTTTCTAACAATCCTTCCCCTCGTATTCCCCCCCCCCCTTTTTTTTTTTTTTTTAACTGACCTGTAGCTCAATAGTTAAGTAGTTAGTTGTTGAGTTGTGTGTGTTGTCCTGTGGTGATAGATGTACCTAGTTCTAATATTTGTTTTAGATTGGTTGTGGCTGGTATTTCACCGAACACTGTCAACCTTACCGCACAAGATCAAGAATTGTCTGGCCGTGTCTTATCCAACCTCGACATTGGCGGAATCATCGCACCGTTCGATGGGGCCATTATTATCCCAAAAATTGAATTGAATTGAATAGAAATGTGATAAAAGCATACTTGTAACAGTTTTACATTGTTGTCTATAAATCGCTTAAAGCAATTGCATGACAGGTAGGAACTCCAATCTTGAGATTGCAAATACTAGGATTCTAGGATCTCAATCTGTACTCAGTATAATATAAACCAGCAGTCGTCACACTTTACTGGCCAAGGGCCACATATGACAGTGTGGATTCCAGGGCCGGGCCGCAGAGTACGTGAAGCCGCTCGAAGAGCCTTTCCACACTTATACATATGGGTTCAGCTCATTTCGTTTTTTGAAACAATTTACTTTGCCGCGGGCCACAATTTGACGACCATGGATATAAACCAATCCTGAGATTGGATCCCCTAATGGCTAGTCAACTTGAAAATATAACGTGGAACATATATTTTACTGACCACCTCAAAAAAATACTGGCATTGTTCAGCAAGAATTAATGTTTTAGAATGAATCAACACAAAACAAAAATTTAACTTTCGCGTCCCAGCCTTAGAGAACTAAAAGTTGCTAATAGGCATGATTTACACACATTATATTTATCTGGAGATAAACAGAATACTGGCCACCATCAGAAGAAATAAATTATAGCCGCAAGTTTTTTTTAAATAATGGCTGTCTATTGAGGGGAAAAAATTTAAGCATGCCAAAAAGAAACATAAGAGAAGATGAACAATGACATTGCAACAACTCAAATTATGGTATTGATGATCTACTAGTTCAATGTTGTCCGGATGGAATCTTGCGGCTCAATTTTGAAGCAGACTTCTGCATACTTGAGAAGTCCGATGACAATACAATAATCTGGTAGTGGTCGGACTAACTTGAATTTTGGTACTCATACGTAGGTCCAAGTAAAGCGGCAAGTTCACTTTGACCTAAGCTTTGACATATCGTTTAGATCACAGAACAATAAGAAGTCAAGTCACTGTTTAAGTTTCCCCTGAATAATTTGTTTTTAATTATACTTCAACAACAATAGCAATAGCAGAGCACATATATTCAAATCAAAATAGCCCAGCGTCTGTCGTTAACGTAAAACGTGTCATTTTCTGCCACAAACCTGCAAGAACTGTCGCCACCTCCCGTGATTAGGTTGATAGTTTGCCAGTCAACGTCGACGCACCAGACCACGCCACCGTGACCGTTGAAGGTGCCCAGACGCTCCCCATTAAGCGACCACCAAACATTAGGCTTGGAATCCTTGGCCACCGAAAACAGCAAGTCTCCTTCACGGTTATACTTTATCTGCGTTATGGCACGCTCGTGCCCTTGCAACATGAGGGGTTTCTGTAACAAAGTTAAATCTGCAATACACTGTCGACATTTATAAATAACTATAAAGGAAATTAAACTCACCATTTTGATTATTATTCAGGAAAGTTACGCATATAACATGTGGCGACAGCAAATTTGTGACAGAAAGGCCGGTGGTGACGGATGGTGGAGTCGAGTCATTTGGTGTTGTTATAAAAAAAAACTAAAGGTACTTCAACACTTTGAATCTTTATTTTTAACTTATTAGAGCTGGCAATACTGTTTGGATTTTTAGTAGTTTTTCTACTCACCAACAGATGGCGTTAAAGACAACTATGACGTAAAATCCTTCCATTTCCATATAAATTTAGGACATTGATGATTAAGAATGACTAAGTACTAAGTAGCTTGACTAAAAAACCTTAACAAATCTCCAAATATCACAAAACAGTAGTCAGGGAAAATCATCTCAGAGTTAAACGCTCATTTCTTGAATTAATTTCATTAGTTCTGCTAACACTAGTGTAAATAAATATTTGTCACTACGTAAATGCTTTACTGTCGCTTTAAACAAAATAGATCTTTTCAAAACTGCAAATCTATCCGGCCAATTTAACGTGAAACGTCACTCACTCTATGGGTGCTTACTTACGATCGGACGACCCGCTTGTTTAACTTATGTATAAGTAACTAGGTGTTTCTGCAAGCCCCACACTAAGCCAGGGTCAAAATGAAAAGACAGACAAATAATTCACATACATTTTATTTTCTTAATTTATTAACCATTGATTTCCAAGAGTAAAACTAAAAAACAAATTAAAGTACAAACACGTTATGTATCGCTAACAAAACACAACTTGTAGGTAACTTCTCTTGGCAAATCATTGCATTCCTTTGACTACCGGAAGGCGCACCACTCAACGAGACGGTAACCGTGCGTACCGTGTTTACTGTGCGTACCGTGCGTACTGCGCGTACGTGACTTTATGAGTACACACAAGCCAAGGCTGGGTCACTGGCCTTAAAGACCTAGGGCATTTCTATTAACGAAAAATGTGTGTCGCCGATACGATCTCCTGCAATAGAAGATCTGTTTACCTACTCGCGAAGGCACCGATTCATTTTATTAATCGTATGTGTACAACACGCCTAAGTGTGCGTAGCGTCGGTACCGTCAACGCACACTAAGAACTCTTGAATACACAAGCTTTACTAGATTTTTTAATTTAAATTCTGAGAGATGTCAGCCATTCAAAGTAAAAACCGATTATATACGCATGCGACAAGCGGACAAAAGGTTCCGTATACTGTACCATCATTAAAATACAGCAAAAACGCTGCAAAAATATGTTTCTCATATGGGTACCCCATTTAATTTTTAACTAAGTACACTTATAGCGGTCGTACACCGCTCTTTATAACTTCAAGTGTCTACGTACTAACTGTTCAAAGTTTTGCCCAAAGAATCTTATGATATGACGGACGGACCAACAGACAGCAGAGGCTTATATTAGCGTCAAGTTCAAGTATCAAGTAGCGCCTTTTGGGCACGAAACCTTAATAAGTCTATGCTGAAACTGATATGATTGGAAATCCGTTGCGATCATCTAAACCATAAAGAATTAAGGTAGGGTTTTCGAATTTCTTACTTTGATTTACCTACCCCCCTAACTTGTAAGTAGGTAGTACAGTCGTGCAATTTTCATCCCATATTAGGGAAAGTGTTGAACGTATAGATAAAGTGACGTGGTTAAGAAATGCCCTAAGCCATATACAGCACTTGGATTCGAATGTGCTTATGCAGTAGCCATAGCACAATAGCTTTGCGTACATAAGTCATATCCTTCTGACCAGTAAGCGTGAGCGAAAGAGATGGATTATGTCCGCTATAAAGGCCATTGTGCTATCTCATTATTTTGAGAACAGTTGGAAAGAGACGCAGTAACCAGCCCGGCCTGGTCCATTGAGAACAGTTCAGCGATCAGCAACTACTTAATGTGACATTGACAACTACAAGTACACAGAACACTATCGTATTGATAATACTTAAATTAAAGCGAACAATGTATAATATGCTAGGTCTCAAAGCGATAAGTCTTGAAATTGAGCGAGCCCAAATTAATACGTGAGTTAAATATAGCACACCCGATCACGATCAACAAAATTATTACAGGGCTTTACCTGCGTCTTTATGCGAGACCAAAGTTGGATTGATCGCTGTCAGATCTTACTAGAAGTGTCAAAAATGACAGCTGAAGAATCAGAATTGAATCGCATTAAGACATGGTAAAGCCCAAGTACCTCTAGTGTATGATTTTCACACGAAAAACTACGAGCGTCGCGTTAACGTCTCGTGAAATTAGGGTAAATTGGCACCGACTCTACCGGCGCAGCGTATAAACTTAACACATTCGCTGCCAGCAGACCCGATACTACGTCAGCACGGCTAGCACAACCACACGCGAGAGCTATTTTTTATTAATCGTTTCAGCAAGATACGGGTAGTAGATCCCGCGCGCTTTTGTGTTAGTCGTGCTAGTGCCTCACACGCACATTTTGCGTTCAATAGGATACAAAATTATGATAGCGGCACAGGGCCCCGATTTTTGAAAGCTTATATGTGAAAATGCCACTCGAAAGTGGTGAAAAATTAGTCTGGATTTGAAATACGAGTAGATATATAACAGCTCTAGTTGAAAATTTCATTTGAGCTGTAGTTTTGTACCAATACACAGATTTATGTACGCTAGTTTCGAGTGATCTGCTTTCAAAAATCGCCCCCCTGGATCAAGGTCACTAAAACGCATACATGCGTTCCTGGCAGTGAATGCGTTAAACGCGAATGCGTTCGATTAGTTTTTTGCGTCAACAAACACTAAAGGCCCTAGGCTTGCAAACGTGGCAAATAGGGACCCTGTCACAAGTTAGGAAGAACTGTTTTTCATTTGGTCATTGTGATCCCATTTACAATCAACGCTGTAAATTACTTTGCAAGAAATGTAATAATGCGTACTCGATGACTCAATGCGGCAAGGTTCCACACTATAGCCGACTATTAAATTGGTCGATTGATCCGGCAACCGGGTCCCTCTTTGCACCCGTATTGGATTTCACTCAAGACTGAACCACACTAGACGTTCCAGTTATTAAAATGCCTACTTGAGTTTATACGGGCTTTGGGTTCGGTTCTCTACAGGGCAATTTTAATTGTGAATCGTGAATACATACATAAATCATAACGGCCTTGTACTCGTATATAGTTCCAAAGTACTTTGTCCAGAAAAGTGAGGAAACGATAAGACTACAACGAATCAGACAAGCGATACGTGTTTGTTTAGTTTTATTTAGACACTTAATCTTAACAGAACACGATTACCTATTGTTATCCGAATAAAACATTTAGAACAGATATCTATGAACGTGTAGGTATGTACTAATTTCCAAATATTCATCTGTGTCATGTAGTTCCATAAATGTATATGTACAACAAACACTTTTCAACGTTTCCAAATATATATATTCTGTTACGGATTTACACACGATTTACCTCAGTACTATTTAATACAATGTCTAATGTACACAATTTCAACCCTTCTTTTACCCGAATACATGCAACGCTATTTTATACACAACAAACCTTACACTATCGATGTGAAAATATTTCGTCACAATATCTTAAATGTAATTTTTCTTATGGACTGTAAAGAAAGTGTGAAATGCATTAAGTTTTTGTTACATTCTTATAAATATATTAACATTATTACGTTTAAATTATTATATCAGTCAAAATATTTTCGCAAATATTACTACATAGTTCCGTCAGTGGAGAGCCGTCCGAGCCCGGCGCCTGAGCCTCTAGGAAATACTAGCTCAGCCTTGGAGTCTGCCGCGTACGTGCGGGGCATGCGGCGCACGCGACGCAGTAGGTACCTACACATACATTAACCCTAGTAATTGATGGGCGGCGGCGGCGGGCGCGGCGGCGCCGGCGACGCTACGAACAAACCGAATCACCGACAGGAGCGAACGTCTAATCTACTTTCCACTACTCGAATTTGTTTTCCAATCTTATTTCTTGGGATGTGTAAAAGAGAAAATGAGTTGAAAGAGAAAGGCGAAGTTCTATTACAGAGTCCAGCAAATAATCAGGACAGTATCGAAAAGCGAACGGCTGTCTTATGTTAATACATTATTTATTTACACAAGAAATGTATGTAGCCTCTGCGGGCTCTTCGCGTACTATTCTAATTAGGTACTCGCCAGTAATGCGCCAATTTATTTTTTACTTTGTATCAATGCTATCTTTTGTACAACGCCGAATACACTAAGCCTACTTCCCGCAACTCCGTTAGTCTCACCTTAACTAATATACGCTATGGTATTAACAAAATAAGTGTCATATTATAATTATTTACACGTTAGTAGAACGATGCACGATTCGTGATTTATTTTAATTAAAGGTTTCCCCCGTAACATGTAATCTATAAAGGCATCTTTACCTCAGACTTTAGATTTACACCGTCGTTAAGATGGCGTTCTATAAACTAACTGATTACAATTATGATAAATAAATATAGTTACCCAATCAAGGAAAATATTTGACGTGAAGTACCTACGAAGAGGAGTCGGCGACACACGCCCCCGACGCCGACTCGAATATTCCTTTACGCTATCACTTTTTTTTTATTATCACATTTAACTTATAATTTCACGAACGCCGTTTTACTAAGTTAAATCATATACACATTACCTACAGCAAAATTAATTTGAAAAAAAAAAACTACATATTTATATTTAGGCATTTGATGGCAGTATCGTAACTGGTTGTATTCAAACTAATTATAAAAATTATACAAAACACTTTTAATAACTATCACTTATCTAGTGGTAACATGACGAGGAACGGATGCGTGGCGCTCGAAATTGACTCGATATTTTTATTAGTCAACGGTGACTCCGAGCATGCACACATTTCTGACAAGATGTATCAGTGACGTTTACCGCATCACTGGATGCCGCAGCAGAATCTGACACTTGAATCGACTCTGGTTCTCTGTTAAATTTGATTTAGCGTCTTAATTACCAGGACGTGATCGTTAAGTGTGGAAGGAGACATCGCGACTTGTTAAGTTGTTAGGCATGCCTGCTTCGGCATGCCTGGCCGTTCCGCGCAACGTGGCGTCGCTATGCGGCTAAGCCTGTCGTCTGTAGCAGCACGGCTGCCACGTATGCCACAACATCGGGTTGCGGTGCAACGCTTAGTTTAATAAACTAGAACCTAAGTCCCTATAACGAACTTTTTGGTTGTAATTACTTATTATATCAGGCGTACAAGGCCTACCTTAATCCTATTGGTAACAGTTCACCGTTGCTGGGACATTATGCTAAAACATTACGATCAACCAGAGACTTAAGTATAGGTAAATAACGGCATAAGTTTACAAACGAAAGGCAGTACATATATGTACTGACAGTGTTAAAGTTAAAGATAGAAAGTCTCTTTGTTGCTATTTTATTAACAGTACGCTACCTATGTTACTCAATTAAGTTTTATTTATCTATTTATTTTATATATGGGTACGGAAAACCACGGAAGTTCTGTGACAGAAGAAGCTAGGAAGGTAGTTTTAACAAGTAGGAAGGAGGAATGAAAATAATCATGTGTCCTAGTTTTTCTAATAAATGGCTGTGAAGGAATGGCTTTGTCAATATTACCTTTTATTGGAAGCGAAATACAGATGAATGGAAAAATGCAAATAGCTAATTATTAAATGTAGCTAAGTGAAATTAACTAAGGCCAAGTAAATGTCACTTTTACCTTTTGCGGTGGATTTTACGGAGAGAGTGATTTAACTGACTTAAAAAACAGGATTATTTTACATCATCTTAACTAGCAAAATATGATATGAGCATGGCCGCTCTTTCGGTGGAACGTACTGGCGCTAGGGGGGCTACTTCTAAATTCAAAATTCGAAGTTCGTATCATCCGTCTCTCTCATTCTAATATTAATGACTATTAGTGTGAGCGGAATCTGACGAAACGAGCTCCAAATTTCGAATTTCGGTGTATTTTTAAGGCCAGATTCTGAGGCGCCAAATCGAGCCGAGAATTTTAATGTCACATAATAATAGGCTTTGTTCTAAACTAGACTTGGGCTAGCACTGAAGATTAGAGTGAGAAAGCACCTATTCACATAGTGTTACTGAAATGCTTGGAATAAACCACAAACGTAAGACTTTAGGCTTGAAAGTGAGGCATAAAAATTACGCGAAACAATTTTTTCCATCGATCATTGAGTCCGTCGTATACTAAATGCTACGACTCAAGCTTAAGGAACTACTTACTCCAAGGTTACAAATTCAAAATTCGTTTCGTGTCGCCCCGCTCACACTAACAGTCATTTATAGGAGAGTAAGAGGGACTGTATGACACGAAATTCGATTTCTAATATCGGAGTAGTCCCCAGGACCTCTAGTGTACGTTTGATACGTCTAAGCGTCTCGAACGCATTCACGTTAACGTCTCAACTACGAGCATAATAAGTAAATAGGCAGACGCTCTAGCGCCGTGTATCGATATCCACCATAAACTGATTTTGCTCTCGCTTACACTTGTAGTGTTGGATATAAGAGTGAGAAGTACCATAGGTATTTATTATAAGAATTCTGAATTGCGAATTTAGAAGTAAACTCCCGTTTTTATATCGTTTGACACGTTACCGTAAACGCATTCCAGACGTTTTTTATTTTATGGTTGAAAACTATAAAAGCTCAGATTTCTGATTAGGTTTAATTAAAGTTGCCTAATTTTGTAACTCGCATTAACTCATCCAAATACAAATAAAGCCGAAAACAGTATGCAGTCCATTAGTCCGAGTGGTCTATCTACAGTCAACATCGGATACTTATAGTATAATTATACATAACATTTAGATAGAACCGGGAAAAGGGTAACAGAATAAAATTATACGCAAGAAACTTTCTATGCAAAATATTGGCAATAAAAATGCATAAGTTGTGACTATAGAAAATTATGATAGTGTATAAACAGTATAGTTGTATACAAGCAGTCTTGGTAAACACTGAGAGTACGTACTTAGTGCTACTTACCTAACGTTACTTACCAACAAGTCTTAGACAGGTGAAATTCTCATTATTAAATTACACTGCGCTTAGGTACTCCTACACGATATAAAATGCAAACTAAAACATTAATAATTCCATTTACGAGAAACAAATCTATCTCAAAAACAACATCTTAAACGATTTATCTAGTAAAATAGTCTATATTTACAGAAATAATATATTATGCGATCCTTCTGTCACTTTTAAATAGTAAACTATGATCTATTTTATTCTAATTAGTATACACTACCACGTAGGTACAAAACACACACTCGAGTCCCTGACGCTTATCACATAACAACTATTTAATAAAATCAGTCTGTCAATTGGGACGTTTTAACTCCTCTTAAATTATATATTTATAGTTTTCCCACTTGGAGTCGTCGTGTTTGCGAAAACGTTCCGTACCCGCAATGCGGTTCACTGTCGCGCGGGAGTGCCGAGCGCTGCCGAGCAATCGCGGAGAGCTCCGACAAGCTCCGAAGATTCCCGAAGAGCTCCGATCGGCTCCGACCGGCTCCGAGCTCCGCGCTGGTCCTGCTCGACTAGGAACATATTTGTACGAACTCTCGTGCAGGGGCGGTGAACACAGGTGGTGACATAAGACGCGCGGCGGGGACACTACTCGCAATACTATCTGATCTCCGCCGAGTTTAGCACGAAGGGTACGTAGAACATCTTGCTCTCGAGCAAAAGGTTCGCTGCCGCTTGGATCTGCGAACACCAAGTAACCACCGTTAGTAACAAGGAAGTCTCCCAGGGAGATACGCTCTTAGTGGTAGGTAGCTGGCTGAGAAGCAAATTCAGGTCCAAACCGATAGGGGCGGAAGTTGTTTCCTTATGTTCCAGTTTTGCCTCACGGAGCCGATGGTCAAAGTTTGGTCCTTTTATTGGAATGTATTATTAAGTATATCCTCACCTCGGGTATCCTGGCGAACAGTTCCTGCAACCTGCCGGGGTGGTGCGGCGCAGCGTGCTCCAAATAACTGCGCAAAACCTGCACGTACCGCTCTTGTATGCCTTCTAGTTCCACTTCTATGACAAAAGAAAACAATGTGTGAAGTATACTAAACAGAACCTTACAAAGTAACGCGCCAATGGCAGACGAACTCGATCGTACTTCAGCTCTATTCCGAGTTTGAAATCGTGTTCCGAAGTTTCTTCGGCAATCCGGCCCGGGCGACGTGAACGAAGGCTCAAGTTTTCTTTGTAACCATTAGAATTTATTGTCGAAAGTTTAGTTCATTTTGAAATCCTATTCCGTATTATTAATTCGATTAAATATAATGAAGACATTTTTAAAAGTTGTACGAAGAACACGCGCGTAGCGTTAGTGTAGTCAAACGTTAGTTTGGCTACTCGCCGCTAGATGACGCTAAGAAGCTAGGTGAGCTGAGCCAATGCCATTTTGTATCGAGCGAGTGCGGTGCGGCGGTGACGTCACGCGCTCAGTAGGTCACTCCGATAGCGGGGCAACGACCGCGGCTAGCCGTTGACCTCCGCTCGAGCGCTGCGTCCTCACTGTATTGCCATTTCGCTCGCACGCGTTCGCTTAAACGCGAGGCGGCCGCGCGACCGTTTCATGTGCGCGTTTTACGTTGAGCCAACATGATGGTGTTTTGTTTTTAGAGAACAAGGAAGGCGAGATACGCTGTATTATACAATTTATTGAACGACGATTTAACTGTGTTTTATTTATAGCGCTTTGTACCCATGATAGAGCGGAATTTTAGGTGAGATAAATGACACGTATGCGTGTGACTTTAAAGAGAACCTGAGATGAGTTTTGCTGTGAAAAACAATGACGCTCTTTAGGATTTATTCAAGGCTGCACTAGCGCGCTTTTTGCACTTAACAATCTGAAAAACTCAGCTAACAATCGTTCCCATACGAATCGTATCGAGTTTATAAAACAATAAAAATTAAGGTTTTATCCGGTTTTAACCAACTCTACTCAATATCTTGAACAGTGACCTTTTAAGTAGATACACCTATCGAAGTGATTGAATGATTTGGCAAGAAAAAATTTTGTAGCGACAAATCATCAAACTTAATTTCTAACCGCGAGCTGCAGCAAGCTACTTAACAACAACTTGACGTCTATTTCATAGGATGTCAAATATACGTCTAAATCTTCGGTTATTAACCGTTACCGGTTGTTAACTCACACTAAATGGCCCTACCTATTCACGCTTCCAACCAAGACAACTGGAGGTCTACGGGGGAGGCCTATGTCCTACGGCTGATAGTGTTGCCAGGTCCGATATCTTCTAAATCGGTACATAAGGTAAAACAAATCGGGATTTAGGATTGTAGATCGGGACAAACAAAATTTATAGTAGTAAAGTGAGAAAGTGATGTGATGCTGATGGGTTAAATATACTTACCTATATATTTTTTTGTAATGGTATTGATTTTTAATTTTATTGATTTATCGGGACATTTAGCGTCCCGCTTAGGTACAAATAGGGACGCGTCCCCAAACCCCTGAAAATCGGGACGTCCCGCGCAAATCGGGACACCTGGCAACGCTAGGCTGATATGATGATGATGATTATGATTTAGAACGCTCTTAAGGGCGCATTCGCCTAATCACCGATTACGCAACTGCTGCAGCGATCTGAGCGAAGCTACTAAAGAGAAAGTAAGTACTAGCAACCTTCCGCGTCGCTGTCGCGTTCGCGCTTTCCGCTAAACTGTCCTAGCTGACGTAACCGAAGCTAACATATCTACCTGATACATTATACTGAGAAACATAGAGAAAATCGAATTTTATTTTGCCCTATCTTTAGGGCAATTTTCACCACTAAGTTACAGTTATTTTAGTGTCAGTATGCTTAGTGTAAGTTTTTGGTCACAGACCGCGTTTGCGTTAAAATGTCAAATACTATGGGAACAGTTTGTTGCCGTTTCGATCCGCAAGTGGCGCTGCCAATTTTTCCATAGTAATTGAGACGTTTACGTGAACGCGTTCGAGAAGTTTGTTCGTGTGAAAACTTACACTAGAGGCTCTGTTATCTATGATGACGTCACTGTCTGTTTCGTAGTAGTAAATAGAGACGGAATCATAGATAACTGACACTTGAGATTGGAGCTTGACAGAGGGTGAAACAGGCCCTTTATTTAGTATAGTTTTCACAAAAAAAAAGTCACGAACGCGTTCATGTAAACGTTTCAGTAACTATGGAAAAATTGGCAGGGCCCCTAGCGGAATGAAACGGGAACATTCTTCATAGTATTGGACATTTTAACGCAAATGCGGTCGTGGCGATTGTGACCGAAAACTTACACTAAGCACTAAGCATACTGTTATTCCATTCTACCAGCTATGACAGCTGAACGAAAGGCTTGTTTGCTTCGCTTTTATTCCCATAAAAAAAAAAGGCGATGTCCTTTTTATATTAATGTAATTGGAAAGAGATATAGTGAATGAAAATGGTGAAAATGAGCGCGTGTTAGACGTTATCTGTTCGTGGTCTTCGTCTTTGGTGTTTATCGTCGCGTTAGTTACCATCGGAGTCAAAGATTTGTTAAAGAATGTCTTCTTATTGTAAATGTTAGAGCCGGAAAAGTTATCGCAGAAAGTACGCCCCAACGGGTAACTATTTATAATTGAAACGACTACTACATCGACTTAATAAAAGTAAAAGTATCTATTCAAAGTTATTTTGCCGAGCAAATTACTTAGAAACTTTCTCGCTTTCGCGCAAATATGACTCAATAAAGTTTACGCGTACTAATACGGTCCCCCGTAATACTTAGTAGCCCTCATAGTTGTCCGTTGCTTGCAATAAAAGATACTGCTAAATTTGAAATACGAATTGGTATCATGCTGTTCTGCTCACACTTATTCTGTATTAGAGTAAGAGGGACGGTGTGATGTGTAATCGAATCGCTCTAGTAGACTCCGCTGTCAATTAGCCATTATTTGCTAGAGAACTAATTCTAGATTGTTTGTGACTTGGACTAGAGGCTACTATAGATTATTTACTGGCAACATTAAACGTCAAAGTTTTTTTTAAAGTTTGCGTAAACTCTAATCCTGTTTTTTTTTAATTGGCATCAAATTTCTTGCGTATTTTTTTGCAGTAGGTACATTAGTGGTTTCAGTTCAGGTTCGATGTATACTATGTCTACGATGCACAAATATTTATGGTATCAAATGCCTTTTCTTTATTTTCATATATTTTAAGCGACGTCTGTAGCACTACGACCGATAGCAACGACCTTCTACTTTCATTTTCTACACGATGAATAACATTGTGCTCGTAACAGTACGCTACGATGTTATTCTAAAGAATACTACGTATTAGTGTACAAGGCCTTTCCTAACTTGATATTATAAATGCGAACGTGTAGTTTACCGTGCATTTATTTAAACGTTAAATGAAGAAAGTAATTTGTCACGCAAAGAATTTAACTGAGAAAATACCTCGGCTGAATGTGCTGTCATAAAAGTCATATATATGAAGCAAATTCCCTTTGCTTTTCATAGGTGGAATGAACAGGTACAGAATTCTATTGTACCTAATGTGGCTTTAGATCAAAATTACCCCAATGAAATGCAGTGGCATTATATTGTCCAATTCCAACAATACGAGCATACTCGTCTAGCTTCAAACCAGTGTCCCATATAACCCGTATATTCGACGCGTATTCAGTTATTTTCGCTTATTTGGACACGGCATCATGTTCAATAGCATACCAGCGCGTTGCTCAACGCGCACACATTCACACTCACACCGACGCACACAGACGCGGAACTGTTGTGCAAGAGCTTTCCATTTCAATATAGCCGGTGGGTACAAGCGGAACATAACGGATACCCGTAGTCTATGGCGGAAAAACACGTACCTACCGTTCTAATATACTAGTAATGCTGTATTAGCAGTTAAAAAGGCCCAAGCAAAGGCGAAAGGTTTTGAGACAAATGTATTTCTAAGTAGATTTAGTTAGACTGAAGAAAAAAAAGTACTACCTAACGTAATTTTTTCTGACTGGCCACATACAACTATTTTGTCCAGAAAAAAACATGTTCCTTGTTGTTAAAGGAAACTCCAAAAGTAGTAATTTTTAGATTAGTGCATTAGAAATGGGCATCGGTAATTTGATAGGGTTTTGGGAGTAGCCGTGATTCATATAGTGGCTTTTCTTAGGCTAGGAAGAAGAACCTTTACTTGACATCAAATGTAAATAGCTAACACGATAACAGATTTAACACAATTTCCGAAAGCCTTTCTTTTGAGTAAAATTTCAGTTTCCATTCACTCGGATGCTCTTTTAGTGTACGCTACTTCCGTGCATCAAACCGATATCCAGCAAACGCAGTTCGCCGCCATTCCTAATCGCATGTACGCAGGCACTAGGTACTAGTACTTGATAACTGCGTAACAATCGCGTTGGTGCGGTGAAAATAATTTTCAAACACGGTATGTGAGGGCCGACCTAGTTGTGTCGCGATAAGGCTGAATGTCACGCCTAGTTTCCCTAGTGCTGTCGCTTTTTCCCCTCTAACCAAAACGCGAATAATACTATCTTAATGCAACATGTATTGTACCAGAACCAAGCGTTTTAAGCACGTTTTTTGAGAAGTGAACCGACGAGTGTTTCATAGATCGAAATTGAAAAACAGATTCCAAAAATATATAGTAGCTCCTTGCTTTTTAAATAAAAAACAATTTTAATTAAACTAGTTGTTTCCCGCGACTTCATCCGCACAGAATTAAAATTTATTTCGAAGCTCCTTCAACCACCTTAATCCGGCCCTGTCGCTAAATCCTTTCTAAGCGGATACACGTCATAACTATCTGCGTACCAGATTTCAGTGCAACGTTCAGTGGTTTTAACTGTGCGTTGATGAATGAGACAGTTACGTTTGCCTTTCGTATAGAGCCACATTAAGAAAATACCTACACCCGTTAAATGTTAATTTTTCATGGATTCGATGAAGTAATGCGCAAAGACTATGACCCGAAAAATGCCTTAACGGCAGCAAAACGATCGTTATTCGTATAATTAAGTGGGTGTAAGTGATCATTTACCGCTGCGTCCCGAAGCGAAGTCCCTAATCGATTTCACAAGCAACCACTCGTAAGTGGGTTAGAAGGACTATAAATCATAATAAGTCTAACGATCGGCCGGCCTGCATCGTCGCATATGCTCATGGCTTTTCATTTCATACTTCCTAATGTGACTATTTGCAGAGTATCATTGGTTTGAGCAATGGTTTTATTTAATGAAAACATCTTTCGTTTGCGGGTTGGAATATCAATGAAAGTGTCAATATACATTGACAATTACGTTTTCTTTTTATACGCTTTTAATCAATTTTTATCATCCCAAGATGGCCTGTTGGCGTCGCAGTACTTATTGAAGGTTTTCAAACGATATTCAGCATCACCTAAAGAAGTACGATCGTTCCGAAAGAGTTCCTTTACAAATCAATGACACACAAACAATAAAAGACAATAAATGCGCAAATTTGGATTCGCTTGGCAGGCGTCCACACAACACGATATGTACACAAAAAAAAAATGAAAAAAAAACAAAATAATGATAGTCCGGACAATCTGAACATAAACTGTACCCGAATCGTTTTAGTAATCAGCTGGCGATGTTTTAAACGCCAGTTTATTTATCCTAATTAAAGTCCGGCCCATGAACCGGAGAAAGGTTATCCGAGACAGTTTAACACAGTTACAAAAGCGGCGATCGCGATGAATTGACGTCATTATCCTAAAAAACATTTCCGCCAACGATACCAAACCAATCGGGTCCAGTTGAAAACAATATAACAAATTCACAGTGAGTAAATAAAATTACATAAATTCAATAATCAACGTTGATTTCCAATTCGCTCAGCGTTATACAATGAATATGTTCGGTGATTGTAGCACACGGAGGCGCATGGATAAAGCTTACCTTGATTCAGGAGTATGTAGACCTTGAGGCAGACGTACTCTTCCATCCTGAGCTGGATGCGTCGGAAAACACAAGTGATCTGCGTCATCTTCTCGACGACGAGGCCGACGTCCAACCGCAGCTGGTCCAGAGTAATAGGCCGTCCCATCAGTGAGGTCAAGCAACTCTGAAGTGTCCGCAAATTGGCATTCACCTACGGAAATAAACATTTCGTTATAAAATGAAGCTCTTCTATTCCGCTAGTTCTATTGATTGTTTTTTGTCTGTCATCTCGTACATGTAAAATTGTGTGAAAAGTATTGCAACTTTAGAGTAATGATGGCGTATCTCAAATTAATATTTAACTTTAACTAAACCTCGTAACTAAGTAATGTTTACTTAGAAATTAATTAGATTTCATGATGTAGGCTTTTATCGAAGTGATGAAGTGCACCCGAAAACAGTTACAATTATGTATAACAATGTCATTGATATTAATGGAAGTAGTTAAGTTTTGCCTAATGCTCATAATTACTATGCCTAATTTACTATGTGGAAGTAAATGAATGTCTCAATAAGGAAAAGGGTCTCAATATTTTTGCTGTGTGATTTGTAAATTCGTGTCTACTGCATACATAATACAAACATAGGGCATGGTGACTTAAAAACAGATATTATGTGAACTTTACTATTAAATGATTTAACTTCTCCATTGTTAACCCAGCATGGAGTTTTAATAGTATTTTCCTGTAGACCATAAATAAAATTGCGAATCAAATCAAATCGGAATGTTTCCCATGTTTCCCTGTACATTTTTATTTTAAATGTAACGCTGACTTCAGTGTCTTGATTTCAGTAACCAAACGCAGGGCCATTATAGACGTTCATTAAAGGCGTAAGTATTTTAGCAGAAAAAAAAAAAATGTCTGGAGAAGTGATTAACGTGTTTGAGTTAATGTCTCTATCGGAAAAGTCAGCGTCTCTACTCGTGTGTTTAAAAAAACTGTTCTCATTGTATTGTCAGTTTACGCTCATGCGTGTGAGATATTTTTTGTGACAAAAGGAAATGATTAGTCTAGCTCCATAGAGATTAATGAATTAAAAGTACATATCACGCAGTAGACAGGTGTGACTGTTGTGAGTACAAGGCAAAGTTCTCAGACAAAGCATGCATTACATAAATAAACAATGCAGGCAGATTCTGCTTTACATGTTTTGAATAAAACAGTCAAGCTCCGACTTCCAATCTAAGGTTCACTTCACGAGATTAGCCATATTTTTAGCAATGTCACGTATTTTACTTCTAGAAAATGCAAATTTACCTATTATTCTGTAATGTTATTCACCTTTCGAAGTCTAACATTGCATACAATTCCTATGCGTTCGATCAGCCCGAAGGCTATTGAAACGTCCGATGCATTGCATTAGTTTACGAGTGTAATAGAGCGCACTATGCAGCGAGCGCGGTCGAGTGCAGCTAGTTCTCTGCCAAAGGCGGCGACTTTCTATCGCGATTGCGTAAGCGCCGATGCAGATCACGTAACTGCACTCCGAGCAGTCGGCGGAAGTCTCTGGAGCGAAAGTGACCCGGTGCGTGGTTCAAACGAGCCTAGCTCGCTGCTTAGATGCACTCGCACTTATATAGTACACTCTCAATTCCCTACGTAACCATGTTACCGCAGACTCACCTCTTGCATGAAGTCGTGCTCGTGATCCGAAGACGGCGGCGCGTGCGCTTGCTTCCCGTGCATCGCCTGGAACGCCGCCGTCGTCAGCACAGAGATCTCGTGCCACTTCTCCATTAGCAGCTTGGAATGGATTTCCATTGGGATTTCCATGATGAAAGGGAGTTTCTTCGTCCACGCGACCATTTTGTGGACGATGGAGTCGCCGATTTTGCAAAGCTTGTCGCCTATTTCCGAGGTGTCGTGGAGGAGGTCGGGGAGATGGCGGACGGTGGCGATGTCCTCCATGGCGTCGCAGTCGATGAGGGCGCGGATCATGTGTAACGCGCGCTCCAGCGGCACGGCCCGATCACGGGAGGAGGAAACTGCGCTCTCAAGTCGAGCCCTTAAGTGTACAACCTGAACGCAACACATCTATATAATATATAAAAGGAAGTGTTCTCATCTCATACTTAAACAAATATTAGGAATCTACGTAATACATTCGAAAAAAAATGGGGACAGAAACAAAAAGACTACCAAAATGTTTGCTATTAGTAATACTAAAAAAAAGAATAGTCATTGAAGTAATTCAAAGTGACTGGTACTTTAATATAATAAAATGTGATTAGAGCATGATTAAGTTAAAAAATATTTTCAACATGAAACTACCGTGAGACTCAATCATAGTTACACAAACGGGTATATCGCTCACGGTGTTCGTTTCGCTGCCGCCGGGGCGAGCGCTCCTAGTACGAAACATGACGAGCATCACTCGACTTTTATAAAAATTATCCGTTTGTGCAATAAAAAAATATTGTTAGTAGTAAATCAGAATGGGTTACGTAGGTGTAAAAATATTTTGATATTTACCTCGCTGGGGTTAGTCAGTGCAGTCTTAAGAATGGTGCCGTTGACAAGATGCGGAGGGAGAGGCGGCATCGGCTCCTTGGGCTTCTCCGGCGGCGACGCACGGCTCGTCGTCGTCGCTGCCTTATTCGCCTTCTTGTGCTTCTTGTATTTGACTTTGTACAAGTTGTACACAGCGCCGCTATT
Organism: Pandemis heparana; assembly: GCA_963854515.1. Taxonomy (NCBI): domain Eukaryota; kingdom Metazoa; phylum Arthropoda; class Insecta; order Lepidoptera; family Tortricidae; genus Pandemis; species Pandemis heparana. The sequence goes on along the minus strand of OY978006.1, from coordinate 29,015,844 downwards.
CCGTCCCCCCGGCATACGGTCTTCTCGCACAGCTACAAACAAAAAACGGCTTAAGATTGATTTCATAGTTTTAAATAATCAAAAAAATTGCAAATGTACGTACCTTGTAAAACCATGCCTTGTTCGATGCATTTCTTGAAGCGACAGTACTGACACCTGTTTCTCTGAGCCTTTGTGATCTCACAGCCTCCGTCAGCAACACACGTGTACACACGTCGATTCTGGACGGTCCGTTTGAAGAAGCCTTTGCAACCTTCACAGGTTATGATGCCGTAGTGCAAGCCTGTCGCTTTGTCTTCACATATCATACAGATCATGGGCTGCTCGTCCTCCTCACGTTCGGCTTCTGGTGCGTAAGCGCGCAGTTCCGGGCGAGGCATGGAGTGCGGCGAGGGAGGAGGCGCGCCGGACACCGCGGCCGCGTTGCCCGCCGCGGCGCTCAGGTTCAACGCGTGTAGTTGCTGGTGCGCCGGCAGTTGTGATACATCTCCCGCCCACAGCAGTTCCATGTTCAGCGGCGGCCCGCGCTGCCGCCTCAGCTCGCCGCCAAGGTTCAGCAGCAGTCTGGCCGCGGACTCCTCGCTACACGTGGTGGGGTCGGGTGTGGGTGGCGTCGGGGTGTGTGATCCACTAGGGGTAGCGGAGGACTCAGCACCGGGCGTGGGCGCCGGCAGCGTCCAAAACATCGTGCGCACGCCACCAGATTCACCCATGATAACGGCCGGTGCTCCTCGCCATTGCGTAGGTCCTCGTGCTCCAGCCTTGGGTTCCTGGGGTTGCGGGGGGAAGTGGCCTCCGATCAGTTCCGGCTTGACGCCGTTGATGCAGGCCGCCGGCGGCCAAGGCACCGGCGCGAGGCCGGAGTGCACACCGGGCGGCGGCGCGGGCGCGCGCGGCCTGTACGGGTGCGGCGGCTCGGGCGGCGGGCCTTCCAGCTTCACGGAGGAGTGCTGCGTAGGCGACGTGAGTCCGTGTTTGCTGACATGTGTGTTATCAGACTTGTTGGAGCAGGCTGCTCCCTCGAACTTGATGACGGAGTATGGCGGCGCGGAGCGGATGACGGTGGGGTGGCAAGCCTGCGTGGGCGTGGGAGACCTGCCGCCGTCGAACATGGGGGGCGGGTGCGGCGGCGTGCTGCAGCCCGCGTCGGCCATGCGCGGCGAGGGCGGGCCCGGGTCGGGCGACGAGGTACTGGTGTCGGCGGCCGACTCGCCTGCGGGAACACGGCACGGTCAGCGAGACACAGACAACCTCACATCTAAGCGCACAAGGAAGAGAGCACCGCGGACTTTTAGACGCAAGAATAGAAACTGGGTGAAAAGTCAACGACCGCGCGGAGTGGCCGCGAGGCGCGGGGCGGGGACGCGACACTGCACTTCCCGACGCCGCCGACTAGATTAGCCGGTTGCGTCACGACGATGCGAGCGTCACTGCAGCCTGGCTGTATATAGAGAACTAATTTAATTTATTATGCGCTACGAAGCGTATGCAGTTGTATGTACGATTGGATTGATAAAATACGAGGGAGTGTTTTATGTAACGATCCGGAATAGAATTTGTAATAGAATATGTAGGAAGCGTGGAGCAGGCGCGAGATGCAGCGCGGTCGAGGAGAAAGTGAAAGCAGCGCAGATGCCGCGCGGCGCCCGGAAGCCTGCGCCCGCGCCGCGCGCTGCAGCTCGCGAAGGGTTTCACGCCACTAGCAATCGCAACAATGAATTATTAAATCCCTAATTCCAACACAAAACAAAACCCAACTAATTACTTACACCCCATAATTATAGTGCCGAATAGTTTGGTCAATAGTGATTTTCATTCTTAATTATTAAAGTAAACAATATTACGAAAACGGTTCCCTTAAAAGATACAAACATTTACCGACTTTTTATAACTAAATCCATAGGCGAAGTTACCCTCGCGTGACCAGCTTACATCGCTATGCACAAACAGTCCGTCGACGCCAGGAACGAGCGGTTATTATCACGTAATTGTCCTTGCGGGTCATGGGAAGGATCTGGCGCGAGTTGCGCTTGAACCGGCGCGGGCGCAATAGTCGCGAGGAAAAGCCACAAAGAAAGTTTTCCACGGCTGCGGCGGCGCAGCGGGCGTCGGTCGCGCACAGTGAGCCCGACCTACCACACGAGCGAGCGCCCCGCTCCCGCCCCCCTGCGCGTCCCGATCCCTCCCTCCAGCCACTATTAGGTCACTCCGACGGCCGTGCGTGCGAAGTGCAACCGCACAATGACTAGTGCAACGCGTGCACCGCTCTCGCTTCGAGGACGATCTCTATTTCACTATGCGTCCTTTGCTACATCGCTGGTGGGGACCGATCTTTCTAGCCACGTGATGCAATCGGCTCTAGGTTCTAGGTAGGCTAGCTCGCCTCATAGCACAAACATTATGCCCCGTTTTAATTGCCGGCTGTTATGTGGTTGATGTTGGCTCGTGATTTATGGTGGCTCGAGTTCTTGTCCCGGTTGCGCAGCCCGCACCACCGCGGAAGCCAGATGGATTATGTGTTCGATCGACCGCTCTATAAAGCATCTCTGAGATTATTTGATATCAGTAATTATTTACTACATTAGCGCACGTCGCAAAGACTCTTTAACAGCAATTAATTCGATAGCTTAATTACTTTCAATTTGTCTAGTAGCTGTGCGTAGCCAAAAATAAAAAAGATAAACATCGTAACTCCACGCAACCGTCAAGTACGAGCGAGGCGGAAGAGCTGTTTTTGTGATCCTGCAAGTGAAGGTCGCACACGGTCAACGACACGCAGAAACTGGGTCACACTCACACCCCTACCCTCGGCTTTCTACCGGGACACCGCCACGTGTAAGGGCCGGCCCTCTACCCAATGGAGCCGTTTTCGTGTACGACTTGTTAAATACAATTATAGAAAAATATGTTTTTCATTACGCGTGACGAAACAAAGACCGTAGACTGTTGAATAGGATGTAATGTTTGTAAATAATTTTACGTTTATTACGATTTGCAGTTCGTTTGCTCCCAGCGCACGTTATCGCGAGACCTTCGAAGTTATGAGTACGTCGACTTGTAATCTCGTAAATTATTCCCTAGTAGTTATTTACGCAATTTGAGTCGGTCATGTAAATTTGCATGCAGATCTGTTACTATATTAAGTGTAATCTGCGCGCTCAATTTGATGACATTTCGGATCACGATACGAGTGTCGACGCGACGGCATTCTTGAATGGAACCTAATACGCTTATCGCCGCGTAAAGAAGTCCTTGAATATTTCAATGAAATTAGGTCACCACGAGCGAGCGTACTACGTTTATTTACGGTGAGGTTAGAATTTGCGTCCACCTTATCATAAATAACTTAGTAGAATATTGAACCTGTTTTTTAAGCTTTTTTTGTTAGACTGTTGTGTTGGTTTGTTTACATGGATCGAGGTCCTTATCGGAACAGTTGTAAGTAGGTGTGGAGGCATGTCACTAGGCACGTCGAGGCAGAACTGGCGCGTCGGCGCGCGTCATGCCCGCGTCACAGGCCCACGTGGCAACTGACGTGAAAATTTGCGAGACACAGACTCGGAGCAAACATTATTACTCACTGAACAAGACCCGGAGGTAAAAAATATCCCGTTAATCAGCGTAGCAAGCACTGCCCAACTAATACCTACGTCGTGCGTGAGCTATTTTAAATAAATTGGCAGACATTTGCAAAGATCAAAATAGCATTATTTATGAAAATCTAGACTAAGCTTTTGGTCTGTTTCATTTAATTCTAAGTTATCGCTTTGAAGCGCCATCCTTGCAACTAAGCGCACAAATTTCTTCCATATTTACTGCATTTTATCTGAGATATTAATGGCATATAAACAGTGAACGCCTAAAGCGAAATGTTACGTTGTATGACAGCTTACACATCTTTCTCTCATGCCTTATTCATGAAGCCACAATAGCAATAATTACGACACTGTTTTATTGCTTTCACCTTTGCGTTTACGTAAACTTTCTTTATCACTGTGACTCCACACGAGCATCACGCTTATATAATAGTCATATAATTATAATCGGCTTTATTAGTGGTTTTAAATGATCGAATGCAGCGCCCATGGGAGCGATTATGATTTTAGGAGTACTGCCAAAGTTCAATGTCATACTTTTTATGAACACCGTTAAATGTCATTGACATTACGAACGTGATTAAATGACATCTTTTGTCAACTCATAAAGGACACATTTGAGTAATTGCTTAGTTTCATTCGCAATCGTACCTAGGTTCATTGATAAAAGTAACAATGTATCAGACCAGGAAATGAGCACGTACTACGAGTAAATATAACTAACACTCAATAAAATTGCAACTCACAGTAGTATCGACATTGTCTTTGTCGTCCGTCGTTTGTTTGCTTCTATATCACTACACGACTTTACTTGGGAACTATTGACTTAAGTGAACAATGGCCGATATGTTTTAAAGTGCTATTTATACTATCTTTGCAAGCATGTAGAAAATATCCGGTATATTGCAAAGTTAACGTAACTTTAGGTATAATCTCAGTAGTTTTTGCACAAAAAGGCAGGTTTTACAGTCGTATTATCAGGCGTGAAGGCGCGACCTAACCGGATCTTGTTTTTGATATTTTTCGGCTACTCGTGAGTGAAAGTTGCGGCATTTCTCGGAACCGGCCCGCGGACTCTCGCGGTCTTATGCCGCGCATTATTTAACTTTCGTTAGATGAAGATTATTATCAAACATACGCTAATTTGTTTACGAATAGAATTGCGCAACTTCGATGTAAATTAGATTAAATGTGAAATTTATGCAAGAAGTTTTGGGAACTACCCGCACACATTGTCTATGATGATGATGACGATGGAGGATGAAACATGTGTAAACACAAAGCACGTGACCAAAGGTGTATTGTTAACTTGTATATTCTGGTAAACCATAAGTATCAAATATCGCAACACCAAAATCTAGAATCTTACCCTCCACCTATCCTACAATTTGAGAAATCAATTTAACCAACATAATATAAGCACCCGTAGTAACGATAACAGATACTAACATTTTTAAACATGGCTGCCGTGCGGCCGTGACTACTTCAAACGACAAAACGGTGTTTCATTTGAGACGTTAGAACGAAAATGAAATTACATGTTACAAAGCGAATTCACTGTCGCCGTCGAAAGCGATAGTTCGGTCCGTGCCCGGCGTCGCAATGAACGGCCATCACATCACAGAATAACAATAGTGACCTTACTTAACTTTGCTTACAACCTTAGACTAGCGACCCGCCACGGCTTCGCACGGGTGCAATGTGGATTAACACGGCGCTGTCGCAATTAAAGTCGTATTTCGGCCAATTTAGAAAAATACCTGAAGGTTCTATAATATATGAATCACTCTATCTATTGGTGAAAACTGCATGAAAATCTTTCCAGCAGTATTTACGTTTATCGAGACAGACAAATAGATGCAGCGGAGTACATTATAATGTAGAAATGTGGGAATCTATCTCCCGGCCTCCTAATTTCATTTATATTTATATTTATATATTCCATTTATATTTAAGTTGAGTTGTGTAAAATAAAAACATTATCCTTCTGAAATATGTATTCCGGGATAATTTCGGCGTACCTAATCATGTTTATGTATATAGTGAGTAAGTTTGTACATCATCCAATCTTTCTGAATAAAATGTATGGAACCCTTAGCAGGAGAAGACATTCACCTAATTGGACGTCATGTAACCCGGAAGTGCTCACTCCCGTTTTCCTTTCAAGATTGGTCACAATTAAATATGAAAGACGTATTTAATTTACAAAGTGCTCTCTTCCTTTAGCTACTTCAAGGTATTTCAAAACACATAAAAATACAACACAAAAACATAACACCTAAACACGTGTTAGTGCAAATCACATTTATGTAGACAACAATTAGACTGTGTATCGTATCGAAACGATCTGTAGATCTCTTTCAGGGGACTCCAAAATACGAAGTTCGATGTTCGTATTATATCGTACTTCTTGCTCTCATATTAATGAATATTAGTGTGAGCGCAACGGCACTATCCTCCTTTGGTCCTTTGTGTAAGTACGTATTATTTGTGTTAGTTGATTTTTAATAATAGAAACAGGTATATACTTACAAGCTTTCCAATCTTCACACGTATAAGCATCTGCATGGAAAATTGAAAGACTCGATCATGTTACAATGGTTAGGCATATTAAATTGAATTGAAAGGTTAGATGATAGTAAGAGCGACCCGTGTTATAGGTAAATTTTAATTCAAATCTTCTTCCTCTTAATTTTCACGTGTCATTCATAACCTCATCTTACCTAAGAAATCTTAATAAGAGACTAAATTTTTATAAGAAGAGAAAATTTACTAAGTATTCAATATTTAACATAGATTCCTCAATTCTCTGGCATCTAGTCCTTGGTATTGTTCTATTTACAACGGGTTCTTTCTGTAAACCTAACGTCAAAGGATAGACTTTTTTGATTTGACTAAATCTAGGGACATAGCTTGGACCTAGCAACATCTAGAAGTGTATCACTGGAAGTACAACTTACCATCGCTACTACATCGGGAGTCAACTTTCCGCCTCTTTAGTTTCAGGTCTTGGAAGAGACTCATGTTGTCAAGGTCACACGGGCCACGGCTGAGTGTCATTATTCCTGCAGACAATCCAGAATGTTACAGTTAATTTTACAGTCAGTAAATATATACAATAAACAGGTACAGGTAACACCACGACGCGACATATCAGTGTTGTTAAAAGCGGTATGAGGGAGCAGTGGCGTCTGGAGTAATGCGAGTTTCCTTAACATGCAATTAAAATATAAAGGCAAGGGTTGTGCTGAAGTTATTTTTTAGTAACGTTAATTCCCTTCAGTATTACTCTTAACAGGTACTAAATTTTGACAAAAGACTCCCCGAAAAGACGGCACATGACATATTGTCTAACGCTCTCGAAATCGCAATCGCGTTTGACATTTCCTTCTGTCAAACGGTAAAGAATGAGGGTAGAAAGAGATGCTGAATGTGACAGCGAGCTACCGCGCTAGTGTAAGGCTTGGCGAGCATCCAGCAGAGCCCTGCTGCACGCTCCCTCGTCCACTCAGGCCGCAAAGACAATATTAGGCTCCGGTTGAAGTACTCACGGTAACCAGGTGTTATAGCCGGCTTGTCTATGTAAAGCGGGCCGGTCACTTTGGGGTGAACATCGTGTATCATGATGCACCAGAATTTTATGACTAAGCGTACCAAGCGCTTAGCGAAAAGCGTCTCACTGCAACGTCTTGTACGGACTACACAGTTCCGCGGCTGACCCCATATTTTATTAAGTACGTTTTTCAATCAGTTACGTTGCAAACTTTTTATGGCTTTGATAACGACGCGGAATTCGCAGAGCTCAATATCGCGTGCGCGTAAATAATTAACGGTAAGGTAACCGTAGATATAGTTACAAAGCCAATTCTCAAATATCTGGTACCTACTTAAACGAACTAGGATTTGGTGGAGCAAGATTTTAAATAGCTATATAGATAGCATTAATAACATGTATGATCACGACATTCTTTAATGTGAGATGATAGCCGAACGCTCACTTAATTTTTTAGTTGAAACGACTAGACCGAGTAAGAGAGCAGTTGATCTAAACAATAAGCCGCCGTGTCTACGAGATGTCTAGTTCTTCTATGTGACGTTATTTGAACGCAGATTCCGACGTAAGTAAAGATTAACGCTTGGTAATCGCTTACCTGAACTTATTGCGTACGTATCGGGCATCTATAAATAGGTTGCGAACACGTGATCTCAGTGTAGGCGAACGCGTCACTTGGCTAACTAAAGTTTACATGATAATGACCGATATCGGTTCGTTGTATTCGCGATGACTAGGGCTGTTATTCCACTGGTCTTGAGTCTACAACAAGATTGTAGTTCACAGAAACTTAAACACCGTGCAAAAGTTTTATAAATGTTTCGATATTTTTATACCATTACGCGGAAGACGCCGAAAGTTTAAAAATGCAACAAGTCTAGACTGAAAGCAGCCCTAAGCGAGGTGAGGTGATAGGTCCATTGGCCTTGAATGAAATGTTCCGAGCGATTTTACAGCCGCTCTATAAATAAAGCACTTATTTATTGACACAGGTCATTTAACTCTGAAACTAAAATATTTTCGCGTAAGGACGTTCACACGTATTTTTCTCGAACTAGATTAGGTTTGCAATTGATTTAATTTGCGCTCTTAAAATGTTATCTAGGAATTTATGTGACACCTGCCTAGTGTGTTTCAAATTTCACACAATTAATTATATACAATGTTTAAGATGTTTATGTTAGATTCCCATACAAATTTCTGAAAAACTATGACCGTTAGAAAACCTTGAAAGTTGATTTAGACAAAACATGATTGTCTTTTTTTTAAGGCGGGGTTGGGTCAAAGTTAGTGTTTAAATGTTTCCCTAGTATAATTACATCATGACGTGGATAAAAACACCCAATTTCTAATGTCGCTAAACTACATTAAATAACATGAAGCGCCCATTTACAATGAATTGCAACTTGACAGACAGATACGGCCTTCTTGTCTGGCATTGAAAGGGTTGAACACCCTGTCCTTATGTATTTATAGGCGCGTGAAGCCAATGGACTGTTACTCATCATTTATTTACGCGCATGCAACAACTGTGCAACGAATGTTAGGTAATACCGACGTAGGCCGCGTTATCGCGGTGTACGGTGAGCGACAAATATATTGAAGCATCAAACCAACACTAATCTTTACAATTAGTAATAACTTTAGTCACCCACCGAACATTATCGTAGGTTTGCAAATTATAGTACAGTCGTAGTAGAACTAACGTGTTTTTTTATGGGTTGTGACCATTGATAAGAAACACATTCACGTGAACGTCATTCGAGTTTACGATTATAAAAACAATTTCCTGTTCAAACGGTATTGACGTCAAAAAATCTGAAAATTATAATAGAATTCGCAATGCATTTTCAAGTCACCATATACATCTGTATATACGTCGATGATTACTATGATTAGAAGCTATGACGTGGGTTGTTGATGCTAACTAAGATAAAGATTAATAATTTTTCATTCCACAGATATAATGGTGGCTTCGTTAAAAAATATAAACGGACCGAATGTCAAAGACCTTGATAATGATGTAGACAAGCAATAAACATTCGCAAGCGGCCGCCGACAGCATTTTCGCAATAGATTCTTACATCAAAGACACTGGTCGTTTTAGAATTATTTCACAGAAAAATTACAACAATGAGTGCGGATTTATTGAAATCCTTACTCAAAATTAAATACGCCTTTTGGGTAAATCAGATTTAATTCAGTAGAAAAGTCTTTTAAATCTCAATGGCCTGTAATTAAGCCAGACGTTTGGTGAAACTTTGATTTTAACTCTTACAAAAGTCAATTCGGGGGTTCCGATGCGTCCACCCGTCGAAACACTACTTTCCGCTCTATATCATCTGTCATGAAGCGATATTGAAGAGACCCAAAGGGTATTTTTGTTCGAGTTTGTCACTGTTTTCGCGGGTACGGGGCCAATGGTTATTGAAACAGTGACAAATGGATCAAGGGACAAAGGATTCGGCAACGAAGGTAAAGCAGTGGGGACGTGAGGTGAGTTCGTGCGGAAGCAACGGCGAGGCGGCCCCGCACAGGGTCGCCGGACACTTCAAGTTTACACGGCTTTGTTTTTTAATCAATATTATGCATATACGAATACGCTGATTGCAAACAGAAAACGACATTATTCACTGATTAGAATTGAAGTGAATTTTTGAGTTATAACGGGAAGTAGGTAAGTTAGCGAAATGTCTATCTCTATAGTCTTAATGGCCTGACGGATTTTAACATGTGAGGTGTCGTCAGATTCCTCTTGGTTTTAGGGGTATTGTAAATTATAATATTTTGACCAACGTAATGAGAGGGATGGAAGTGCTATGAAATAACATAGCACAAATTTATGTCCTTATTTAGGACGACGAATAATTTTGGTTAGCTCAAAAGTTCTTCTGGTTAACTCTAAATGCCGTAAATTTTGCGTTTCAGGACACGTTCCATCAGTCGTTAAGCAAATACATTAATGCAACGTGGAATGCATGCGGCTGAAATACATTAATCAGATTGGCAATTATCGAAATGTCGCCTACGGCTACGGCAGAGTCGAGTTTTCATTTCGCCCTTATTGACGTGGCGTGAGTGTGGGTCACCTGTCCATGCATTAAATTAATGGAATTCGGGAAAATATCCGACCCAGTTTTTATTGCACATTAAAGCAGGAACGGATTTTCAAGTACTTTCTGTATAATTATTGGATCGGAGTGCCTGCTTCGATAGTTCTGATTTGCCAGTTTTAACATTTTACTTCCTTACCAACTTTCGGTGAAACACTTTCACATAAAACAAAAGAAAACTGCACTACTGCCACTGCATCTTGGCTGAAAGGTCGAGGTAATTAAAAACAATTTTTTACGCGGTTAAGTCCCGGTAATAATTCACTTTAAATAAATATGAGTGAAAATCGCGGTAGCTTAAAACATTATAAAACAAAAGAAAATAGGTATTATAATTAAAGATTGGGGAAAGCCATCGGCTGTGGGCAGCACAAAACCGACCGTCGTTGAGATCCTTAGGGAAGGCTTATGTCCAGCAGTGGACGTCTCCCGGCTGACATGACGATGATAATATCACAGTATTATTAAAATTCTCGTGAGAAGTGAATCATAAATAACAACAAATGTAACTGTTTAACTCACTATTAAGATGGAGAAGATCGCGCTCATTCTTGAAGAAGATTTTTTTAAGACGACAATGAAGGGAAACTAGCGAGTGGGTGACCTGATGATAAGCAAACATCAGGGGCCTAACCATGACGTATTTAGCTGTCATTTTTAGTATGCATCTGACAGCGAACGAACCTAAACTGAATCGAAAATGAATCGCATTAAGACGTCATGGTAAGGCCCCTTACCCATGAACACTCGCTTCATTCATCAGAAATTCAAAACTAATTGGATCGTAAAACCGTTTCATTTCAGGCATTATGGTTAAAATAACGTTAGTCACACGTGAATTGGGAACCTGTGTTTTCAATAAACCATTTGTCTGACAAAAGTCATTCATCAGTCTGAAGTCGGAAATGTCAGCAGCCCACGGTCAGATTAGCGTACTGAGCCTAATATACCAGACACTGATACATCGACCTGATATACGGTAAAGTACATGGCAATTTATAAAGTCAAAGATGCATTCATTAAGCATACAGTTTCCAGCGAGCGTGCTAGTCTGAGAGCAAAGAAAAAACATATAAAATGTACCAGTTGCTTCTCTTCCTGCGCATCGTAAAAAGCTATCGAGGGAATCGGGGAAAATCGTAGCAATCATATTATAGGTGATGCGGCTAGACCCATCTCGACCCATCGCTATTTTAATTCCCCTTTCCAGTTATACGCCCACAATCATGCTAAACGTGGTCTTATTATTGTACTTAAGTTGCATTGACGCACAATTACTACTACAAACAATTCGTGTATTTCACTGCTATTCATTGTAGATTACGAGCATTAGTTTTAAGGTGAAGCAATCAAACATTGCTTATTTATAAGGAGTAATTCCGTCATGGCAATGCCAGTGAGCGTGAAAGCCATGAACCGCAACAGATTTTTTATTGAAACATCTGACATTTATGATAGATGGTACTGATCTTTAGATACACAAAACACTTAAAGCAAGTAAGACTCAAGAGCTTAAGTGACAAGGTTAAACGAAATATTTTTAATGTTGCATCATCAAATAAAAATGTAAATATGACGGCTCATAACAGACATCAGGAAGTGCAAGCTTCCGACCGCGACTGTGCCGAAGGTAAAATGTGTATAAGTTATTGTTTTTTACATCTATTTACTACCTGTTAAAATTATAATTGATAAATAAGGTCGAAGAATTCCGTGCTGTGAACTAGTTTGGTTTCTTCCGCCTTGCTTTATCATTTGATTGTTTGCTGAAAACAGAAGGTGTTTTTTTTTGTCTATCTAAAGAACATTTTTGCCATTTCGAAATCTGATTGAGCGTACCCTCTGCCAAAGTACAATAACAGGTCAATTTGATACAACTTTGTAGTACCATGGTCATGAAAATCGTCACGTTTCGCATTTGTGTAACGGTTTTATTTTGGTATGTTGTGTTTGTATTTAAAAAATTAATATGCGTATTTTCCCTCGAGAAATAATAGAAAAATAATACTGTAATGATGTACTATAGGCCAAGAAGTACTTAATATATCCTCTTATTATTTAATATTTATGCGACTAAAGACAACTATCATCCCCCATTTCACGTTTTTTGTAGATTTTAACTTCGCATGTGTTGGCAGTGCACACGCGTTGCCAATCCAATCCTCCTCGCCTGATATCTTGCCGTTAATTTTGAGTATTTATAATGAAATGAGACATTCATCCTCATTTTAGGATATCGTACAAGGGTACGGGCAATTTGCATCGCGCACCGGTCAGTTGAGGAAGTGGATTCGGTTCCGGGCAATGTCAGTGTCGCTGCGAGGCCGGCGACCACGCGGCCATCTGTGAGCTTGTTGTTTTCGTTCTTCGTGTTACACCGAAGGATCAAGTTAATATTATTCGGTCTGAGAGTGTAACAACTTACGGCAAGCAAAATGTTTTAGGATTTTGATTAGAAATTTAGTTTTCCGAGTGCCGGACGGGATTCGAACCTAGCTTTGATATAAGCGCCAAGCTTCCTCTGGATCACCAAAATATATTTGATGATTTCTATAGGTACCATTCTATTTGCACCACGGCCTGGAATTGTAATGAAACTTGCAGTATTTTTCTTACAAGTCTAAACTGGGCTTTACAATCTCAGAGGCTATTCACGACTCGGTATGATTCGGCGCAGTTCGGAGGCTCTCGGGCGGCCTCCGCGCCGGCGCCTTGACATTTTCCCTTCCACATTCACGCGCTGAAACATTCCATTTTAAAATCATGCCACTTCCGATCTAAACACTTCCTCAATATTATTTTGAACTTGAGTTGGTTTATTTTGGTGATATTTTGTATGCGTCAGATGTTTATTTATCACATATGCTTGTTTGTTAATATTAAACTTGGATTAAAAAAAATACAAGAAATATCTTCATCATGTGCGATATACTTACGATATTTATGTTATGTTAAAAGGGTCATTTAAAATGAACATAGAGTTCAAAGGCCGATGAAAAACTACGCACATTGTTGGACAAATGGCGTACCTATTAGAGCATGAAGTCACGACCGCGGCTCTAGGTACTCAAAATGGCGAACAATGTATTTTCTAATGGCCCGGCCAACACGCCTATTATCATTTAAACTCAACAGCCGACACCGGTATCCTCCCACTACAATACATTGAAAGGAAGCAGTGACATTCAGTACCTTTTTCGCTTTCACTATTGGAAAGTGAGCGTAAAAAACGTATTTCGGCAACACCAAAATGGCGGGCGGTCGTCGACCCCATCGAGTCATGGACCATAGACAAAGGGGTAGCCATATTCTAGCGAAAGTAAAAGTGTGGCTTGTCATAGAGCTACGGTTATGCAGTCACGATTGTGATCCGCGAGACGATTTGGGAATGTCACGGTGAGCGCTGAGCTCGCCTGCCTTTTGTTTTGCAACCGTGCAGAGTCGCTCCTCGATCTATTTTCGAGGAGAGCTATTTATTGTTTTTGCACAACGCTGAGGTTGCGAAAATCATGCTCTGCGGCAGCCGAGCTGCACAGTATGACATGAAACGCAATGGCTCTGAAGCAACTGAGTCGACGTACCTGCCAGACTAGAGGCTAACGTATATTTATCTCAGACTGAATAACAAATCTAGACGGAATATTGCGAACAGCAATGCGAAGCTGATTTAATCTACGCCTTGCCGTACGCGTACAGTTTCACGCACACAAGCGCAACCAAACTTTGCCACGAAAACTGGCTGAGACACGCACACGCGCACGCGGCAAGGCTTAGTTTAAATTGGCCTCACTTTGCAGTCTGCCTTGACTTTTTATTTAGTCTGAGTTATATACACACTGGATAAATTGAATAACATTTATGGTTGTGTATATTCTGATGCGGGGTTTATAAATTTCGTACATTTATTTTTTATTAATTATTAGAACCAAAAAGGCAGATAAAAAGACAACTTGTTCAACAGAGAAGACTCGCAAATCGGGCTAGGCACCCAAAATGTCTGACAAGTTTTAAAAGTGTTACTACAGAGTCTCTGTAACACTTAGTGTTCAGTATGGCATGTGTGATCAATCAGAACAATTGGGCCATGTAACTTGTTTCAGAACACGGTACCAAACTAAACTGGACCATGTTGACATATCACGGTGAACAGAGATGAGATGGATTATGATGACCGGTGATACTGTAACTTTAGAGTGAGAAATACGAATTAAGAGCCTCGTGTGGAAAAAGCGATGTAAGTCTGGATAGCGAAATGTTTATGATACTACTAACAAACCAGTATTTTTTTTCAATGTACTAAGTAAGTCTTTTCTACCATCAAATATTATTGTTCCAAATTGTTTTAAATTTGACTGACATTTTGAATACCTTCAAGATTATCTATGGAAAAAATAAAATGTATCATCAAATCGTAATCATATTAAAAAACTAGCTTTTGCCCGCGACTTCATCTACAAATTCGTTTATCGCTATCCCGCGGAAACAGTTTAGCAGATTCAGCGTGAAAGAGTGACAAACATACACACGCACTTACAAATTTTTTCGTTAATAATACTGGTAGTATTCTATATTCATAATATCATAAGTAATATTCAGTCAGCATGGATTAAGTTTATTTGATATTTCGGTATTTGATAGCTTAAAAATGCTATCATATTAAAAAAAATACAACCGAATTGAGAATCTCCTTCTTTTTTTGAAGTCAGTTAAAAAGTAAAAAAAAACTCATATGCCTGACGCAACATTATCACAATAAGTACTTAGTTAATCATTGTTTCTGTTTTTTCCCCATACTCCAATACGGGTATATGTACGAGTATCTCTTATTGTAAAGAATTGACTGAAAAAAGATCTGCAACCTTTTAAAGGAAATATTTAAAGCTTGCGCGAGACAAGCTATCGCGTTGCCTGCTACTTACGTAGCATTTTCGTAGCAAATTGCTACGCGCGCTACGATGTTAAACTACGACTGAACGAACAACTGCTACCTTTAATTGAAAAATTGTGGATCACAATAAATTTCACCAACTCCCCTCTACCAACGTAAATTATTACAAAGGAAAAAATAAACCTAATGGCCAAACTCGGCCTGAAAAAAAAAAATTCGCTTTGCTTTTTATCAAAAATAGGCTGCGTAAATAAATGATAGAACTGTGGTAATGTGGTAAAACGTGTGCAACATATTTACCCATCGTGGAAGTCATGGTGTGCAGGCGCTGCGTCTGCGCACTGGCGTCGCGCTTCTCCGGCCCCAGCTTGGCCGCACCGGCTACAACTCCAGGCACATCACACGAACCTCCCAGTTCAATACACCGATCACCTTTTTAATTTACGTCTCCGAAAATTCTTGGATACACCAACTCTCAGCATAGTTTTTCAATAAGCACTCGGTTCAGCATGCGGCCGCACTTCCTGTGGAACAGACGCGAGGGTAGCCCGGTGCGCGCGCTCCCCGAACCTCTCGATTCGGCAAAGTCACGATAACGACTGCGCGCGAATGTCGTCATGTCGAAATTCGAAACACTTTCACCTAAATATTCCGCCTCTGTTTCGGACGCGGGCGTCGCTCTCGGCGCGCACGCACACACCGCCGACTCGGTCGGTCCTCAATTACGTACGCTGTAAAAATTGCGTCAGTGTTTTTCGTTGTCGACCTTACGCTTGACGAGTGCACTGCCGAAATATAGTCATCTCGCTCTGGTACTTATTCACCGTTACACGTCAAGTTTTTGTTTCGTTTCTTTATCTGGACACGCACACACGCGCGTGAGTGCGGATTTCGATAGCGGGGTCGTTGAACCGCCAAAAAAGATTTCTTCGGTACTAAAGAGTTGGTGGTAAGTGTTCAGTGTTAGGATGGGTCGTTTGCAGTTGCCATTAAGTGGCGTCTCCATAGCGAGCCGCGGCGTGTGTGGCCGGGCTGGCCGGGCGCGGAACTAGGTCAGCGCGCGCGCACGCCGCGCCGCTCCCGACGCTACCCGGATGATATTCATAATTTCATTAACAATGACTTGTTTCTCTCGCACCTAATTTAATCGCGACGATTGCGAAATAGGAAAACGTGCAAACAGCGCTTTGAAAACACCGAGATATACCAAAGACACGATTATACAGGCAGATAGAATCTCTTTCGTAACTTGGCCTTGTCAATACTGTTTACAACTTAAAGTGTTCGTAATGCAATAAAATCAATACGAGTTGTTATTTTAACTGTGGGTCGTTGATACGCAATGGGCGCGTGGTTCCTGCGCCAGGCGCTGCTGAGCGCGCTTTAATCATCAGCATGACAATAACATAACCTAGTTGAGCGGGTTGGCGTTTTTGTCTGAAAGGTTAGGCGGGACGACGGCACACTTCGGTGTTGGATTACATTAAAATAGAGTTCATTCGCATCGACCGCGATCGTAGCTACCTATCTGAATTTGAACAACGGCGTTTGGATACGTTGATATTGGTTACCTGGGGCCCGATTTCTGAAAGCACAACACTGTCTTCAAAACTACAGCTCTAATCAAATTTTTGACTAGTTCACAAGATTAATGAGAGCTGTATTGTCTTATTGTCTTCTAAGCTTGTATTTTAAATTCAGTATGCTTAGTGTAAGTTTTTGGTCACAGAACACGTCTCGAACGCGGTTGCGTATGTCAAATACTATAGGAACAGTTTGTTGCCGTTTCGATCCGCAAGTGGCGCTACCAATTTTTCCATAGTAATTGAGACGTTTACATGAACGCGTTCGAGACGTTTGTTCGTGTAAAAATGTACACTAGAGGCCCAGCACAATTTTTCACCACTTTCGAGTGGTATTTTCACATCTGTGCTTTCAAAAATGGGGCCTCTGTTTCTTTATTACACAAGTAGTTTAGTAGTACGAAGCACAAACCGATGCCTTTCGGAGCCATGAGCTTACTGAAATTACTGAGGACGAATACGGTAATTTTGGGATTCAATTTCAAGTGCGTGACTCAGCGGCTGCCTCCGCGCGTCGGATCACGTTATCACCCATTCCCTAAACCGTGCCAATGGAAAATCACCTCCAAAACCGTTTTAAAATAAGATTTGGTATTAATAACATTGACATCTTCTGAGGCGGTGACCGGTGTGCGGCTCGCGCCGCCAGTCAGGTATCGCTGGGTAAATTTAGCTTGCGCCCATCGAAACTGGGTTAACTATTCTCCTGTACAAACAGGGCCACTCGAAATATTGACGCAACACAATATGTACTCGGTGGAATAGGAGAAAGCGGGACTCTTAACCCATTTAGACGATCAAAAACAGGAAGTCTCCGTAACGTTTGGCATCATATCAGGAAGTGCCTTGTGGATGTATTTGTGAACTATGGATGCTTAAATGCGTCTGGAAATCGAATATCGGCTCTTTGGTTTATTGTTGGAAGTATTATTTAACCTCAGACACTCGAAGGTTTAAGGTTAAAGCCATTATTACATTTGAAAGATAAGTTTGAATATTTTGCTATCGCATACACATATAGGTAAACATATAGGTTTGTGTGTATACGGGAATTTACTATTTGAGGTATTCGATTAAATTAAAAATACTATAATAGAGTTTTTCTGAATCAGAATCATCGGCACTTTCATTTTTGTACACAGAAAAATGCCACTTTTTGTCCGTTTCGTTCCATTTTACAAGCTTTATATTAACATGCAACGTACGTATGTATGTATGTACACACAGCAAAGCTATTCGGTAAGCAGGTTTAAAGCGGCGCGTGCATGCAAAGGTGCTTACCGAATAGCTTTGCTGTGTACTTAACTTACATATGTATGTTTTTCCGGGTGGAATCATGCGACTCTATTTTGAAGCAGATATCTTCATCTGATTAAGCTGAAATGTTGCATACTTGTGTATGTCAGATGACAATACAATAATCTGGTAGTAGAATTCTGGTGGTACTGCCATGACCGTCTCCGCAGGAGGGAACTCTATTCAATGGTTGGTCCGATTGACTTGAAATTTGGTTCCGTAGGACGGACGGCAATACAAGTAGGTACAGTCAACAAAAAGTATAGTCAGCAATAAAGTCTGTATCTAAAATGAAATTTTTAGTTTAAGTTTTTTTTGCGCTGGTAGATTCAAAAAAAGACATGTAAAAGAGCCCTCGGCGGCCTATTTGCAAAATAAACTTTTGACTTTTGACTTTTGACTTTCATAATAATAATATAATAATATAGCCTTTTTATTCCGAATTCGCTACAATTTCAGTAAGTACATTGTTGTTGTTGTTGTTAATTGTCGCGTAATTCGGCGTGCCTCATGGCATAGGCCTCCTCCGTGTATGGGAGGGTTTGGGCTATAGTTCCCACGCGCGCCCAGTGCGGTTTGGGAACTTAACACACACCATTGAATTTCTTCGCAGATGTGTGCAGGTTTCCTCACGATGTTTTCCTTCGCCGAAAAGCTCATGGCAAATTTTAAATGTAATTTTCGCACATAATTTCCGAAAATCTCAGAGGTGCGAAGCCCGGGATTTGAGCCCACGACACTCTGCTTGAGAGGCCACAGGTCAAACCACTAGGCTACCACGGCTTTTTATTTTTTCATACTTAGATACAATTTATACTTGTGGGCCGTCACAAAACTGACGCAAAAGTATTTATTGGAAAATGAAGACCAATTTTGTAGATGAAATTCTAGTCTGATTATAATTTTGATCTTCAGTGCAGGTTTTTTTTTGAAGAATTCGTCAAGATTATCGTTGATATTAACAACTAAAATTTATAGCGTTAGGGAAGGTCTGTGTGAAAAATCCAAGAGCGCTATCAAATCTCCACTATCTTGTTCAAACATACAAGAAAATATTGTGTAGACAGGTACTGTGTACACAAAGATTTCGCAATTTTTCATACGCGGAACTATTCAGTTTCGGTTCACATTGTTATCAGTTCGGTATTGGGTCATCGATCAGGACTCCAGTATCACTGTATCCAGCCACAAGTGTGGGTGCGGTATATTCACACGGCCCGACTGATCTAACTCCAAGTTGAACGACCTACCTGACACAAATGTCGATAAACTTGCATAATTTATCAAATTAATTTTCTAATTGCGACAAACAGTCTGCTGAGCTGATAAGCCGCTCGGTTATCGGTTGAAACGAGTTGGTTCAATGTTCAAAAATGTTTTTTACGGAGCCAAAGAATACGATTAACGAACCTCGTTTGACTGAGTATTTGTGTAACAAAAATCACAATCTCCGTTTTGTGAATGTGTTAAGTGATACAATATTGATTACTAAAGCATGCGCATCCAAATTAAAGGTTATAAGTTATCGCAAAATTAATGCGAAGTTAACACGGTACGATTTGGTTAAATTGTGCTTCAATGAAATTAAATTTATGTTCGAAATATTATAAACGGGATGTGAACCGCAATTACCTTTATTGAGCACCCGATATTTCGATACAGTGCATGCATCATGATCACGGGTAGACTGAAAAAATTGCGGGTGGATGTTATTGTTGGGTAGACCGAGCTCTGTCTACCCTCATTCTTGCGCGTCGACTGCGTGCATTCTCGTACACATCCACAAAACAATACAACAATAACATCCACCCGCAATTTCTTCAGTCTACCCGTGATCATGATGCATGCAACTGTATCGAAATATCGGGTGCTCAATAAAGGTAATCGCGGTTCACATCCCGTTTATAATATTTCGAATGAACTTAACCGTGAATCATTAAAAACTCTTATTAAATTTATGTTATTTATATGTATACTTAGAACAGATTATTAAATAGATTAACCCTAGACATTTTTATATTATTATACAGTGCTTATGTATGATGATGTCACATTAGATAAAATACGTGTCATGTTATTACACCTATGTACGTGTAGTATCTATTAACAAATATACGCGGGCAAGTTTATAATCGTCAAGGCAAATTTTTTAAATATTATTTTTCCAAATTGCGAAAGCAGCTGCAACTCTGATAGTAACACAACAAGGTAAACAAGTGACGCGCTGTCTGCAATATCGAAACAATTGACCGATAGCTAAACATTGTTCGGCGATTTCCGCGATTTTCATATGCCTGGCGACAATCCGAATTTCGTCGAGTTGCACGATAACAGGGTGAATGACACCTTCGTAAACAGCTTGACAAAGCGATCCCAAATAATGAGTGTACGTAATTACACACCTTGCGTTTAATGCCGGATCTTGACGGTAATTGGTGGTTGAGCGAAGACAGAGTGCAACGGGCGATTGCTCGAATATACAGTGTTTTAAAATTAATTCTGAATACTTTATAAATGCGAAAGTATGGATGGATGGATGGATGTTTGTTTGTTACTCAATCACGCCAGAACGGCCCAACGGATCTGGATGAAATTTGGCACATAGATAGAGAAAAGTCTGGAATAGCACATAGGTTACTTTTATCCCGGAAAATTGCGTGGTTCCCGCGGGATAGCGATAAACGAATTCTTTGCAGACGAAGTCGCTGGCAACAGCTAGTAATCCCATATAATGTTTATCCGATTTTTTTTATTATAGTTGACAAATGTTTTCATACATTGATTGATGTTTAATGTATACAGAATTTAAGGGGTGACTGAATTTTAAATAAAAAATTACGACGAATAATCTTAAAAGGGGTGTTCATTCGAACTATCCTACGTGCTGAAACTATTCTAGAACAACCCTAAGACACCTCTATGGTTTTACAATGGTAAAAACCCGAGCTAACATACATACATACCGTCACGCCTCTTTCCCACAGGGGTAGGCAGAGACTACTTTGTTCCACTTGCTACGATCCTGACATACCTTCGCTTCATCCACATTCATCAACCTCTTCATATTCCAAAACGTACCCAATTTGATCACGGAACGTCCGTCTAGGCCTTCCCCTCCCAACGCATCTATTCACAAAAAACCCGGGCTAACTATGTTTGAAATACATATTTCTGAAGAAGAAAAATAAATCAGAGTACCCAAGTTCTTTGCGGATCGAACGTTCAAGTTGTTCTACGCTCCTGGGCCTCTATTTGTATAATCTTTATTGTTCATAAACCACATGGAAATGATGAAAACAGGACAACACCAATGTAGAAAAGCGACCTTATCCCTAAAAGGGATTTCTTCCAGTTAAACTTTTGAACGATCGACAGGACATTTGTTTAGCTTTTTTCACTTTAATGTTTTTTCATACACATACAAACATAGTTTCTCCTATAACTGGTTCATTTGTAAAGTTTGTCGAAATTCAAACATGTGTTTTGTTAGCTAGAGTTAATAAAGTGACTGTTTGCCCGGCATGCTCAGTAGTGATGTCGCAACACAGACTTTTCTACTCTTTGTGTATGAGGCCAGCTTTGTAAAAACTTTTGGTATGGATCATTTGCCATGCATTTTTAATACTCCCTTGCATGTGTCATAAGGCATTTAGGGGTCTTCCGTTTGGTAAGGCCTTCCTACAGAGATAAAGGAGGAAGTCAAACGATCTGTATTAAAATATTGATAAATATCTACAAAATATCTTAAGAAAGTCTCGCTTTCATTTGACATGAAATACATCTGTCAAAGTAGGAAGAAGTTGTTCGCGTAGACATCCAAGAGTTTAAAATTTTCACTAAATCCCACATAAGTCTTGCATACACAGTGCATACGACATACTTGATATCGAAGATTTTCTTGTTAAGTTTGACTTCTTACTTTTGCTTTTAGTTAAACTTTCGCAAAGACGACATCGTATCAACTCAGACGAAGTTAAATTCTTAGAAGATGGAAAGATAGATGTTTGTTGTTTGATGAAGTGTAGAAAAAGTTTGTTAGAATTTGTTGAAAAATGCCTTTGGTTTTACATAAACTTTTATTCTCAGCCACAATATTTACATAGTTTTAAAAAGTCGCAAATGTCATCATCATTAACATTTTCTATCTCTAGATTTTTGCACTGTCTAAATTGAAAAAAGCGACGTACGTTACAACATCGTGGAGAACATCGACTCTATTTAAGTACCTACTTAAAATTTTGTAGGGAATGTCCTAAAAGCATTCTTAACACCGATTGCGATCGGTAAGTACGGTAAAATTTTAGCTCAATAAAGGTAATCGGTTTGTGCAGACAAATTTGGTCAGAATTACTCAAGACTTTGGGGGATTTTAGAATCACAATTGAACAAATATGAGTTAAGTAAGCGGAGGTCTATTTTAATGAACATAAACGCTCCACTCCGCTGCTCTGTTGAGTAGAGGAGTAGCAAGGTAAATAGTTTATGTTCATGAGTTAAGTACCTAGTTCGAATCGGGGTAGCGTCCTCGGTGACCCCATCCAAATCACTACTGATATACATATTACAAATTTCTATCGCAATGCCTAATGGGCTTTCGCTCGAATGCCCTGACAATGCACAATAGTTTGATGTCAATGCCTTCGTCGATCGCAATGCATGACTAACAATTAGTGGTCGGCTGCCAAATCGCGTCCACTACGAACGCTTAGATTACATATATTATCAAGCATTGAACCTCGAAAAAAGATCGTGATTTTTAAATCATTCGAATACCTAACTAAAACTGTTGGCAATTTATATTCATTTAGATCACGAGTCTAAAAACAACAATGTAATATTTTATGCCTTTCTACACAAGATGCGCGAAGGTTTAATAAATTGGAATAAGATAGTGTGAAGAACCAGTAAGTACATAGTAATGAAAGTATAATCAACAGTTGTAGATTCTGTAGAGCTATCGTACAGAAACATTTTGAATGGGGTAACAATGATTATACGTGGAACTAGTGAGTCCATTGTAGCCGATAGCTGCGGTATACCTTAATGATAGTATCTAACGGTAACGGTACCTATCGGCAACACATGTGGTTATATAACTTGGTGCGCGAGGCGGAGCTGACGCCGCTTGACGCTGCGCCCGCGCCGGGCCACGCCGGCGCTCGCGCCTAGTTTCACAACGCTCAGCCACCGCAGCCGTTTTCACTTTTTCGCTGTCAAGAACGCGCGCGAACGATAAACAAAATAACATTTCGACCGTCACTGCCAACCAGCCAACCAATCTAATAAGCCCCAAACACCAACGCGCGCCCATTCATTCCGAGCCATCCTACACCACGATTAAGTCTAATTTGCATCGGCCCCTGCCAGTGACCTACGGCAACTGCCACTATTCACGGCGTAGTTCAACTGACGAGTTACAGGGCCTTCTATTCGCAGTCGCTAAATCGCATTCTCAACTTTAATCCTCAACAAATAGTATTCTAATTGTACTGGCGGGTTGTTGCGTTTTGTACCGTTCCGGCGTGCAGTTTGAATTGTAGAAACGTCGAGGCTGTTCATTGACCTTTTTTTGGCACATACGCTGTGACTACAGCGTACAGCGAAACAAAAGACCAATTTGAGATATTAGTTAGTGGAACCTTGATCTGAAATAAAAGATACCCTCATTCGCTGCAACCACTGAGGGTACGAGAGTGGACTTTTACTTAGATGCGTGTGGTATTTTCGTAGCAGCGTTAAACTCTACGCTCGTAGAGTCTCGTAGAGTAGAGCTACAAGCGGCAATTTCGAAATGTGCATTTTTTAATTCGAAGGAAACTTGGTTATTTGTTAGTGCTAAGTAATCGCTGATAGCAATCTCAACGATTGCACATTTCAGATATTTCTACTTGATCTGTTAACGATTTTGATCGTTTTACAAATCGTATTTAATCTGATACAAAGCTTTAATTGTATTATGTTAGAAACAAAAGATTGCGTGCGGATTGAAATCTGCTTACTTGTCATAATAATAGCACGTTTGCAAAGGCTGACATTGCCTCTCACCGGGCCACGTAACGTGGTTACGTAAAAGGTCTTTACCCTTGTTTATCTGGGACGAATGTATTAAAGATGTTTTAATTTATTAGCACTTGTAGATTCGGTTGTGCAACGTCGAACAATACGTTAGATGACGCTTTAATCATCTTCAGGTAGCGTTTCAATTCGCCCTCGAAAATCTGACGGTCCATTGCAACTATTCAGTCCTTCAATCGGTCAAAACTAAACACAACCATGAGCCAGATACTGACAAAAGACTCGGCAGTGCATTGCGCGGAATCGAGGTTGGATTTTCATATCACAGACATGAAGATAAAACGATGAATTGGGTTAATTGATTTATTGTTATATATATATTTATATATATATATTTACTTCGGCGGAATTGCCGACCCAGTGTACTGACATTTAACTGTTTCAAGGCAAAGAAATAATTTGGTCATCACGCATTTTTGCAATGACGTTTTATTATAAAAGAAGTTAATAATGTCAACTAACAAAATATGGAAAAGAAGCTCGAGCTTCGTAATCATTATGATAAAGTAGTGGATTAAACGATTTTATAGTTAAGTTTACTTAAGCTAAAACCGACCTTTTGACGCCACTATTCAATCAATGTTATAAGTGCAAGATTTACTTGCATAGCAATCCCAATCCCAGTTTAAACTAATCTCGAATCTCATACATCTCGATGAGAAAACTAAAACTACATTTTCCTTATAAAAATCACCAATCGATTTTATCGTCGTATCGTTTGCTGTGAGTTTACACGCGGAGATCACTTTCGCAAGAGGCCAGTGCATCTTTACATAAGGAGGCTCGAGGCAATGTCAGTGCTTATGTAAATGTCGAAGACGAGATAAGTATATATTATATAGCCGCCTAAGATGCGGAGGTGACAGGCACACGTTGCACTTGACGACATGCGCTTAAACTGACTTCAAAAAAGGAAGAATTTCTCAATTCGGTTGCGATATCTTGCGCGATTGTCGTAAGGTTTCCCGATACCTCCTATCCTGCAAACTGCTGAAATATAGGGATATATTTTTTATTTTTATTTATCTTGGGACAATTGACACCAATTGATCTAGTCCCAAACTAAGCAAAGCTTGTGATATGGGCACTAGGCAACGGATAAACATACTTATATAGATAAATACATACTTACATACATATACACAAGACTCGAGAACAAACATTCGTATTTTTCATACAAATATCTACCCCGACCGGGGATCGAACCCGGGACCTCAAGCTTCATAGTCAGGTTCTCTAACCACTAGGCCATTTTCTTGCTTATATATAGTCCCGTTTTCAGATACTACCAAAAGTTTCAGCCAAGATCGTAATCCGTTCATCTCAATCATAAAACGAGGCCCATTTAGTAACGTCTCGGCCGCATGTGAGTTTGAAATTTCCACGAGACCAAAATGCTGAAGCGAATTTCGACATACTAGTTAATGCACGTTAACCCAGCTACTAGAAATATTTGTTACGGCGCCGTCAGAACGCACGGAAAATATTATATTTTAGTTCCCCAGTTTACGGTTCGCATCTATTTCAGAGAATATGTGGCAAGAGTATACGATGCCTACACGGTATATTTTTCTTTCGAGGAAAACACGGCTACATTAAACAGTTACCCGTAGCAGGCGAGTCCTCTCCTCTTTCCCTACTCTGTTTATACACAGGTTTAGTAAGAGAAGGAGCTTATGCGTAACCGTTCATCGGTAATCGCGTCGATGACTAATTGAGTGTTTGCAGGAAACACAAGTAAGTCGGTCAGCCACTGGGTAACGACAACACGCAACTTAATGATGCTGTAAAAACGCGAACGAAAATAAATTGTTGCGTGGATACATTTGTGACAAAACGTTTGCGGCCATGCGTTTAAATATCTTAGCATGCGCGTGAGCAACAGCACTGTCACTTAGCGTTTTCTCGGTACGTTTAGTTTTCAGGTCAACTAGGACGTAGTTAGCTGTGTTGAGAGTGAACATTTAGTGCATCTGCAACTTATTTGTGTCTAGCGATAAGGGTAATAGGTCTGCAGCTCTGAGTGGGTGAGATCCGGCGGGAGGCATTAGCACTCGTGCACCACACGCTAACAAGTCACGCGAGCGCCACACTAACACACTGCTAAAGAAACTGCGAGGAAAACGCCTTCCGGGGTTAACGGCCGAGTTGCGTAAAGAGCTCGCTGCGTGGCGCAACATGCGCAGGCGCCCCTCCTAGCCGCCCGCGCTCGCGCCATCTCGTGTATCTACTCTGAACTAAATCTCACATGCAGCAAACGCCAATGTAATTAATTCAAATCAGCTCCCGTTATGATTACACATTTTTGTTACCACTAAATAAAATAGGTCATTGTTGAAGAAGCGTTAGGTAGCACTCTAAAATGCATTTCATTTGTTTTTCATTAGGAAGATCGTCCACGTCTGAATTACGACGAAAATAAGAGGGTTAGTCACGCTCGTTGACTGCAAGCCAGCGTTTTATAAATTATATTTCACTGCAAAGCGAGCGCCGCGTGAGTGACGAAACGTTTTTTATTCGTAGGTCAAGGTTTGGCTTGTCTTCGAAATGGGAAAATTGCCACATACTCGTATCGGCGACCTTAACATGGGCCGAGTGCGCGACGTTTTGCAACTCAACTTAAATACTTCCTTTGAGCAAGCATTGGAACAAGTTAAACGCATAGGTGTCTTACTGGCAACTCATTAATTAAAATGCTTCATTTACAGTTGTATGACTAATGATTGGCTCTAAGCAGTTTATTGTAATGTGTTATGCGTACATGCATAGTATTCGCTTTATTTTCTGGCTTCAAAAGCACTTCGCGGCAAAGAAAAGGAAAGTCAGTTGGGTTATACAACGGCCACCTGATTGGGCCGTGAAAGCAGCGTGCGATTATAATGTCAGTCACCCGTGGTCAAGGTTTTAAAGTTTTCTTGTTCGCTGCGATTTTTATCTTTTGTCCAGTTCGGTGTAAACATTTCGTTTTAAGCGTACAATAAGTTTTGTTCTGAATAACCACAGTTATAATAGTTATTTGCCTTGCTACTCCGGTATCATGCCATAGGTACCTACCGCGCGATACCATGGTAGTTGGAGTAGCAAAATAAATGTGTTTTTTGCATTAGTATGGACCCCTGCAAAATAACGTCTGATCCAATCAATTATTATATATTTTGATTCAGTAATTATCAAACGAGTTTATACAATAGAAATCTCTTAAGTTTCCCTTGAATAAATTGCATTAATCCTGCACCAATTCAATTATAGGCATGTGATCGTTAAAATAGCTAAGATTGTTCATAATTTTACTATTATGAAACCGGTTCTACCACCTATTAAATAACACGCTATTCTGAGTACAACGGGCAAAGTTTAAAACCCGAACATACACGTAAACCGCAAGAAGCCGACAGCACAATAACGCCAACGCACGAGCCTTCAATAAAGTGACGTAGCGCACTTAAAAAGAAAAAGGCCTCGAACGGAAAGCGATAGTTACGATTCTAGGCTGAGCGGGCGACGGTGTAACGGTACCGGGAGTACTACGGCAACGGGAGTCCGTTACCGCAAGGGGAGTGCGCCAGCGCAGCGGAGTACTCGCAGCGCAGCGGTACTTCCCGTAGGACCGAGCGAGTAGTGACGCGCTAGAGTCTATAGACTTGATATCGATGATTATATTTTAATGTTTTAGCAGTGGCGTGTATGTACGTGTAAGAGTTTATGTAGCTTTTAGCAAAGCTGAATTAGAAGACACGCAAAAGTTTGTTTCTTGTGTTGGATGATAAAACAACTTTATACACTACATTCAGAGCATTGTAGGTATGTCCATAGCTTATTTTGGAAAGTTAAACCAAACATAGGGGATTATAAATACCCAGAGGTATGTAATATTTCATAGTTTCTGCGAAGTTGAAACAGGATGTCCAAATAAACAAAAGCACAGTGTTTTTTATATAATGCCCATGCCAAAAAATTACAGGCTTTCGTCTCGGAAATTGCGATTTCCGATCAAGGTTTGGTCGGAAACCGCATTTCATATCGACATCGACATTGACTCCGCGCTCTGCACTGCACCGGTCAGGCCCCATTGAGATCTCAACCACTTTCACTTCTGATGGCAGATCGCACACACACATAGACACAACTAACACCGAGATATATCTGTGTTGGTATTGCCGGTTACATCACGTTGGTTTGGCTGACGCATCCGACGAGCGAAAGGTCAGTATCTATAAATAGAATAGATGCGCTCACTTTCCATAAGAATGTATTTGCTTTTAGATACGGGTTTGAGATCATTGACCCCTTGGTGCCATGGTAGGTATAAAAAAACGAAAAGGAACGACGAACTACTTACTCACAATGTATGAACCCAGATTGCGATCATTTCATACAATAGAGTGAGACGTTGGTACATTTTTTAGTCAGTATTCATAATCAGATACGATAAGTATTTTTTTAAACGAAATCATAATATATATTTTGTATTTTCGCCGATAGTGACTTTTATTTTTAAAGTAAAGTTGGTCTCTTAGACACTAGACAATTCACTATGATTAGTTCACTAAAGTCCTGCTTCAATTTGCTTTTAATTTCGCAATATCTTAGGATTTGATATCAACGATACCATGTTTATTTTGTAGGGATAAACAGAGAGACAGTATAAAATATACCGAACACTTAAAATATAACAACAACACAGACGCCCAAGATACAGGCTCAGCCTAGTTTGGAATCCGATGGATAATACCCATGTTAAAACAGCTTATTTAAATAAACTGGGTGGTAGGGCCTTGTGCAAGGTCCGTCCGGATCGCTACCACCATCTTACTCGCTAATCCTGCCGGTAAGCAGCAGTGCTTGCACTGCTGTGTTCCGGTGTGGAGAGTAAGACAGCCGGGGAAATTACGAGCACAAGAGGCATTTTATCTTAGCCCTCTAGGTTGGCAATGCATCTGCGATCCCTCCGGGGTTGCGGGTGTCTATGAGCAGTGGTGATCACTTACCATCAGGTGACCCACTTGCTCGTTTTCCTTCCTATTCATATAAAAAAAAAACCATTTGTATTTATATTTGTTTTTGTAAAAATAACGAACTAAAAACTTGAAATATTGTTTAAATTTGAATTCGGTTAAAGATTCCGCTTCAAAACGACCAATTCCTGTCAATATTTCAAAGTATACTCGAGCGAGGACTTCAAATTGTAGAGCATACATGGAACGCTGTCACAGTGAAACAATTGTCTTTAGTGTTCTTAAACACTCTGTGTAGGATTGACAGAGTTAAGTACAAGCTTTGCTTAGTTTGGGACTGGGTCAATTGGTGTAATTTGTCCCATGATATTTATTGATATTTTTATTTATGTGTTCGGCGTAGAAAATAAAAGAAAAACAATCGTGAAAAATAAGCGTTAGTACGTATATGACGAATTAGTCAGATGTGTTGTCATAATTTTAAGGCCCTTATTACCACTCTATTTGTTTATATCCTCTATGGCTATATAAGACAGCAAATAAATCCTATTGCTTAGCTCGGATAGTAAACGTTCGCACGACTACAATGGCGAATCCGCGACTCCCGGCGTTGTAGGCAAAGGTCCGGTGGCAAGGACACGCCTGCGCACCCTGCGTGGGAACCCTAAGCCTGCATACTGTTCAACGGTGCATTATGAGCGGTATTTTAGATAATGTAACGTTTTATTTATTTACTTTAAAACCCCCTTGATGGCGTTTTTATGTGTACATGCAAATCCCGGAAGCGACTGAACGAACCAATAGAATGCATTCGCGCCGTGGCGCGCTACCTCCCGCGTCGCGCCTCAGTCCCCCCGCCAAAGAGACCCAAAAAATAAATTCGATCTGCGCATTCAAGGGCACCGTTGCGACACTTGTATATTAAGTATGTTTAACTATATCTGTGTTCCTATAAGCAAATCTGACTCATTAAATGTCAATCCCTATTGCAATAAACATTTTGTGGGTGACTGCGCCCACGCCGTCCTGTTAAAATGTAGTTAGTACTATTACGATTTTGATATTGAATGACACTGTCGTAATCTGTGGTCGTAATTTTTATTATGAGTTCACATGTTCGTCCCCGGCGTATTTATTGAAAATGTTATGAGAAGTTATGATTAACTAGGGAGGGGCCAATTTTTGCTCGATTTATCTCCAAAACATTGTGTAACCTTCGAAATATTATAAACGGGATGTGAACCGCGATTACCTTTATTGAGCACCCGATATTTCGACGCAGTTGCATGCATCATGATCACGGGTAGACTCACGATGCATGCAACTGCATCGAAATATCGGGTGCTCAATAAAGGTAATCGCGGTTCACATCCCGTTTATAATATATCGAATGAACTTAACCGTGAATCATTAAAAACTCTTATTGTGTAACCTGTAACTAGTCGATTTAATCCGAATCTTTCACAGTTTTGTGTTTTCACTCACAATCTGTAGCGGATTCAAACAATTATCTTATTTTCCATTGGAATTTACACAATCGTCGAACGTATTGTGTTTATAAAAAATCCGGATTTTGAATCATACTTGACAAAATGTATCCATAACTGGGGCCATACCATGACGTCCTAATTCCGACTAAGTTCAAGTTTTAGCTGTCACCTTTAGTATGAATCTGACAGCGAGCGAACCTAAACTGAATCGCATTAAGTCATCATGGTAAGACCCCAGATGTCCGAAGTGAACCGCGTCGTCCAGGGCGGGAATTTAAATTGAAAAGTATCATGTTTACTTTAATCAGAAGCTTAGTACACACTAGAACAGTTTCGGACATAGTCGTATCTGTATATATAGCGTATCTCATTGTACAGACGAGTTTTTTTCAACGTGCCAATCAAACAGCGTGCACCGGCGTCCGCGCAGTGTTTAACGTCAATTTTATAACTATGTCATCATTGACCTTAATTTTAGACAACCGCTTGCCTCTTGCCCGTTTACGAGTGGCCCGACCGTCATGCGTGCCAACGTTAGAAAAATTATAACATACTAAATCATCAATATAGCAGGGGTCGGCAAGTAGTTTTAGGTGGGGTCTGGATACTGTGAGGAAATTTTAATGAGATATAGAAAAAAACAAATAATTGATATTTGGTATAGAATACCTACATTACAATATTGGGCGGCCCGGAGAAAAGCCCATCGAGTGAATCGGCGAAAATTTGAGGAATTTGTTATAGGCGATGCGGCTAGCACTCCATCAATATATTGATTCCCTTTTCCATTTATACGCCCACAATCATGCTAAATATGGTCTTTAGGTTTTGTTACCTTGGGGTCTGTCTACCGCGTAAGGGATAAAGTCGTAATTTATGTACGTATGTATAGGATTTTGAACTTAGGGGCGACTTTAAAAAGTAGTTTAAATGACAAACTCACTCTACTCATTATTATTCGCGTTTACTACTTCCAACCTCACTGCTTTAAACCTTATATAGACAATGACGATTTTATACCAGTTTTAAAACCATCAAAGTTACCCCGGTTTATGATAATGCAAATAGTTGTAGGTACCGTTATTTTTCGTACATACATTAATTCCTTGAAACAACTAACACACTTTCTAAGGTCGCACCAAGTCTATGAGATAACAATGGAAATAAACAATTGATAAGATTCTATCGAATAAGAAAATAGCGCCTTATTCTGGACGCAGTTAGTGCATATCAAAATGCACATTACAGTAGGACTTTGGATGCATAAAATATTCCAGGCATCTGTTCTTGAGACCACTGGAAAGTTTCGCTTGTTCGTGCCAAGAAACAGTTGATTTTATTCTGTTGATACTACGCGTTAAAGGGAGAGTGCTCAAATTAGGCGAATTTACGGGGTCAGTGACACTTTGATAATTTGCAACTTTGTAATACAGTCGTACCTAGTTATAAACAAAAATAAGGCATGCCAATTAACAAAATCGCTTGAAATAAAGTGTGTCCGGAAATGATACATTATTTACATTTAGATATCAGTAGGTAATTTTACTTGATTTTATATCGAACTACTTAAACCTGGTGGTTTGAACTAACAGTCCGACCCTTGTGCTGAAAGAAGTGAACTTCTTTCTTGAGCTTGCGTGTAAGTACCTACTATTCAACAAAAGAAAATAAAGCAATTAAATCTGTTCGAAATAAAGATCCTGTTTACTATTGGAACGGATACACTAATGCTTTCCTAGAAATATTATCTACACCGTCAACTTCTAAACATAAACAATGTTCAGGTGCTTCAATCCTCTGTGAACAAGTTTAGTATGTTTTTTTTTTCGTTAAGTTCGAGTATCCCTTCACCAAGGCTCTAGACCACTTTAATGTATCATCGAAAACCAACCAACAAATCTTGTTCAAGATACCTTCATTTGTTTACTCTGATGTTCGAAATAAAGTGATATAGAAAAAGAAGTCGAAACTAAAGAGCTCAACCTCTGCGATGCCTACAACGTATCGAATAAGTACATGGCCTGTCGTCGAAGTATCCACGAGCAGTTGATTACGCAGTCGATATTCATAACAGCCGTGTATTACGCACAAGTACCTATACCTTATAGTAACTAGTAACACATTCCTCATGCCACCTTGTCGGAGTTCGTTGACGCATCAATGTTTTGTCGAGGCGACCTCAAGCCTATGCCGCGTGCTAGACTAACTGCCTGTAACAACACACAAATTGAGCCATCCTACTCGCGCAAACCGCCGGCGTGATTGTAGCGAATGAGATGATTCGATGGAGCCGCATGAGTGTGGCGCTCACCTTCATAAAGGTATAGTATGGAACGCGCTAACAAAATGAAGGGCGATGGTCGATTCAAGTGTTTGAAGGTAACCAGCCTGGGTTATACTAATTAAGAGTCCACGCTTGCGTACATTGTTGTCGGCATTGTCAAAAGTTGAGGATTGTGCTATGAATTATACCTTAGTTAGAGGTTTCTCGGATTATTCACAATAAGTTAAGTACCGTATTAAAAGATTTGCCAGTGGTCGCTTTGATTTTATTAATAGCAATCCGTTTAATTAAATATTCAGGGTATTACTTTAAAGGGTAAATTTCAAACAGGTTAGTAGGCACTTTTGTTTTTAATCCCTGTTAATTTACTCTCTAATCTGCAACACCTTCATAATAACTTTGATAAACAGTTGGCACCAACATCGTCTTTGAAACGCTGACTGTGACGTCACCAACTTTCACCAACCTTGTCATTATGGTTCTATGTAGGTACCTACTAAATACAATCCTGTCAAGTTCGCATGCAAAGTTATATCTCTTGAGTCGTAAAGCCGAAGGTTTAGTTTGGATTGGCGTGCGGCGTCTTCAGTGAATCATTCGTCAGCAGTTCGTGGCTTGCGCTGCTCCATTGGTATGGAGAGTGCTGTCAACGAGATCTAATCCGTAAGAGCATCAATCTCGCTCGAGCTCAAAATGAAAACCATTAGGATGTCTAGAGAAAGTTGCACGAAAGTTTGAACGCCAAAATTTGGTAGACCGCGTGCTGTTTTATGCACACAGTTTTAGGGCTAGGTACTTGCCGCTAAAATGAAATATTATTTAACCCCAGAACGCTTAGACACGGATCCGTGCCAAATATAAAGCTATCTCTTTGTATTTTTATTGAGATACAAGTTAGTAGTTAGTAAAATGAGACAAGTTATAACGCCGTCTTTTTTCCACTTCCCGCGTCTGACAGTGGCTAAAATACGATTGATGTTTCATGCTGTAAAACAGTTACAACGTTATTGACCTACGAGTATCATCAATCCTACATTGACAAACGCACGAAAAATTATAACTCATCATATTATTTTAATCAATAGGTATCAGTTACGTTCCTGGTGTGCACGCTAACATACGTAGATCATCGAAACTGAATCGTATTAACAGTGCATTGGTTGCTAAATGCGTCGGCGTGTTTTATCGTAACAACAGGAGACAGGTTGCCCGGTAGATAACCTAAACGAAAATGCGAACGCTATGATAGTGATAAGCACCGAGGCTACAGCAGGCCGCGCGGCGCACAATCGTTAGGTAAACATATGGGTCACTGAACCGACCTAGTTTCGAGAGCCCACACGGCCTGAAAATGTGCGCGTTTTCGTAAAAAATCCACATTTAACGCGACGCGGGCACACGCTTTAAGTGCGGGCGGCGAGCGCACGCGCTTCTGCTGGTCGCGGTAGTAGGGATGAGCCGAACACGAGTTCTTACTAATTCTCGGTGTCGCGTGTACCGGCCAATATTCGATTTTATACCACAGTATTACGTATGTAGGTACTCGAATTTACCTGTTGTATTGTTCTGTTCTATAAGGCGACGCGTATTCCTCGTCGTACTGTCTTTGTTCGGCAAACTTGCAACTATTTGATAGTTGGTAATTTGATCTAACTAAATGAAACGGCATAATAAACACGCAGGGCGTTAAAATTTTTGTGCTGAGACGACATAACTCATATTTGATGTATGTACCTATACGAGTCATTAGAAAGAGAGGTTTGCCCGTACTTTTGGCTCATACTCGATTTGAGGCTTTCTGGCAAATCTAAGTTATATATTAAAGAATTACCTGTTTCACAATTCTTTAATAAGTTCCTGATGTCTTAAGTGTCAGATATCTTTCGTACCGTCTCTATTTATTAATACGAAATAGACAAAGACGGCAACAAAGATCTCTAACACTTAAGGTATTCAGGAACTTAACAGAGTGGTGGAATCGGCCCTAAAAGTACAAAAGTCAGAAGTCGCATGGTCATATTAATTTAGCTCTATAAAACCAATAGTCACCAATAGTAACCAATGTCAATGTTTACTAGAAAACAACGACAGCTCATATAAGCGACACGAGTAGTACCTAAATAAACCAACGAATTAACAGCTCTGACGATATTGTAAAATCTGTGAAAAGTTAATAGTCTAGAAAGTGACAACAAAGCGAGTGCGTACTCAAACAAAAAAAAAACCAGTTTAACTAATAACTACGTAACGTAAATAACTCATTACAGGTTCTTATTACTATTTAATACAGTAAAATGCTCATAGCGGTAATGCAAATACCTAACAAACAAAATCTTAAAATGAGAATATTTCTAATTAATCTGGTACCACCTAGCAGGGTTTCTTGTTAGAGAAAAACTAAGAATCCGCTAGATGGCGACACTGTGGCTCAAAATCCAAGATGGCCGCTGACTAAACGACCGCCATTGCATATTCAAACGAAATACATGATCCTAAGATGACAAATAGAAGCGCGTTATTTTGGAATCGAAGTAATGAAACTTGTTGAGTAAAGTTAACTTCTCGTAATAATTTATTTAAATGCAATTAACTTTTAAACTTTAAAACCTGGCTATTCGGATTCAGATAAAGTTAATTCGCAGACGAGGTAAAAGTACCGAATAAACTACACGGAATGCGGTAAAAATATAAATGAACTTAGTTTTTTGGAGCTACTTTTAAAGGAAGATAATTTTACCTAATATCTTATGATGTTAAGTCAATTGTAAATTCTTAATTTTAATAGTTACCCTTAGCCCAATATTTATTTTTTAAGAACCTAGCCTGTTCATTAAACAACATATCGTATATTAAAAAAACGCTCCAGTCATGGTGTGTGCGTGGGCGACCAAAAAAAATTACAGAAAAACTGCAAAAGTGCATGCCAATGTGTAAAACAGAACATCAAAAAAGCGGGACAATAGCGACAATACATCGTAAACGTTCTCACCGTAAAACATTTTGGCAAACGTCCTTGTCCACGGGTCACATGTGTGAGTTTGTCCATTCAAAACAACTGGGCCTTAAGTTCGTGAACTACACGCGTATCACTGAGACGGTCATACAGTATCGTAGCACTACTGGGAGAGCGAAGCGAGCCAAGCGAATGGAGCGGTGTATCGCGCTCGCGCCGCCCGCACGGAAGTAGGTTACTAACTAAAGTTTTGTTTGCGTGAGGCTGCGGCGCTGCACTCATCGCGCTAGCGGCGGCCCGCGGCGTCACTCGAGACCTCCCCCCCCTCTTATCTTTCACTATCGGCCAGAAACGCGCACCGCCCGCCCAGCCCCAGCTCCCGACAATCCCGCCTTGGCTTTCGATGACTGTTCCATTCAAGCGGACCACTACTATTATTTACATCCAGTGTTTATCTTCCGCTGGGTCACATTTGAGCCGCTACTACTGAGTAATTCTGAGAATTCTGAGATGCTCTTGAAATACTAAGCTTCGTTGATGTGTACGAAAATAATAATTTATACTTTCACTTAGATGGAAATAGTTACAAAGTTGTAAAAAACGTCAAGAGGATTTGACAAGGCTATTCTATTCATGTCGTTTCGATTCTAAAAAGGAATAGGTTCTTAACCAAGATTGCAATTTTATTATGTGCACGTTCGTCGATTGTTTTGCCGGCTGCAAACAGATTACGATTCAATTATTTAACAGTGCCCTTTCTATCCCTTCAGTTTTCTTAAGAAAAATACTTCACTGTGGTTGTATATTTTCAAGGGACTCTTTATAAAATTTTCTTAACTCGTTGCAGAGAAGAGTCAAAACTTCTCGCATGTTCTACAGTGACAAACTTAAATAGTTTACCCGTTATACACTTCAAAACACTAAACCTCGCTTAAAACGGAGTCATATAAATTATTTAAACCTGAATGCACAATTTAACTACGGGACTGCAGTTTCTCTAGGACAACCAAACAACTCCCCAAATACTTAATAACAGAAGATGCCATTTGGTAGCTTCTTATAAACACCAACATTACAATTATAAATAGGCGGGTCGTTATAATATAAACCAACGTAGGTAAAATTAGTAAAATTGCATGCTATTTGGAATCAATAAAAAGGCGACCGAGCTCATTTGCGAACCTATTTAAGTAATGAGTAATGAGGAACGTACGTAGCATGATTTTGGACGAATCTCCTCAAATTTGCAACGTGTTATTTATTTATTTAATCGTATGGCGCAAAACATTAAACAATTTCGGACTAAACTTGTATGATTATTAAGTCCTGTTGAAACATGAAAAACCCTTTCGTCTCTGTCTGTCACATTGACATTTGCCTGAATAGGTATGGATTATAGAAGATGTGCATTCAAGTTAAAATAAAATAGGAAGTAACTATTTAATTTATTATTCAGTCTTATCTGAATTACCTATCTTTTTATGATGTTACTAAATTAGCTACGGGTATGAGAGAACTCTCAAGTAGAACATATTAAATAAACTCAGATTGTGTCGCGATAAACATAAGAAACAATGAGAAACCACCCGTAGATGAGTTAGGAAATTCTACAGATGGCTTTGGATTATTTCGCTCAATTTTAATAGTAGAGCTTCTTTATACAGCGTATAAATTTTTCATGTTCAAATGTACCTACGTGAACCCTAGGGTATTTTTTCATTGGAAGTAAATATTTCAAGCATGAAGACCAATTTTTGACGTTAAGCCCGTGAAAATACTGTTCAACTGGTGAAAAACTGTGCAGGTAAAAATTTCCGACTGAATGAAATTTTCGACTGATTCATACAATGAATACGGCAATTTCTTTCTACAATTGTATTCCAAATGGTTCACGGCCATGATTTCAAAAACTACTGCACAGTCTGCAGTCTGCGTCGCTGCAATACTAAGAGTATAGAAGCAACTAGGATATGAAAATTGCGTCGGGGGCATCACGCGCGGCGAGCGGCGCTGCGGTGCCGGTGGGCGAGCGCTCGCTCATTGTCGGTGGTTATGTAAGCTGGAGGCCGCGCCGACGCCGCTGCTTCGAGTCAACGAACGGCATTGACACGGGCCCGCCCCCCGCGCGCCCCGCTTCACCCAACGCCGCTGCTGGAACCAGCAGCTGCGAAATTGGGTCACGAGCTCCAAACCTCGTCCTAACCGGCCATTCGAGGGAGACCCCTCACATTACGTAGACAAACGGACGGAGTACGGCGTCGCGCGACGCACCACGGGCCATCGGAAGCTGGTCCTTGCGAGAGGACGGACGATACGAACCCGCTGTGACTATTGACAGAACAGGTCAACAACACAGTCGGTTTTCAGCGATTTTTATTGTTTTTGTAATTTGATAGATATATTAATATTGTAGCTTTAATTTAGCCGAGGAAATAACGATACCAATTAAAGCTACTTCCGACTCGGGTATATAAGCGAGCGCAAACTGTTTCTCATCAGCTGACCAACTTAGATGTATTTGACACATATATCAAGTATTAAACATGGAATGGCATGGAAAAATTCCCGCTAAATTATATTATCAAACTGTTTCTAATAGCAATGTGTATACGGAGAAGGAAAACCAGCAGTGCGCTCGGCGTTGTAGCCATCGAACGCTCGAGTCAACGAACGTCATTGAGCTTCGAAGCCGTGGCATTTACCGCTCTATGTCAAATGAATACGATTTAGAATCTAACGGTGTCGCGACGCAACCTAGCCTTGGCTCTTACTGGCCTGGCTGGCTTAGACATTCTATCCACTTTTACACAGGCCACTGTAGTATTTTACTTTGCTGCTATACCATGAAAGCAATTACTTTTGCATGGCTCTTCGATTACCTTACATATCGTATAATTATCCACCCCTGCTTATATAAATAAATGCCTTTTTCTAATGTCAGTTGTCAAGTGGTGGTGCTAGCACTAGGGTGTTTCATTGTGACTTTGAAACTGGAGCATAAGTACATGGAGAAAAATGTACCTACTTTTTTATGATCTGGAAGCACCATCATCATGTTAAATAATTCAGTGTTAAGTACACAGTGTCATGTAGGTTGGAAGGGGCAATATTGACTTTAATTGAAAGATCTTGCAAGTACCTATTTATGCACCAAATTTTCTGTTAATGTCACCGCTGGCACGAATGAGTATGAAACTTGAAGAAACTTGAAGGATTTGTGCCTCACATGCACATGCACACGTGAAGTTGTTTGATTTTTTTTATGGCCCCATCGAACGATGGGATGATTTCGGCAAAGTCAAAGTAATAATAATTAAAAATCTTATGACAAAATGTCGGCAACGTTGCATTGTACAGTAGAACACGGTCAAAAGAACACCTCCCCGCTGTCGGGCTCTTAGCCAACGGATAATGATATCCCTCAGAATTTGCCAGGAAATCATTAACCGATGCCCAGGGTGCACCGGACCAAGCATTGCTCTTCCCCAAGACGGATCCAAAAACGAACGGCGGCTTTTGACCACCACGCGGAGGTAACCCAACTCGCACCAATATTTGAAGTTAAATATGTAAGAGCTAGTAAAAAAAGTTGACATTCCGCTATTTGCCAAACTTCGCACCAAGCATCTGCATTCTGAAGTCGCATTGATTTTTCACTTTACTTTCACTTTAAACATCGAGCAATCTGAGCAATGTATGGAAATTGAAAGATCTTGTATAACATTTACAGGGGCCTTACTGCGTTTCAGTTTAGGTTCGCTCGCTGTCAGATTCACACTAAAAGTGACAGCTAAAACTTGAACTGAGTCGGAATTCATCACGTCATGGTAAGACCCCAGGGCTGTTTAGCCAAACTGACCCAACCTTTTTTGAAATATTCCGGAACAATTTTGAAGGACCCGGTATGTATGTACCGTGGTACCTCTAACATTTTATTGATTTAATTTTAAATCAAGTTTGAGTTAACTCATGAAGACGGACGTGGGTTCGAGCCCGGGCTCTCAATTTCTTCCGAATTTTATGTGCAAATTGCATGCAATAGGTATAATGGTTTAAAATTTAGTATCTGATTATTATGGCATTGAGTATAGGCAATTGCACGCTAAGGTACTTGCTCATTATTTACGTCACATCAGCCAAGGTCAAGTCATGCTGCATATTTTAATGATATTCAACACTGTCCGTTATTACGTTCGCATATTCGCGCCTGTTTTAATGCACACATTTGGCGTCAAGTGCATCCAATTTAAAAATCGGTAACGTGTGATAGTTTTTTTGTAACTGACACGTTTGCACCTGCGGCTACGTCTGTATTGTACTGAATTCGTAGTACTGGCAAAGAGTCAATTTGCAGTCAGTGATATCAACTGACATACCTACTAATGAGCTATTAATTACGAGTAATGTGACAAAACAAAAGCTGAAAAATCCTCCCGGCGCCTCCCTGTTCTATTATGGAACACTCAAAGTGCCTCTCACCTCACATTTTCTGCATTTATCTCAAGTGACGTGAAATTATGAATGAAGAGTGGACTTCTTAAATAAGACTGCTTACCTTAAGCTTGTTACCAAGCCATAAATTAAAAAAAAAACAATGTGACAGAACTAAGTATCAACGAAATGATTAGTTCGTGCTAGGCAGTAGAACACTGTAACGACCACCGCGAAGACTAAAAAATCCTGACAGTCATTTCAAACTTTCTAACATGACATTTTCAAGCCACGCGATTTGACCAGTTTTCTATTACTAAATAAAATTAAATAAAATCATTTTATTTCAGACCGAGATCCATATAAAAATGTAAGTTACAATGCCTATTTTATCTTATTTGTAATGATATATTGTATTTTACTTTTTTACACATTTTTAAATAATTTTGTTTTTAAAACAACAAACAAATTAAAATAAATTTAAATAGGTAATCAATATAGTAAAAACAAATGAGTAAAATTAAACATAAAATAAAACGACTAGGATAGAATGTCACAATTACGTCATTCGTACCTATAAATAATGATCTTCATGTCAACAAGGATTAATACAAATTAATAAACTAGGTCCAGTTCGTATTGGCCCTTCCGTTTGGAAGCTATATGTATATAACCGGATCACAGATCGAGAGATGCACATTAAATACCTTTCCAAAAACTACAAAGCGAATTGCGGGAATGTGTTTCTTTAAATAAACTTAAAATTAACTCCTCAATCAGGTTCCACTTCACCAGTCAACACGAAGAATGGTCACAAGATGAATGCTCTTAAGATGACCGTCCAGAGAAAAACCCCAAGCACCTCGTACTAAGCCTAAGAGCTTCTTTAAAAGACTTAACGAGAACATGAACATTCTTAGAATTCGTATACAGCCTACAGACTGCATAAAAAAGTGAGCCTCGTCAAAGGAATCAAAAAGGGGGGAGCTTAGGGTGTATTTGGCACAAAGCGTTGCAAGGGTGCGGGTGGTATCACATACTGTCCTAGTTAGTCTGTGCAGCAGGGTGAAGGAACGTCATTGACCCATCAGGGCTACCCTCGTTCAAGACAAATTTAGATCGCCCCGTACAGCAGGATCGCTACGCAGATATGCAAGCTACGATATTTATTGGTCTATGGCTCAATCAAATTGGAATCTAATGAATGGGAATTTTAGAAAAATATATGGAGAACATTTATCTATGGAGATGGATACCTTATGGGGTGAAGTCAAAATTAATCATCGCGTCTACCCCCCACGCCCTCCAAAGTATCCCAAAACGCGGTTTTTAGTTGTTTTTGAGAAAACTGTTCCCGACAGAGAAAAAGTGTGCAGGAATAAAATAATGTAATATAAATTTACTGAAAATGTGTCTCTTATGGTTTTGGCGCAAGAAGTCGCTGAAAATGAGTGATGTTTGTTTTTTTACAAAGTATTTTATTAAAACTTCAGTTTTCTCGGAAAATGCTCATTTTACATCTAAAAAAATTATGACTAAAATAAATAATAGATTATAAACCAATGCTAGCGTCATTTTGTTTAATTTTTCTCAGTTATCCGTAAATAATTAGTGTGAATAAATTCATTCACTTTAAAAATGTAATACTTACTAAGATGTTTATTTAATCAACTATTTCTATAAGTATACACTTTTTATTTAAGTAACTTACATTGAAATAAACTATAATACCGCAGTGCCCCAGCCAATATAGCTAAGTGAAGTGCAAGAAGGGCACTACTTACCATTTCTCGAATGGTGATCATAAAATGAAATTCTTAAAAAGCTGATATTCGTTACTATAACTATCTACTATATTTAAATATACCCTACGCCTATATGACGGTAGCAAAACGGCCAAGTCTCATTTTTTTAAAATGCTAAGTATTGATAAAAAATATTCTAACCAAATTAGTGTTTCCCTTATGTAAAAAAGCTATGTCTATTTGAAATCAACTTCTTAAGGAAATTTTATATTTTTCTAACGATAATTTGAATGAATAAAAATGGTTAAATTCTTACTATAAATTGAGAACTTCCTAATCTGCAGACAGTAAGAAATGAATTGTGCATTGCAGGAGACAACCCACTTGCACTCACTCTAAGACTGTAATACTAA
Source organism: Pandemis heparana (assembly GCA_963854515.1). Taxonomy (NCBI): domain Eukaryota; kingdom Metazoa; phylum Arthropoda; class Insecta; order Lepidoptera; family Tortricidae; genus Pandemis; species Pandemis heparana. Next base: position 28,973,469 of record OY978006.1, on the reverse strand, counting down.
TAAAGCAATGCAATATGCTGTATTGATTATACTGTATTACTGATTTGGATATTATACAGTCATATGTCAGAAATAGACAAGGCTAAACGGATACACCACCGTATGCATTAATTTTAGATGACCAATGCCAATATTGATTTACCTAAGACAAGGTGATGCAGAATGTATATGCAACATGTACCACAGAACATTTTGGTTTAGCTTTTATGCTTGCATGGCTCCTATATTTTAGACATTATTACATACATACATACATATCGTCATGCCTCTTTCCCACAGGGGTAGGCAGTATTGATATCTATAAAACTCCGATTTTGTCACTGACTCACTGGTGATCATCAAAGTTAAGCATTTAAAAGCTAAAAATCGTTACTATAAGAACTATCTACACACACACACACACACACACACACACACACATAAATCACGTCTTTATCCCTTACGGGGTAGACAGAGCCTAAAGTAACAAGACCTAGAAATATTTAATATATATAAATATACCCTACGCCTATATGACGGTAGCATAACGGCCAAGCCACATTATTTTAACTATGTTGTAGACTTCACAAGCTCTACGGTGTTAGGGGCTTGTAGAGTTAGAGCGTAAAAAGTTTGTAAGATGTTGTTTATGACAAGCACCTTCAAAACCCTCCACATTAGGCGTTTTGCACGCACTTAATTCCATCCCCTAATTCAATTTAATTTACTCAAAACCCTGAAATATAAAGTTTATTATTTATAACTACTCCCTTTAGCAATTTTCAGACCGCTGGCATCAGATTTTGTACAAATATTCATTCCCTAGTTTAACCGGTTGGGGAGTTAAAGTTCCAAATTATACATTTATCAAACTTTAACTTTCTAGGACTTTAATTTGATAATCAGGAGTGAGTGAATCAGTAACGAAATCGGAGTTTTTTTAGATATCAATAAAATTTAAAAAATAAGAGCTCTGCAATTGAAACTTTACACTTGTAATAAGCTTACTATTTACAACACATATTCTTGCGTTTCACTTGGCTATCTTGACTGGGGCACTGCCGTGCCCCCAGATAATAAGAGTGTTAATATTATGTATGTATGTATATCAATGTAAGTTAGGTACTCAAATAAAAAGATGTATATTTTATAAATAGGTTGATTTGATTGTATTAAATAAACATAACCTAATAAATAGCAAACATAATAATAATATAAAACATAACATACTATTACCTTTTTTTTAATGAATGAATTTATTCACACTAATTATTTACGGATAACTGAGAAAAATTTAATTAAATCACACTAGCATGGTCTATAATTAACTAACTTCTGCTCGCGACTTATACATACGACGAATTATACATATAAACTTTCCTCTTGAATTACTCTATCTATTAAAAATAACTTCATCTGATTTTGTACGGAATCGCTTCATTTTGTGGAAGTGAAAAGATTATGATAATCTTGATCGTATTGATTAGTTCGTATTATTAAGTTGGCTCGAATTTAGTCCCTAGACTCGCACTATTATAAGTAGTAAATAGGTAATTTTCAAATACGAAAGGCTACATTCTGTATGACGCTATTTCTTTTCTTTTAGTGACAAACAAAACAATAACAAAGTTTACTATTTTAACAAAGTTTTCTTCTGCGTTTTATGTGGAATAAAGAGACATACTTATACCTTTATTAATTAATTTTGAATAAGCACACAGTTCTTATGTTACGTTCAGCAAATTTTACAGAGCATTACCTTGAATACTGTTAAGCTGAAGTCATTAATATTTTTTACCTTTTAAAACAATAATTTTACTACACGTGCTAAATACCACCTGTTAAATTTGCAGTATATGCAACAAACATATATTATGAACTTCATCAAAAATGCAGCATCAAATGTTTGTAATTATAGCTATAATGACACACTACAGAAAACAGCTAGAAGTATTATGTAGCATAAAGACAGCTTTTACAAATCATACTAAGTACCTACATAAAACTATTTTTAATTTTATTTAAAAATTTGAAAATGGAAGTGCTGAGCGCAATATAAATAAAATTCAATACAAGTTTAAATTAACCTTAAATAATTCCACTCTTAACATTTCAAGTTCAAGCCGCAGCGTAGTGATGTGCAGCAATCGTAAATTTTAAGTTTCTGTAATAACGAACGATAATGTTATTTTTAATATTGTATTGTTTATTTTTGTACGTTTATTAGTATCCAGAATATACTTACACATAAATAAAAAAAAATATAAAGTTATAAATGCATAGAGTTAATAATAATTCATAATTTTATCGTAATCGAGCGATCTCCTGACGTTAAAAGCAGCCATTGTGTTTGTAACCTGTTGATTCAAACCAATAGGACGAGCCTCCCTGTGACGTCATTTGGCATGAAACAGAATACAGACGTCTCTCACTGCTAAATTTCGTATAAGAGTAAGCGGGACAGGAAATGATCGATTATAATTCACGTCATTCTAGTGCGTCCTGCTAAGAAAGAACTGCAGGATAATTATAGCCTTCTCAAAATATAAGGTACAACCCGTACAACACAAAAAACAACAAAAAAAAACAGCTCAGTAATACTATAAACTACAAGCTAGGTTAGGACCTAGATTAACAAGAAATGGTCGCGAAAAATTCTGCAGCTAGTTATGACGAATACAATCGGCAATGCTGCAGTAGTTACATACATTTATCTGGCTCTATTAAAGGTTAGTAGCGATCGTTACGATATCATTTTTTGGGTGAAGTAGGGGGAGGTAGGGGGGTTAAAAAGGGGGGTAAGGGGATGCTAAGGCACGTGCCAGCTGCATTGGGTGAACGAACGCCATTGACCCAGCTTTGGGGCCTACTTATAAGGGGGCTATTACACCCCGTGTCGATCCACGCGAATGTACCGCTTCTGTTCGGAATGTTTCATTTCATTATTTAACACAGTAAAAGTAAGTTAGTTGTTCGCAACACGGTTAAGCGAAGGCGATCCGTTCGAACCTTGACTGCATAAGACCTCAAGATTTTCCTTCTTTCAACGTGTATTGTATCAATGTCAAGTGCAACAGGACTTGGCTAAAACGTAGCGCTTAAACTTACATCTCGCGGAGATACTTTAATGTATTTTTTTAGCTTGATTTTTTTAAAGAATAAGCGTATATCGAACTAAAGCAACCATGTAGTTTTTATTACAAGATTAATTTTCCTTGAACGATATGAAAATTCATTTTTAAACTACCTCTGCGCGTATTGCTGTACACGCCGAGAGTGGTCAAAAATACCTCTAAAGAATATCTCAATCCACAGGAACTTGTCGAACGAGCCAAAAGCGAGGGCGATAAACATGCAGCCTGAGGCTTTCTTTATCACCGCCCGAGTACTCAATTTTACATTTTCCGCTGGCTAGGAAGTGGAAATTTCCGCTCGCGTAGCGGGTGGTAAATAGCTACTTACGGCCCGGGGCGACGTAATATCGTTTTTTTGTATGATAGTGGGAAAAAGAACATACATAACATAGGAGCGGTAAGAGTGTTGCCGGCCCTACATACCTACGAGTAAGTACATATATCTAAGTATCACTAACGCTCATGGAAATAAATGAATCGAGCCTCTTCCTACCTGAACTTATTTAAAGTTAGTGTTTGAACGCCGTATACCATCAAAAGCCAGATTACGAGCATTCAGTTACTAGCCGATAATGCAGCCTCATTAAGAAAGGAGGGTGCTACCAGCGCGTTTGGTGTCCGCTGCACCGGAGTCCCACTTCCGGCCTCGGTGGCTCGATCAATACCTAGCGGGGAACGAACCCGTGACCTCGGACCGGTAACTGGGACGTCGCGCACGCGCAACGACCGTAGCTTGGTGCATCCAAAGCCAACTCTTTGAATTGCTAATGAGAGAGCCTTAAAGCGTCAGAAGTGCAACGGATACGGTTAGAATTGTAGATTCCGACGCACAGGGAGGGACTGAGACTGGTGTAAGTTTCCACACTAAAGTCTCGAATGCGTACACGTCAAGGAATAATGCATTTTAAAATATTATCTGATTTCTAAATAAAGTAAGAAAATATTGTAACACTATGTCAAAAAGTGAAATTAACGCGTTCGAGACGTATTTTGTGACCGAAAATTTACACAAAGCATAGGTCTGTCGAGGAAAGCATCTGAAGTGTCGACAAAATGAAATTAGCGTTTTCAGCTGCAACCTAAGCCTTAGGGTGCGACCACACCGCCGCTTAAAAAACGGTAACGTTACGGAATCGCAACAAAATGTATGAAGAAACGGTGACAAAACGTGATGCATACGATACGTCACTGCGTATACACGGCGGTTTGGTCGCACCCTTATTAGAATGCACTATCTTAATGCGATGGTTTGTAATTTAGTGTTGCACATCCCGACGCTCACGAACGATACGAAAATAGAAAACCCTTTCCAGTATCTGATACTGATTGAGTCTTAAATATAATTAATGGCTAATGGCCATCCCATGTTCGTCTGGGTTCCCACTTAGCTCGGAAAGCAATGCACATCTTAAACTTTTCCCGATAAAACTGCTGACTGGGTGATGAAATTTGTCAAGAAGTTACTTAGGAAGGACATAAAGGCATTTATTTAATATGCTACTTTTTATCACGCGAAAATGCAGAGTTCCCGCGGGATAACGTTACATTTTTAGGAAATACGTATTTATACGAAATCGCTTATCCGTTGTCCAGTTAATATGTACCCTAAGCTTTGCTTAGTATGGGGCTAGGTCAATTTGTTATTTTTTCACCTCGCAGGCGACACTTAATTAAACTAAAGTCAGTAGACGTATTTACGAACTTAGTAGAGATCGATAAGACGTCATAAACTATTGATTTCAGTGCAGCGGATTTGATGGAATGTAGGTCAGAGTGCAGACATTGATCTGTGGTCCTACATTGACTGTCCGTCTCCTACCGGAACAGGTTAAACTTGCAGTTTCTATAGATGCCGGGCAATATCAAAATATCGATACTGCGGTATATTGAAAGCGATTTTCAACGTGAAGTCGATATGAAATTCAAAAGGCATGTAACATAAATTCTCAAAATGATCGAAGAAATTACAACCGATCAAATATTAGTTTCTGTAATTTTCAGCTCTCGGTTGAAATAAAAATAAAAATGCAGAAGTTTCCTTTCAGATGACTTGATGGCCAGGACGTTGTCTACCTATCAAAATAAATCCATGGTAATGTGTATTTTTATCAGGCATATAATTTTTATCCTCTATCGAATTGTTTTGTTGGATAGCGTATTTATAATTGAAAGTTGTTCTTCATAGTTTCCAAAAGGAATGTTTTTTTTACTAAAAACTTAAAAAGATTAATTCATCTCAATTTTTGAACAACAGCCTTGCTCATTTCATTGCATTAAATAGGTAGTATGCAAACTGAGGTCAATTTATAAGTTGGTTGGAAAACGCACATTCCGATTTTCAAATCATTACGCAAGAAATAAGAATGCCCTCTTCCCTTTGAAATATAGCCATGTAGAGATTTTTCATCCACCCGGTACACTTAAGTACCTAATTAATGAATGGGCCCCTGAGGGGGTAATTCTATATTCATATAAACAAAGGGAAATAGACTCGAAACATGAACCGCGAAGGCAAAGGCCGGGAGGGCTGTATAATTACTTAGTACCAATTTTGAACGCATGCCTCTTGAATGCGGCGTTGCAATGCCAAGGCGATTGCCAAAAGGCGGAGTGAGGTCGGCTGCCAATGTCAGGGGCCCTACGAATTTTGTCTCAGCACCAACTCGCAGGCTAATTTAATTGGACAGCGATCTTAGCAATAGAATTTGTAGAGGCAGTTGTTGCCTTTTGATTGATGTTTGGATATTTGCGACACGGACAGCATTGCCTCCTAGTATGAGAAATTATATTCAGCAAATTAAGGAGAAGTTTGTGGTCGTGTCGTACCAGAAAATTAAGTACAGTAAGGACAGGAATGCCTGGGGTCAACTCCGACGACAAGAACAAGGCTTTTAAGTACCTACCGACACACACAGAGAGAGAGGTACCTACCTAATAAACGTATTTATGCCGGCTTTTTTCCTGCAGCGTTGAATCGTAAGTAGTATATTGCCACTAGTAAATCGCAACTGACATTTCTAGGTGTATGGATTTTAAAACGCAGATCAGCCTGGGCTTAGTTAAAATATGAAGGCTGTCGATCCATCGTACATTTTAGGTATCCAAACTTTCTCCAAGCTAGTCCATTAGTGTTTTTATGACGGCTTAAAGTTTTCTCTTTCAACGTAATTAACCAAGTAACAGAACTAAAAATAATGTAACTTGCATTACTTAATAGTATTCGTGAATGGAGATAAGTTCTTGCAATTTTATTGACTGTTTGTGAACGCAGGGCGTTGACAACCAATCTACATGGCGTACAAAAATATTAAATTCATTTCGATCACTGGATGTAAGTAGGTGAATTTCGATTTGCTAGATTCGATAAACCAATTAACAAACAAACTTTGCAAGTTAATTAATACCTATGCTTAAGCATGTAAAAATATTTGTGACCTCAGTAGTATATACATTTTAAATAGATTTTTTTTATCAAATAGAACTACTAAAGTTATGAGGATTAGGATTTTATTAGCTAATCTAGCTTCCATTACTGCATAAGTTACTATTTCATAAAGATTATTTGCTACATAATTATGTTAGTTTAGAATTGTATGTCGAATTATTTTTTATTAATAAACGAAACCTATTGATCTCAGTCTTATTTGTCCATAGCTCGCCAAATGACATAAGAATCTAAATCATACGAGTAAGTCAAAACAAAACAAATTAGCCTTCAGTAAAAAGTAAGTCAAACAACAGCCGGCCTTATAAACGCATAACGAAACCATAGCAATGAGACCCATCGTACTCCTGATTCGATGGTGTCGTGACCTCTCGAAAATTCGAAGGTCACCCAGAGTGGATTTTACACGTGCCATGGAGGGGGTACGGGCCATGGTAGTGACAGTCGACCCTCTGTTGACCTATTTTCAGGTCCCTTCGTACGGACGCACACACGCACAAACTGTAATGCCGGGAAGCGAACTGACTTCATGGATTAGGCGCATACCGTACGCGCAGTTACTGATCACGGAAACCGTATCCATTAGCAGAATCGAACATTCTATCAGTCAATATAGGCTATTGTTATGAATAAACATGTGACCTTTTTCACCCCGACGCAAAGCCGGGGTGTTATCGTTAATTTTAATAATGAAATCTGATTGATTTGTTCCAAATCGGGCGTGCTTATTGTCAACTTTTCTTTCTAGGTTATTTATTTAAATGACGGTGCGTTAGGAATGACGTCATTCGGTTTTAGCAGATTCGACATCAACGCAGAGATTATTTCAGCCAAGAACTTTTTCAGTACAAATTTTATTTTTTGACATTTTTATTTTATTAAGCGTATACATTTGATTTGCGCTAAGTTGGCTGGGCTTAAGAAAACACGAATAAGTGTAAGTATACACAGGTACTTATCAATAGATATAACATAGTTAAAGATCCCTTAGTCACAAGAACATAACCGAAGCCTTACATCAGAGAAACAGTTAAAGGGCATTACTTAGTTAGTAGTTAAGGGTAGGCTTTGCTTGTTTTGCTATAATACCTGTCTGTTGCAATTGTTTAAGTATTTTATAGTTTTAAAGGGAACACAGGGTAAAACAAACACAAAGTTATTACATGACGATTGAGAACCTTTTGTATGAAGTATCTAGGTCGAAAATAGCCCGTTGCAATTGCATGTTTGTGCCCGAGTCATGGATGTTGTATGTATTTAAGTATGTATTTATCTACATTATATAAGTATGTTTATCCGTTGCCTGGTACCCATAGTACAAGCTCTGCTTAGTTTGGGACTGGGTCAATTGGTGTTATTTGTCCCATAATATTTATTTATTTATTATTTAACTGACAGTTGCGACTGACACGCTAATCGGTCACTTATCCCAGGCTAAGACCTTAGGGACTAGGGTAAGAACAAGTACCAATAGAAGCGAAAACACACGTAACCAATTTGGTTTTTGACTAGGTTTAATAAAGTTGTGACACAAGAATGTGTTAACGACCGAAAAGTCTATCACTCAATGCTATACTTACATACGACGTGAGATCAAAGATTTAGTAGTAGTTTAGTAGACACCTTAATGAATGACGTACTTGGCACGAAGGAGTTTAGCGTCAAAGCCTAAAAAAAAGTCCCAGATCTCAGCCCTGTTAGTAAACCGTCTCGGCGGCCATGTTGGCGACCGACGCTCGGCGTCGCCAGGGCGACGGTGCACCAACGCAGCGCCCTACTTCCGCGGGCCGCCCAAATGTTAATGACCTCCAAACCCAGGTCGAAGTTCACGCGTTACACGCGTAAAAGATTTCCCTGCCAGTAGATTTCACGGGTCACCCCTTGTATTGATCCACGGTAATTTCAGAGATGGAATGGAATCTAGGTTAAAGACTCAGATGTTGTAATAGAATAGCCCCCTTGGGGCCCGCCAAATTGTTTCAAAGTTGAAATTCTGTTGTGCGGCAATCGAAGGTGAATGCTCGTTCGGTTAGACTGAGTGAGATAGGGCACGATGTATTCTAGACTGGGACTATATCCGCCGCATTATAAGAACTCCATTAAGAGGGTGCATCCCTACTGAGCTGGCAACGTCGCATTTTTGGTGATTTTTTGCGATTATTTCACAGAAATTGAATGAAAGTTTCAAATGTTCGTTTGTAGTGCACTTCGATTTTAACGATTAATGTGTCCAATGCAATAATTGATCGTGATGGACTTTTATTTTCTTACTAAACGAGATATAGTATTTTATCCATTTAATACGAAAATACTATATCTCGTTTAATAAGAAAATAAAAGTCCATCACGATCAATTATTGCATTAGACACATTAATGCACTAAAAACGAAGTGCACTACAGAGGAATATTTGAAATTTTCATTCAGTTTCTGTGAAATAATCGCAAAAAATCACCAAAAATGCGACGTTGCCAGCTCAGTAGGGATGCACCCTCTTAAGTATAATATATACTTAACGTTTCACATTTAAGGTGTTGTAAAGATAATATGAAAAAGCCGTGGTAGCCTAGTGGTTTGACCTGTGGCCTCTCAAGCAGAGCGTCGTGGGTTCAAATCCCGGGCTCGCACCTCTGAGTTTTTCGGAATTTATGTGCGAAAATTACATTTGTAATTTGCCATGAGCTTTTCGGTGAAGGAAAACATCGTGAGGAAACCTGCACACATCTGCGAAGAAATTCAATGATGTGTGTTAAGTTCCCAATCCGCACTGGGCGCGCGTGGGAACTATAGCCCAAACCCTCCAATACACGGAGGAGACCTATGCCATGAGGCACGCCGAATTACGCGACAATTTAATAAATAAACGACAATAACAACAACATGTACTTACTGAAATTATAGCGAATTCGGAATAAAAAGGCTTAAATAAATAAATAAATAAATAAAAGATAATATTACGAATAAGAATAAGAAACACATAATTTACGTAAATTGATACATTAGGAATCATGTTATAGGCGATGCGGCTAGCAAAGCCACCTATCACTATTTTGATTCCACTTTCCGCTTTCCACCTATATATACGTCCATAGTATCTTGCTAAACGTGGCCTGTAGGTCTTGTTACCTTAGGTCCTGTCAATCCCGTAAGGGATAAAGACGTGATTTGTTTATGTATACTGTATGTATTGATTTAGTACACATTTAGACAAAAATTCAGATGCAGATAACATTTCATAGAAATTCAAGTTTCCGCATATTTTTTACTCCTTTACTTCTTACTACGGTGTTGTTAACATTTATTTAACAGAACATAGAAAACTTAAATCTGTACAATAAATAATTTAAAAAAATAAAAAATATCTGATTGTTCTTTAGATATATTAGACAATGTATTGTACAGCAATTAATTATGCATAACTAAGGATCTTCTCATACACTTTTGAACTGCTAATAGGAAAGGTAGGCAGCCCCTACTATTCTTAAATTAATTAATTCGCATGGCCGGCAGAAACAGTCATAAAAAAACAATTATTCATACATACCCATAACCGCCTCCTCTTAAAAGTCGGTAAAATACTGTTCATGCTGTAAGCGGTCTATCGCCTGTCACTTTCTAATGCCGTGAGTTCTCTTTCACGCTTCGCCATTTTTAAATGGCGGCCGCATCTGTCAAAAATTATGTTGTTAGTGGTGGGTTACGGTGTTTTTTTAATTTTTAAATTGAATCATCTCAATTGGTTAGAAAGAAAAACTACGTAATTTCAGCAGTCCCTGACTGATTGAATGATTTATTGATTTTAGAGCATATGAATTTGCAGGATAAAGTTATTGTGTTACTTAAATTTTAACGTTAACAAAATGTTGCCACCTATAATAAATGCAATTATATCTACTTATTCTTTGCAAATAAATATATTCTATCTCTATTATATTCCATTTTATAGCCTCGGCTTTCGAAGGGTGTTCGTTCAGTCGAATTATTTTAATGAACCGTATTCCTTTACCTTTTGTTACGACTTGTTGTTATGTCAAATAAGTGCAGCTCTGGAATCATAGTAGTTGGATCGATATTAGTACTTTTGACAAAAGTTACGGTCTTTCCTTATGTGTGTGAGAACCGACGAAGTTTTACTAAAGTACCTACTAAACATCAAAATCTACATAATATTCGAGAGACCATAGTGTGGGAGCAGGATGCAGTATACCAATGACCTATATTCATAGTATAAGTGCATCGTACGCGCTTGTATAACGCACAAATAAAAAGTTTATGGCGCTGTGGTCTTTTATTTTATAATAGGTACTGGTAATATTTTTTCTGTAAGTGGCCAGTGGTAAGTGATTCTAATGATACTGGCAACTTTTTTCTCTAAATTAAAACAAAGACGTACGCGCCTGTCTCTTACAATCGAAAGACTGACTATATCCTTACGGTCAGTGAATGTACTTATTTTAATACTTAGTAATTTTTAATTTTATAATACTGGCAAAAAATATGATTTTTTAGTCTATGTATATCTAGCAAGGCAAATGCCAAAGTGATAAATAAAGTAAAACTAACGTTAAGTGGACATGGGCAATAGCTTGAGACGCGTTTGCTTATGAATTGGGGTAAGTATTTATTGTGATAGCGGCAGTTCGGCAACGTTTTTTTTTTAAACTGCCCAATGGCTTAAAGGGCTCTGCAACCACGCCGTAAAATCTTTAAAAAATTGGCCAAGTTGCCAGTATAAATACGCGTGTATAGCCGTGAACCAGCGTGCTGGTGTGTGCGTTGTCCTTTAATGTTGGCTCTTGGCTGGAGCAGGGCGCGAGGCGGGGGCGGCGCCTATTCCTAGCCCGAAACTAGGCCAACCGCCGACCGCGACCGCGGCCGCTTGGTACAAGCCACTAGCAATTGTCTCACGCTCATACGCACGCTTAAAGCCACTTAGAGGAAGGCGGTCACCATTCGTACACATACCTTATCGTTGAAAAATGGCTTTAACCCTTTAACATTTTTACATAATAGTTTCGGACTTTTTTGTAACAAACTACAATATATTTGTTACACTTTACACAAAGGTACATTAACTAGCTAAATTTGACAATTAAATAAAAAATTAAATCTAAAAAGTGTACGAATACGACTTTCCCATATGCAGGCTGGAGTTAATTTAAGCCTGGGTTATGCTTGACAATTCCATCCTTTTTTGACAGTAACCACAGGTTAGCACCAAAGTAGCAGTTAGCTTTGAAGCATGCTCTCTTTATATCTCAATTTAAAAATCGCGTACAAAATTCAAAGGTTTGTAAAAACTGTAAGCAATTTTTTCCCAAGTATATAGGTAGCGCTACAGTTATATGTAGAATCTAAAATTTATATTAAATCAAAGATTATATTAAAAAAATATATTAAACCAAAAAAGTTATATTATAAAGGTTATAATTATATAAAAGGATTATATTAAACCAAAGATTTTATGTAGTGCAGTCGCAAATCGCAATCACAGCTTACGATTTGAGAAGGTGAAGGGGTAATAATTTTTTAAGTTCATTATGGAGATATATGAGAGAGAACAATTTTACGGGAGTCGTGTCGGCACAATAATGCTGAAGTAGTGTCAGAGCCAAAGATTTTAAGATAGATATAATCAATAATGTAGGTAGCTAAAGAATAAGATAAACTTTAAAAATATCAACTATAAAGTTTTTTTTACGAACTCGTATAAAATTAAAACCCTTGGTCACGTTCTCAATTTAAAATCACGTCTGCTGCTTCAAAACGATTGTACAAGATCAGTCGTAATTCGATGTCGCAACACGCCACATCTTCCATTTTGAACCAAGCAACTCTTTGAGTCCGGACGCATGCAGTGCCAACAAAAAAATAGGCATGTGCTTCTAAGAACAGGGGTTCAAGATCCGTGCCGTTCGGGTTAGGCTTAAATATCAGAACCTCTTCCTACACAACTTCAGACGACACTATTAACAAAGTTGCCAAAAACTTAACCCTGCCCTGGAGATAGTCGGGTAAAAACTCAGGACCTTCAATAATACCTATGAGAATAACGACGATAAAGCTAAACTCCAACGGTTGCCGCTTTAAATAGACACATTAAAGCTATCACTAGATTGAATACGTGTACATATAAATAAATACTTGAAGTGCAACATGCTCGTCACTCCATTAGATACGACGCTATATTGTGAACATGAGCATCAGAGATACTACCCGTCTTCCTAGAAGGCAGTCATCACGCGTGCGATACAGCACTCGCGAGCAGAGCACTTGTGATAACTAGGCGTGGGTTCCTAATTAAAGACGGTAGCTGTCTACGTGAGTTGCAGTAGACCAGAACTTATCATAGAACAAGCACGCAAGAGTCTCACAAAATCGCATAAACGCGACTCCTAGCTGCAGAGATGTGAATAAGGATTTGTATCAAGGATAATTACCTCCTACTATGGCAGAATACAATGATACTTCAAGTCGGTTAGAACAATCTCGAGTAGAGGCCGGGTTATTATTAAAGTCCAACGTGCGTATGACAAAAGTTTAGCAAGAGACGAATCAGGGTACAGACCTTGGAGATGCTGAATCTTTATATTATAACAGCCAATCACGCGAAGGCGAATAAAGCAAAGCCAATCACAAAACCCACGTACAATTTTAAAGACAAGATGAAATAAATGTTGATGCTTTCGGTGGTTGGTACAGATCACTTTATTTTGTTTGAGAATAGTAGATGTTTCATTGGTGTATTAAATAAAACAATCCGTTACAACTTTTATTAACTAGGCAGATAGTCTTTAGAGCATCGTTAAAGTTTGTAACTACACATACTTACCTCTATAAGAATATAAAATAAAATAAAAATCTAAATTTAGATTTATCGATACTGTTTAATTTCCTTTAAGTAGGTATACTAACATTACAAAAACTGCTAAGGATACATTTTAATTTTGGCAATGGCTAGAAAGCTAATCAGTTTACTTCACGGGTGAAAAAATAAACGAATTCGGCCCAAAAACCGGGCGTTGAAAACCTTTTTAGAAAATGGAAACTTGACCTAGAAACGTAGGAAGGAATTATGGCTACGTTGAACTTTAAAAATGACTCATACTAGAGCTTCGCCGAATTTTAGCGGCACGATTTTTGTTACATGATCCAGTTACTCGGAAAATACATTGCTTTTAGGGTCGGGTAGGTTGCATTCGTTTACATAGTTTGTTGTCATGTAGAAAAAATACCAATGACTTAGTATTTCCTGTGTTTTTTTTGCACAGAAGAAACATTAATAAATTACTACTTTGAATTTAATACTACTCAGAAGCTAAAGACACGCATTAGAATGTTACGCGACAATCTACATAAAACGCGTAAGGTGACTAGGCATGTAACAAGCCACAGGTCATTACAAAATCTCTGACATTTTAACCTTTTAAATTTTCCTCAAAACATTTTTAGTGTTGCGTGCTTATACATTTGTAGCCAGCCAGTCAAGTGGCATGCAGGAACTCAGCTGTTAGTCTTACAGCAAGTACGCCAGTCAACTAGGCCCATGCAATTACGCTCACCGCCGGTCTATATTATGAAACATCGGCATCCATTAAACATCTTAGTGGATGATCTATGGTCCTCGGCCAACAACCGCCGAGCCACATTTCGCCTGCACTTTAGAAAGCGAGTCTTTGTTTTCACTTCGTAGCGGTAATTTATAGTAATGAGGAGAGATCATTGTACGCCGTTTTGTAAATTGCTCTGGAGTCCGTCGTCTTGCCGCATTTGGCTACGTTTCAAATGTGCCAGATTTCTTTTTTGAATTATTCCATTGAGCATCCCTCTACCTGTATGGGGTCTGCGGGGAAGAGACGCGACCGAGTATTGCGCGAGCCGCGATCCCGGCACTAGAACCTTGGCTGCATAGTGAACGCACTTTCACTAAAATGCACGTACACTGCAACTATTTGATGTAGATATAGAATATAGGGCACGAGACGGCGACTCACACACGCGCGGCCCGTGTAATAGCCATTTCTTTGTGTGTATTCTGTGTCATCTTATCGCGAAAATCCTTCATTTTTCGGCGGTGAGATGCTTATCTTTATCGTCGTATTTATGTCATAAACAGAGTCACGGCCGGTTATCGATCTCCTAATTTGATGGTCATAGTACTTGTTTTACATGTTTATTCAACACCTTTTGTGCTTACAACGAAACAAAAAACGAACAGTATTGTTGTTGTGATGCCTATTAAGTGGTCGATTCATGAATGAAGGTATAATGGTTTCTCTGGTCAAGGTTTCGACCAGAATTCCTTGAGAGACACAAGTTCGCATTACATTATTTCTCGTTTCACCTATTTTTCTATTTGCATGTACTTTGAATACATTTTTGCAAATACATTGTATTACCATTGAGACGTATCTAGGTTGACTGGGGTTTAGCCATGGAAAGGTGAACAATGTCTAAGCTATGCTATGACTCAAACTATGTCATCGCCGGCTTAAATTCAATCGCTTTCCTACTTAACTCGCACATTGTTTATGCAAATGTGACATATATTTTGTTGGTGTGTGACGAACTTATTAAAACTAATAGCTTCAGCACCACGTTGGAGTATAATTTGAGCGTGAGGTACTAGAATTAGGAATCGGATCTAAACAAAGCGTGGACTGAAGTCAGTTTTGCCGCGTTATTTTGAATGTAGAGCGTTCGGGCGCTGACCACGGCCTTTAACTCGATTTGCCCGATTTAATAGCGTTTAAAAAGTGAGCGAACTTGCCCCACTGACCAGAGGTGGGTGGTTCATATAAATAAAATGAATCTCTGGTCGAAATAGCTTAATAGTAGGTACCAGCAGTCATTGTTGGGACAACATCTACCTACACGTTTTCGTTACTCGTATTCAATCGTATATCAACATATAGAATACTAGCTGTTGCCCACAATTCCGAACGCGCAGAAATCGCTTATCGCTATCCCGCGGGAACTATGCTATTTTCAGGGATAAAATCTATCCTATGTCCTTCTTCGGGGCCGAACCTATCTCAATACTAAATTCCAACTGAATCGGTTCAGTAGTTTAAGTGTGAAAGCGTTACAAACAGACAGACCGGCAGAGTGACTTTTGCATTTATAGCATTACTAGGGATTTATTTAAGTCATATAATCGAAATTCCTTATTGGCGCTCGTACCCTATTGCGTAACCCACAGCAAAAACAACATACCAACATTTATTCCTTTGATTCGTTCGTCGACTCACGCAACCATGCACGAGCGTCGCTGAAATGTGTATTTGACAGTTTCTTGTTAAAAATTATTATAGATGCATGGATAATAGAATAGAAGTAGTTGCGTGGCGCGGGGCGAGGGGCGCGGGGCGGTGCGGGGCGCGGGCGACGCTGCTGGTTCGCGCGGCGTAACCTACATACCGGTCAACACTCCAGCTCAGTCAACACTCGCTACAGGGACGTTGGGTGCGTTGGACAAGCAAGCGCACTTGTACAAGTAGCTGAACGTATGTTTGGCCAAGCGCACATGGCTGTTATACCATCAGACACTTGTGCCGTTCCTAAACGCTGACGCAATCCCAACTTCTGCCATAGCAGATTACTTAAACGAGCATGCTGTAATGTGAGCAGAAAATTTCATACAAACCTGCATCTGGACCCTATTTCACCTATACGACAATTGTCGGTGACAAGTGACGATTCGATTTGCAATGCGTGGTCAGTATGACGCCAACCGGCGTAGATTCTCGTCGAGTTTGTAATGTATAACAGACTTGGACCAAAAATTGTCGCTTTGGTGAATTAGGGGCCTGGACTGCGAACACTTACTTCCATCGGCCAAATTTCAAAATTGTAACATGGCACTCACCTGTAACAAGACAGAAATACATGATACAACAATGGAGTGTAAATTGTTTCCGCATAAACCATGCCAATGACCACAAAATTCTTTTGGGAACGGAACATCTGTTTACACAGTGTGTTTTTAACGTTTTGTCATAAACACAGCGTGTAACCTACAAAGTCCAAATTAATTAGTGCGTGTTTAATACTGTTTACATAAGTATTGAAAATATCAAACATAAGTCGAAGTTTAGTTGTGTCGGTGAGTCGGCGACAGTAACTGGGGCGAGCAGCGCTGTAGCGCGCGGCGGGCGAGCAGTGCAAACAGACTAATGCCAGCATTAGATGCGACTAGACAAGGCCATAGCTATCAGTGAAATGTCGAGAAGGAAAGAGAGGGATACATAAAGTATTTATTGCACATAACTACACCACAAGTGCAATTTACACACACATGCGAGACTTTTCTATTTGTATTAGCCATATAAATCAACAGTTGGTTATTGGTGTCTATGAAGAGTTTGAATTAACTTCTGCGGTCAATTGGTATCATATTTGATGATAAGGTGGCGTGTGGTTTGTAGGATCGCTTTGGCTAGTGCAGGAAGCGACTTGCAGGCGTGCCGGGTGCTCGCGCTGTCGGGTGTACTCGTAATTGGGCTGGCGTATGGCGATAAGCCGGCGGCCGCCAACATACATACATAAATCACGTCTCTATCCCTTACGCCTTACGGGTTAGACAGAGCCTAGGGTAACAAGACGTGGCCTTAAACGTTTAGCATGACTGTGGGCAAATAGGTGGAAAGATTAATGTCCGCCAAACTTGTGTGTATAACCTGTAACTAAGCGTACCTACAATTTTTGATTTAAGTTGGTAATACAAAATTAATGTTTTTGTAACATCCCTGGTGTAAACCCGTCTAGACTCATGCTTCTAAAATAATGAAAACAATGTTGAAAAATTGGAGTTAATTTTTTATTTTTATTTTCTATAGGAATGATTACAGTTAATACTACCATTCCTATAGAAAATATATAAAAAATATTACTCCAATTTTTTTTTAACATTTTTTTTATCTTCTATAGCTATGGTTATATACCCCAGTGGATTATTGTTAGGGGCTATCTGATACACCCTGTATGAAGTAAACGTATTTTGATCAATAATTGTCACTTGTCAAACAAAATAAGAATCTTTATGGTATGACAGTTTGCCATGGTGACCGCACGTCGGAACTTGATTATTTGATTCGTTAGAAAAATAATTGTTATTATTATGAAAGATAACAAATTTCAACAATTTAATCGAGATAATATATAGTTATAGGTTATAGGTACCATTGACCATCAACTAAACCGCAATCAAGTGCTCTGTATTTGAAATCACTCTGTACGGCTCGATTGATATTAACTTGCTTTGTTGCTCAGTGCGTTTAAAGAGCCACCCCCCTGGCTCCGCATGCATGTGGTGGTCACTACTCATTAATTGAGAGTGAGAGAGACTGTATGATACGTCAAAAATCGAATTTTGAGAAAAGTACTCAGCGACGTCGAAGGCGTGACCACCTCTTTCATGCGGAGAGATTAGCATGATAAAACGAGGGTAGGGTTATAATATGCAGGTGGCGACTTGTCGTTCAGTGTGGAGTGCTAAGGGGGGGCCTTTGTTCAACAGCGGACGTCTTCAGGCTGATGATGATGATGGTGAGGGTTATATCAGTTAGAGACTTAGACGAAAGTGAACGTTACTGCTTGAAAGCTAGTACAGGTGGCGGCACGTAATTTTTTTTTAATCCAAATTTGCCAACCCTAACACTTTTAAATCGTTACATGCCGTTTGTATGGAGAAGAGGAAAAAGGACAGGCTAACATTGCCCACACATTTTATTAGGAAGGTATTAATGATATTGAATTATTTTTTAGGTCGATCGCCTTCATTGCCAAAATACTTTAATTGGTGTTTATGTCATCTGTATAAGGTCCATAATTCGTTCAAAATCAACGTGGGCAATGTTGGCTAAAAGTCCAGATTATTTTGCCCGCCCTCTTGATTGGTCATTATGATAGAGAAAACTTCTACTAATTTTAGATTTTGATAAATCAATGCATGCACATGATCTCAGAGTTGCCACAGATACACAAATGTGTCCGGGGTGTCATACAAAAAAACTTGAAAAAATACAGTTTTTATCAAAAAAGTGGGCAAAGTTGGCGTGTTTCACGGTAAGTCGAACGTGGTGTACGCCCGCCCGCGACACCCGCACTCCCCCGCGATACCATATTTTCGTCTACCCCGCATCAACGGTCATCGCTAGACTTACGTGCCGGCACTTGTACAATCGAGGGCATAAATATCGTTACAGTATGTTTAACAGCCTGCCACGAATTTTAACTAACAGACGTTATGGATAGGATACAGGCACAAGTGCGAAGGTGCGAGGGGGTAAGACTATGCCGATGAAAGACAAAAGACAAACGGCACGCCGCGCTAGCTGTCCCGGTTGCGACGGACTGTCCTAGAACTCGACATGAACCCAAGTAGCCTCAATTTTGCGACCCCGAATTGTTACATATCGCTATCAGAATTTAGTGCGCAATATTCGCACTGTATAATAACTGGCTAAGAGCGAGTTGCACTCGCTCACCGGTCCTTCCCATGGAACATAAAATACTTACTTACTTCGTATAAAAAAAATATGTGTTTTCTGTCACCCTCAGGCTCGTCTTGGGTACCTATTCGAAAAATTTAAGCCCTTTCAATTAAGAAACAGCGAATTGACACATGAACTTGAATAAGAAGGAAAATGATCTAGTGACAGTTACATTTTCATTTAAAGGTATGGAGTATTAAAAGCTGAAAAAAAAACCCCGAACTCGCGTGGATGTAATATATCCCAAGAATAAAACTTTTAAGAACGTAGTTTACGAGTACCTTTCATAATTATTAACGATTTGTACATTGAACACAAAATATTTACCTTGCTACTCCGCTACTTTCCGTTACTTTAAGTAGCGGAGTAGCAAGGTAAATATTTTGTGTTCATTGAAATGGACCTCCACAAAGTAACGCCTGATTCAATAAAATAAAAGATTTGTACATTCTTAAATCAGATCAGTTATTTTCGCTGAACAAACAAAACAATATGCATCCACACATCAAGTCACAAGAACATTTAATAATATTATATCTTTTAACTATAACTAATATACCAACGTCGAACCGTTCCTGTGTTAACGGGACCCTAAAAATACGATGCCTACCTCAATTCGCGACGCTTTATCTTGATAGGGATTGTTTTGATTCCGGTATGACATACTCTTCAACTTCAGATAAAAGGACACTAATAATAATGTTAATAATTAAGTCCATGCTGATCAGGAATTAAAAAAAATATATGGAATGTACCAGTTGGTTCTCTTACCGCGTAGACGGTAAGCACATCAACCGAATGGGCGAAAATCTTAGGAATCATATTGTAAGAGATGCGGCTTCAACCTTACACCTTCAACAAATTCCATCTTTAAAAGAAAGAAAGAAAGAAGACATTTATTCATCTTGCAAGACACACAAACCCCCATTACCACCATAACCTTACGCCCATAATCATACTACGCGTGGCTTTTGTGTCTTATAACCCTGGACTCTGGCATTCCTTGCCACTAATATAATACGGCACAATTATTAAATTGTTGAGAATACCTTTAGTTAGGAACGTTGACAATTTTTTTTGGTTTCTTAAATTATTGTTTGTTTATTGTTTTCATTTTCCTAGGGTTATTCACGTCAATTTTGGAAACAGATTTTCATAGCGTTTCAAGCAAATTCAAACAATCGATACCATTCTGACGCCTCATGACGAGTCACGTAATACCGATATATAGGTTGTAAATCCCGCTTTTAGATACAGGAATAAATTCTAATACTTTCTCAAGAAGTGAAATGTATATTTCTTTTGAGATTAATAAAGTTTAACCCGAAATACGCCACATCTAGGCCCCTAGTTACATGAAGGCTACAGACAACACAAAGCATAATTAAACAAGTTCGCCTAAAGCAGAGTATTAAGACTCATCGCCTTATCCACAAGCGTTTCTAAGCTTCTGTTAATTTAACATTCCCTAGTATTTGTTAGTCATTCTTATATTTATCACAAGACAGGGACAAAACGTCATACACCTTTACTCCTTAATCGATGAATCCACCCGGACAGCTGGGCACTGGACGCGCCTGCTTCTGTGTTGTACATACTCTATAGCCGTGGTCGTCAAATTTGTGCGGCCCGCGGTAAAGTAAAATTGCTTCAATAGTCAGAGTCTCTTGGAGCGCCTTCACATACTCTGCGGCCCGGCCCTGGAACTCACACTGTCATATGTGGCCCTTGGCCAATAAAGTGTGACGACCGCTGCTCTATAGAACCTTACAAGCTTTTCTTGCTGACTGTATACTTGCATTATCATCCGTTCTACATATACCAAATTTCAAGTCAATCAGACCATCCGATGAAGGTTCCCTCCTGCGGAGACTCTTCAACTTCAGCTGACTTACTCAAGTATGCAAAATTTCAGCTCAGTCGGTTGAAGATATCTGCTTCAAAATTGCGTCGCAAAATTCCACCCGCATATATAAATAAATAAATACATTGCAAGTTAAATTAGTTAGTTAAATTAGCATTAAAAAAAAACTTCGGGTTGCCGTAAGGCATCCTCCGTAGGTCTATTTTCCTAAACTCTTTCAGCGCTGATTTCCTATTTGTGATATTCTCTAACACCGCTCCGCTTCCTCCCACATCTGTGGTGGATGCGTAGCGTATTGTGATAAGCTTCTTCTGAGAGACTACATTAATTTAACTTGTGGTAATATTGACTTAGTTGTTGAAACTTTTAGTATTGCTCCCAGCGCTGAATTCCCTAACAATTGGGTTATCTTGATAGATCACTCTCGGTTACCAACATTACCAAACGCCGCTGATCCTGAGCCCGATAACGACTGAAAGCACCTGGTACTGAAATTTAGTGTGTTTGAGCCCTACATTGTTGATTAGCACATGACTTTGTGTTTGTATGAAAGTGTTTCTTTTGAGAAACCTCTGTTACCCTAGGATTGCCTACCCGGTAAGGGATAAAGACGTAATCTATGTATGTAAGTACAATTTTTACGTTGTTAGGGACGATTTTTCAAATCACCTCTGTGGAAATAACGCTGTAAAATGGTGATAATTATCTTGTATTGGATTCAAAATACGAGTGCAGTAAGAAGTAAAAAGCAATTCTGAATCGTTCATTGTGTTCACAGGTCGAAAAAAAAAATCGAATGTGATTTTTCAACATGTGATTTAGAATATCGGCGCTGGTCTGTGCTAGTCTAGGCAAAAGGCAAGCTGACTCCAATGAGATTATTGCTCTTGTCAGCCATTAACGTTTACGAGCGCTTACGAACGTGTGAGTACTCAGGGAGTGCATATTACTTGACCTATGTGTAAACGAACCATAAAGAGAGCGGTTATGTAATACGGCGTCAGCATTTTTTCTTTTAAGCATATGCTTCCGCTAAAGTATACAGCTTAAAAATACATACAGATCTAAAATTTATGGGTATTCAAATATTTCAGGGCTTCGTTTTTGGCCAGCTACTCTTTTGTCTGTACATAGATAAGTTTGCCAAACACAACCAGGCTCAATATAACAGTGGCATGCTGTACACAATTATGCCACTAATAATTAATTTAATGACGTGTAATACATAATTATAATTTTTGATTATAACACACTCGAAACTCAAAGCCGGGTCGAAACGGGTAATTTAAGCGTATTTCAAGAGTTTTTTAAGTGTAAGTATTTGGGACATTTCATTAAAAGTTGTACACTCAATTTTTTATGGGATATTAGTTTTATTTTCGGTTTCCTACTCAGAAACACGAGCACTATCGATCCTGATAGGAGAAAAGAAAACGTTCCAAAATTGACTTTTCCATTCCGTTACTTCAATCATACAAATTCGTATGGCGGAATGGAACGAAATTTTAGGCCAGAAAGCAAACTAAATCCTAGAAAAAAGTTGAGTGTACAACTATCAATGAAATTACCCGTTTTTGGATATTTTATCGATTTTGGTATTGATCGTTTATTTAGTCGCATTTTCAGCAATGCATACAAGCCAGGGTGGATAGCTGAATACGATATTCAAATACTTCTAATTCAACAACAAATTCTATTTAACTAAGCGGTTAGATACGTTTCCTGATCGTAAATAATCTTGTTATGGTAAACCGAATGCAGAGATTGCGTAACATAAAAAAAAAAACAATGAGGCGCGAGTGTTTACTCTATCACCGACTTTCACTTTAGAGTGTAGCTCTCTCCGCTCTGGTGGGCAAAACGGGTCCGCGTACCGAGATTGCAATTGATCAAGTTCAGGCTTTAAGAGGCTGACAACACCTAATTTTGTTGAAATTGATGTTATTTAAACACTTTATAAGAAAAACTGCACAAATAAAAAATACAAATAAAAAATATTAATTTTCATCATATATTTCAAACACGCTGGACGGACTCGATACATAATTGTACAAAATCGGCTCGATAGAAAATAATTGCAAAGATTGGTCTTAAAATCATCATTAAACGGTTCTATGTCTTTATTTTTTCGACGTATGGGTCTGCAATTAAAAACATGAAGTCAACATATTCATACCTAAACGGCTAACGAGTCATATTTCACAAATAATCCATACTTTTTTTATCTCTTATTATTTGGTCTTATTTGCAAGATTGTAGACGTGCGCCAAGCTGCCGGAATAGTCTCTTCTTTTTCGCTAACAGGCACGCGAACCGTATGTGTGAAGAGTGGCGCTGCTCCAGGTCATTTGCTGTTGACAGCGCCTTAAGCACTTGGAAAAAATCAAGTATGACTACGACAATTGACGAAAGGGTAACGATTTTATTTATTTTTGTATTCTCTAGAATTCCGTAACTCGATTTTAATGTTACTTTTAAATTCCTACTTTATATTATAAATACGAAAGTGACTCTGTCTGTTTGTCTGTTACCTTTCACGATTAGGCCGCTGAACTGGTTTAGTTGGAGTTTAGTATACATAATTATAGTTTCAGACCCGGGGAAGGACATAGAATAGTTTTTTTTTTATCTCGGATAAGTATAGTTCCCGCGGGACAGCAATGTAAATTCTGCTCCGACGAAGTCGCGGACAACGGCTACATAATAGTTACCCCTACGAAAAAAACGGGCACCTACCTATGATTTTTCAGATTTTTAGGAGTATAAGCTTTTATGCCCATAAAATACAAAAAACGTGGGTGCCCATTTTTTTGCAAGGGTGTGTATTATCTAACTAATATTATAAATGCGAAAGTATGGATGGATGGATGGATGGATGTTTGTTTGTTACTCAATCACGCCAGAACGGCCCAACGGATCTGGATGAAATTCGGCACATAGATAGAGAAAAGTCTGGAATAGCACATAAGCTACTTTTTATCCCGGAAAATTGCGTAGTTCCCGCGGGATAGCGATAAGCGAATTCTTTGCAGACGAAGTCGCTGGCAACAGCTAGTACATACATACATACCGTCACGCCTCTTTCCCACAGGGGTAGGCAGAGACTACTTGTATACTTGTTGTGCTATACTAAACAAGCAAGGCCTTAGAGACATGAGGGATTAAAAAAATGAAGCCAAAAAAGTAAAGAGTTGCGGGTGGTAGGACCTCGTGCAAGGTCCGTCCGGATCGCTACTACCGTCTTAATCGCTAATCCTGCTGCCAAGCAGCAGTGCTTGCGCTGCTATGTTCGGGCGTGGAGATTATGACAGCCGATGAAATCACTAGCACATGAGATATTCTATCTTAGCTCTCTAGGCTGGCAACGCATCTGTAATCCTCTAGTTCTGATGTCCATGTGTGGTGGTACTTACTTACCATCAGGTGACCCACTTGCTCGTTTCCCTACCTTATATAAAAAATTAAGAAAAACGAGCGCAACGCAACTTTAAGAATGTATTTACACGAAACCTCTCTATTTCGGGTAACCAAAACGAGGAGCCCAGTTTTCTGCTACGGCTCAAGACCACGCCTACCTGCTAGATACCGGGAAATAGGAAACCTAGTTTTAAAAGCAACGTCTCGCTTTGTGCGACCTATTTCTCGAAATTTTGTATGATATTCCTATTTGCAAAATGCTACCAAGTTTTATTTGAATTCTTCGAGGAACTATTTGATAGGTGCTTTTTAAGTCCGAGACATTGAGGTCTAGTTTTGTGATTTTAGACATGATTTGAGCAAATACAAAACTGTTTCTTTGTTAAAAAAAATTGTACCTATTCCATTTAAGTACATCAGTTATTTTTGCTATAGTTTGTAGGTACTCAAAGTACGATGAGACTTACGAGGATATTTCGTCATTCACGGCACTAACGTGCTCATTATAAAAACGATGCTATGGAGTAGCACGGATTCTACACGGATGATTTCAGATTTCAGATTAATTTATTCGCAATAAGTGTGGATTATAATGGTCTTAGATGAAAAGTGATTTAATGAAATTGCAAACGTTAAACATGCTTTCCCACTACGAATAGGCGAAAAAGTCATTCTGTGTTAGTGCAGCGAGTCCTTTGTAGTGCTGCCATTAGGTATAAATCCGCGTCTACTTCGAAAATTATGTATGATTGTTATGACATTTTTTTTTTTTTTTTTTTTTATGTGAATAGGAAGGCAAACGAGCTAGTGGGTCACCTGATAGTAAGCGATCACCACTGCCCATAGACACCCGCAACCCCGGAGGGATTGCAGATGCGTTGCCAACCTAGGGGACTTAGATGAAATGTCTCTTGAGTATGAGTAAATAGAGGTCAAAATTATTT
Organism: Pandemis heparana; assembly: GCA_963854515.1. Lineage (NCBI taxonomy): Eukaryota > Metazoa > Arthropoda > Insecta > Lepidoptera > Tortricidae > Pandemis > Pandemis heparana. The sequence continues at coordinate 28,948,193 of OY978006.1, read as the reverse complement.
TGTTTTGAAATAAATTTAGGTAGCCGTCACTTTTTCTTCTTCCTTTTTATCATAATTATAAGGAATGAATTAAATTCTTTTGCCGAAAGCAACACACGTATTGGTAGCGCCATCTGTTGGCAAGCAACTGAACTACGTTAGTTTTAGCTACTCCCTGATAGGTGGCGCGCTAAAATGATTCGTACGAAAGTGTAGTCAATGCATAGGTAGCGGGAACATTTCGCGGATTATTGAATTCTGAATAATATAAAACGTACAATTATAATAAAATAAATTATATTATAGGTAAAGCTCGGAGTATAATGGAAGTGTAAGTACTTATAATGGAATAATGTAGACATACTGTGCGTGTTTGTATATATTACCTACCTATTATTTACAAAGACCGTAAATTTTAATTTCATTTTCATTTCAATTTGTATTATGTTGTATAATGCAACATTAAATTTAATAATTGAATAAGTTATTAAGCAAAACTTAAACCAAGGTGTGAAATGAACGAATACCAACGATAAGCTTATAGATATTCGAATAGGTGTCTGCCGCACAATACTCGCTTGCAATGCCACCTTCTTCATTATGTGTCATTTGCCAAAAAATGACACTCAATTATTTTGGTGTAAAATGATACAATATGCTATGTTGTCTCCGTATTTTGCTTATATGCACATAAATTACCGCTTTATCTCTTACGCGGTAGCTTAAGGTAACAGGGTTTGTTTCGTTTGAATTAATTAAGGTGCGACCAAACCGCCGCGTATACGCAGTGACGTGTCGTATGCGTCACGTTTTCTCACCGTTTCTTCATACATTTTGCTGCGATTCCGTAACGTCACCGTTTTTTAAGCGGCGGTGTGGTCGCACCCTTATTGTTGCATTGCGTCCAGCCTGCCGGGCGCCGCACGTTCCTTAAAAGCTAAAGCCATCGATCACTTAATGGGTTGTTAATATTTAAATCAGAACACAACCTAACCTAGTTTGAACAAGAATCTATGTGAAAATTGAAGTACACAGGCAATAGTTTTAATACATGGTCGCGGATTTATTTTGTCAATACCCACTAGTATTTTATTCGCTGACATGAACACTAGAGCTCTTTGATGACAATAAAAAAGTACGGATGTAAAATACTTTAAAAAGTTGACAATAAGCTTCAGCCTAAAAAGCAAACTGACAATTTTCCGATAAACTATAGATTAATAAAGTGTATTCGTATCAGAGTTCTTAAATTGTTTATAACTGAACATCCTTCAAAATAGTATCACATTCATTTGTTTTTGGGCACCTAAATTTACAAATGTATCAAGTTATCAGAAAAACAAACCGTAACGAAACTAAGCTAATCCGTTAAAACCGTCTGCAATAAATCCCCTTACTGTCTGCAAAATAAAATCTATTTCCGTCGACACATGCGACCCATTTTTACTAGGAATGTGATTTTGAGACTACAAGAGTGCAGTCCTACACTTTTACTAGAAAATCCGTATTTCATAGAAAGTGTCCAGTGACGTCACAGGGGACTACAATACTAGGGAAATCTGACAACAATGGCTACGAGCTCGGATAGAAGTACGCCACGCGGTCGCGGTTGAATGAAATCTTACGTTTTGTTCCTCTTCGGTTGTGCTCGGGGCACATTCGTTTTTTTATCACAGATGGAGGTAAGTAAACAAGCTACTCATTTAGTGTAAGTTTTTATAGTATTTGAAACTTTACGTTGCGACCAAAAACTTATACAAAGGGCGCTCCTTGAACGCTAAGGTACAATGTTTCTCATCGTCTCGTGCGTAGTTACATGGGCCATCTTACTCGCGCTAGTTCGACTGAAATATTGCCTTCAAAATTTTGATTCAAATTGTAGGTCCTCCCTTGATGCGGTTCACTTTATGATGCTTCAATGAATGTATGGAAACATTTGCCAACTATGATTTAAAAATCAATTTAATCAATTACCGATTCAATATTCCGTTAACAACATTAAGATACCTTTTAAATGCATCAAGTGTGATTTCCAAAAACGCAGACTGACCCAATGGTCAGTCAGATGATGCAGTCATCATTTCCCATCTAAAATACTTAAAACTTATCAAACTCCCACACGTTTTTACACACTACGAAGACCGCAACGTAATAAAATTTTGGTACTTAAAGCAAAACTGACGGCACCATTGCACGGAGCAATTGATGTTATCGTTTAACACCATTAGGTGCATACGACGTGAAAAATTTACTTCATTTTACAAGTTTACAGGATTAATTGATTGAATCACGCCTTTACAGTGACCCATAACGTTGGACGACAAACAGTAACCTTGTTAGTATGTGATCACACGGGCACGTTAGTTACATATTTTAATAGGGCCTTTGAAGCTTTAAAAGCTTTTATGAAATTGGGGTGAGTTACTGCTTTTGTCCCTGCAGGAAAATAAAAACTTTAGAAATAACTGGCGTAATAACGTCTTGTCTTTTCGATTTATTAAGAAAATCAAATGAAGTGACAATTAATTAGAGAGAGAGAGAGAGCAGAATAACGTAGCCCTTTGAGTGTAATATAATATAAGCTCTGCAATGTTATAAAGGCGAAAATATGAAAGCGACGGGCTAGAGCAGGAAACCCACGTTGGTATTGATATTGAAAGCATGCTCGCGGCATCAAAAACCCAATTAGCGTTTGCTAGGAGGCATGATTAAAATTATTTCAAACAGGGTGCTTTTTTTCATTTCATTATTAAATTATTATGCTTGGTGACATTATTATGGTTGGTAAAAAAAGATGTACAATCGTTTTGTAACGGTTAGAAGCGTGAATTGAATAAAAAATATATACTATTACAATAGATTATTATTGTGGTGTTGACGACCTTGACTTTGTTTAGATTAATTGTTTTCTTCTTTCTATAAAATGTGGCTTTTGCCCATTGGAGTTATGAGTTAAATAATTAAAAAAAATGTATTGTAATTTGTCACTTCACTCATTTCGTTTCATTTGTTCTACTGTCACTTTGTTTGTGAGTTTTTTTGTTCACTTCACTGACGCTTTATTTTACTGTTAGGGTTGAACTTCTCCGTTTATTAGGTGCTCACATTAAACTTCAATTCAGTTCAAATGTTTCAGAAAAGCTAAGTCCCTAGTTACATTCAATATGCAATCAGTATCATAATTTAATTGGTAATTAGTAAACTGTCACGGAGTTCGGACAATGCCGAAGATTATTTCAAATTTATTACACGAAATTAAGATATATTTAAAGTGAAATTATGAGGATATTAGTTTGAAAAACTAAAATAAAAGACTGAAATAGGTTCACCACCTTCATTAGGTAAAATAACTACGTAACGGATACCGTCTGCGGGGGTACCCAAACTGAAGAGAATGAGAGCGCCGTTGGCGACAGCTAATTATTAATTGAAACTTCATTTTTTTGTACAAGAATAAGATTTCATATGTCACAAATGGGGCCACCCCTTGAATAGGCCTGTTAATGTAACAACATCACGAAATTAAATATCAAGTTGTTTAATGAGGGAACTTTTTGATATAGTCGAATTTTCATAAGTATAAGTATATAAATGCAGTAAGTTTGTGACACATAATTACTTACTTTTATATAAATGAATCCCTATTTCCCTTGGGCACGGCATTAAGCGCGAACGGTTGGACCGATTTCGCTACCTCAGCCAGCGAAGCCGCGGGTAGGTATCACCTAGTTTGTGATACAGCCATCATGTCAAATATTATGTGTCACCGACTTTATTGTTTGCGGCATAACTATGTATGTATAGACGTTTTTGACGTTTTGGTAACGTACATGACTGTATAACTTCATCACAGATATGATATGACAGACCTTCGGTTTTTGCAGTATAATGCACCTGATTGCGTTCCCAAATACTCACACAACGTTCAATCGACTGCATTGTCAACTGATTAATTCGTGGTTCGTTTACGTTAGCGGCGGTCAAGCACATTTAAATTGCCACCCCGGGCTTCGCGTCTGTGCTTGTGTGCAGTACTAGTGCATACAGCGGACGGTGCACACAGAGACACATGTTAGGGCAGGTCTAGACTTCGTACGTTTGCTGGTGAAACGGACGAATGAAATGACAAAGTGAGCACTTTATTAAATTTTACATTATACATAAAAAAGTCTTTATCCCTTTCGGGGTAGGCAGAGCTTAGGTTAACAAGACCTGCCACGTTTATCATGACTGTGGGAGTGAAGCTGAAAAGGGGAATAAAAATAAAAATAGTGATGTGCCTATATGATTAGTAAGATTTTGTTTTTTTTTTCTTAAGAATCAGTTAAGCTTATTTACGCGCCACTGCTGGGTAGAAGCTCCTTTCCCACGGCCCAGTGCGGATGAGGAACTTCTTAAACACCATTGGATTGTTTTGTATTTGCGTGCTGGTTTTCTCATAATAATTAATAAGTAATGTTTTCCTTTACCAAAACTTTCATGGTAGGTTTTAAACGTAGATACTCAGCCGGCAGAATAGGTAGTTAGGTAGGCGTCAAAATAGGTAACTCAGAAGTGCAAGGTCGGGCTTGAACCAACGGCTGTATAGAAAATATTCTTTCTTATTCAACCTAACTTTTGACAAAGGGCATCTCCTGATAGGGCTTATAATAATGAATAAGAGCAACGTCTAATCCTGAAACGATTCTCTAACAAATTAAACTCCCGTAAGTGCATAACATCATCCATATATATGCATGCAACGGTACGGTACCCACCCACACAAGCCTGCATAGACGTTGCGCATGTGTGCGCCGTACCTAGGTCGACAGTCGAGATCATCTAGATTGGGGTGCATCCCGGCATTGGCGTAGGTCAGGCACTACCCCGCACTTTGAACTAACTTAAACGTAAAACAGCTTATGTCCATATACGTGATTGGGACATACGCCTTTTTATCAAGCGCGAGCGTGACCGCACTTTGGTTAATCAAATGAAGCCAAGTGATGGTCGAAGTAAATTACGCTAATCGGTATGCATGTAGGTACAATTACGCTAACACGGTTCGTTCGTGGAAAAGTTGTGCAAGTGTGCGATGCATCGAAGAAAAACTTAAGGCCGGAATAGCAAGCCACTGTTTCACCATCTCGACAATATCAGTGACAAGTGACAATTTAAAATGCAATGCATTGTCAATAGATTCTTAGATTCTTGTCGAGTTTGTAATGTACTTGAACAGAACTGTCACTTGTCAGCGACTATTTTCACGTTGGTAAAATAGGGGATAGGAGCTCTATTTTTGAAAGCACATGTGAAAATGCCACTCGAAAGCGGTGAAAAATTATGCTGAATTTGAATTACGAGAAGCTAACTACAACTATATATTCTAGTCAATTAGTCGAAAATTTTATTTGAGCTGTAGATTCGTAACAATACACAGATCTAATACCAATTTTAAGTGGTTTTTTCGAGTGCTTTCAAAAATCGTGCCCCAGGTCGTTCTCAAACGAGGATCACCGGAACTGGTGATGATGATGATGATGATGTGCTTCGGTACGTATTTATCCGATCGATTGAGCGAGCTTAACAGAAATAAAGTGGTAGTAAATGTGACAGCATTGTGAACTGTACTTTTGATATTTAGAATAAAACGGTATAATTTCCATGTCGTTTTAATACGATGGAAACAGAGTTGTAAACGTAGGGTATAATTTTGTTGTTCGTAGAGACACATTACTTGGAAATGAAAATAAAATTGTCCAATTGAAAAGTCTAACAAAGAACCGTTTTAATTCCGATCAATCATTGATATATTATGTAACCCCAGTTTTATAATGCATTAAGTCAAGGAATTCGACCCACTTTCAGTGGTCAAACAGGCTTGATATTTGGTACGCGTACAAATTGTAATGTTGCATTTCATCTTAGCCCTCTAGGTTGGCAACGCATCTGCGATCCCTCCGGAGTTGCGGGTGTCTATGTCTATGGGCAGTGGTGATCACTTACCATCAGGTGACCCACTTGCTCGTTTGCCTTCCTATTCATATATAAAAAAAAGCAAAAAAGTTTTATAACAGAAACAATTAATTGGTAATTAATAAAATTCGATCCTTCATTATTTTACTCTGCGTTGTCTTTTATTTTTAACCGACTTCAAAAAAAAGGAGAAACGAAACGTATGCTTTGTGTAAGTGGCAAAATCAAATGTCAACCGAATAGATAAACCGAATTTTAAATTAATAAAAGCCTGACAGACCATTAAATACTTTGTCTAAATCATCTTTATTAATAACTTACTTATGTTTTTATAGCGTGAATTACTTACCTATTCAAAATGTCTGATAGTTCTTAATGTTCAATAATTTATTGAATCAGGCGTTAATAACTTTTAGAGGGTTCATATTAATGAACATAAAACATCTTAACATTCGTAATTACGTGAGTTATTCGAATATGTTAACAATGTGTTTATGTCAAGGTAGTTTAAAAACATTATACCTTGCGACTCTGCTACCGCTTTGAAGGTTTTCTGACTGTCAAAATATCGAGAGGTATTTGTATGAAAAAGTCCATTTGAGTTATCTTTATCACGACAAGTTATAAGCTAATTCTGAAAAAGACAGAATTGTCAGACAGACCTCTCAATACTTCAATGCCGGATTTTGTCTGTCAGAAATCCTCATTATTCCATCCACAGCCGTATTGTTAAAAATGACGCGGACGTAAAAATGACTACGTATTTTCTTCATGAAGAATAAAATCCACCGGGCACTAATAGTGGTATCAAAACTAACAAGCAATCGTCTCGTTCGTACAGCGACAATGCAGGTAAAAACATATGAACACCACACCAACATATACAATTATGCAACTGTATATACCAATGTTTATTTACCAATAATATGGTGGTCCCCGGTCGTCGACCCTTGTTCCTGGTCGGTAAAATTCGGCATTGTTCGTCCATAAGAAAGAGACAGACTTATACTGCAAGGTCTAAGTAAGAGTGCGTTTCCTCGAAGGGTAGAGACCTTGAGATGGCAAAATCAAGGGTAAGGTCGTTTGGATGTGTGCGTAGGTTCCGCGAACCGGCTGTGTTAGTTCGGCGATACGTTTACTATAGCCATTTCGATGTTGGTATCTGTATTTTTTGGTACAGCTATACTTAAGGCGCTACTAAAAGAAGCTATACGTACGTAGGTGTCTTGCGATGGTGTGCTCTCTGCTTGAGCGAATTAAGAAAGGTTTTTTCTTCGGAATCTAAAGTAAAGCGTCTTCTTCTAACAATTTATTAAAACTTCTTTACCTACATAGAATTGAATTTATATGAGACTTAATAATCCTAACAAACCGTTTACGGCATTATTTTTGCTAGAAAAAGTTAAAATTAATTATCTTCATTTTTAGCACGTGTTGTTCAAATAAAGTAGATGGTTACTTACTTACTTAACATAATTAGTACGTCATATTAATATCCGATGTAAATGAACTTATTTATATAATTACGTATTTATCAATCGATTTATTAAACGACACAATCAGATCATAATTACAATCAGATCAATTTAAAAATAAAACCGCATGTCAACAAGCTATCGGTCCATATAATTCAAGCACCCAACGACCACGTGTTTCACCAAAAATAGATGTAGTTACCTATACACACGCATGCAGCGCACGCACACAGCCGCACCTTCCGCAGAGCCCGCGGAAAAATCAATATTTTGAGCAAAACTTACTTCCCTACTCTCGCGTGTGCCTTTACCACCTAAGAACCGATAGCCAACAACTCCACTCAGAAGCGCAGACGGAATATTACCTTATCTTTTAAGGGACAAAGCAGCGTTTGTCCTATTGAAGCTGGGGGTAGTTGATTCGTGAGGGTGCCGAGAGGTAGCGCCGTCCCGCTCCAATCAATTGGATGGGTCCGTCGCACGGCCGCGTGGCGGAGGGCGTCGACCCCGGCTCGGTCGTTACCCCGCCAGTTGCACCCTGCTACCCCGTGCCAGTAAGTACGCACCCTCGTCTTGCCGAATTCTGGACCAGAGCCGCCGCTGACATTGACTCCGACCAAGGGTTCATTAACCCATAGCGCGTGCTTCCCTGTTTGACGACTATAGCACTCGATATACAAAAGACAAAAATCCACCGGTTAAGTAATTTTATTACGGGATCCATAGAATAGATCTTGTTTTACAGGTTTATCATCCCCACAAAAAAATGCTCAGCCCACTTTACAAATTATGACACATACATGATTAAATGCTATTATTAATTTACGGGTAGAACAAAATGATGAGGCGTAAATATTTAAAATACATTTCAGGCTGCGGCATTGATATCGACGTAATAATTTTAACCGCCAACCGCATTATTTAATCATCAACATTATCGTCAATAAAATTTACAGCATGTTAATTATTTTGCTCAGATTTTCCTAAAATTCATATGGTGAGAAGTTCTCTGTTGCCGGATAAAATCAACCCAGAGCTTTTACAGTGGTCAGTCTACAGTAAAAAAAAACGATCTTGACTTCTAATTACATCAGATGTTACTTATAAATCTACTACGTAATCTGCCGTAAGTAAATATAACGTTGCATAAAAATATTTTTACTTTTTATTCGTCGTCTTCAAACTCATCCGATTCAGAATCATTCCACGGCGATCTAAATACGTACACACAACTATTAATAGATGTTGTGAATAATTGAAATGATAATGCCTCAGTGTCAATGTCAGCCCTAGAACTGAAATACTGCATCGATTTCATGAATAATAAAAAGGTGGCTATCACACTTCTATTAGGGTTTACAGTTCAAGTGCAAAGTCGTATGAAATCAGTGTAAGTGTGACGTAGGCCTAGGCAATGACGTTATATAAGGATCAGTGATAGTTTCTTGATAACTTTTATTTATTATAAATTTTTTAGCGTTACCAAAACTGGTGATCTTTCTTAAGTAGTGGACAGACTGTCAGTCCGTTAGTCAGATAACATCTGGCAGACGGCTGATTAATTCCTTGCGGTGCATTTTTTAGCAAAGACGGTCTTTCCGTAAGCGTTGGTAGTATAATAAAGAAATGAAGAAGCCTTTTGCGTCCCGCTTACCCTTTTGGATGATACTGGCACAGCATCACTCTCAGAGAAGTAAGACTCATGAATTTGTGGACAATATGCATTGTTGACCCATCCGTGAATTTGAGCTGCTTTAAATGAATAAGTTAATGCCATTAAAATTTGCAAGCGGGGTCTACTCTGAATCGAATCCCGATCAGTCGTAATTTACTTTTCTCTATACAGATTTTTCTGACAGAAGCGGTTATAACCGGATATATTAAAGTGCCTAGGCAGCAGTGGCGGGGCGTCAAGTATATCAGAAAGCAATCCGAAGGGAATTTAACTAGCCTTTTCCTCTATTCTGCACAATAAAGTGCCCAACTGCCTTAAAATAGGCAAGCCAGCGGGAATCGAGTTCTATGGACGCCACGCCACTACTAGGCAGCAAAACTCATACAACACTGATTTGGCATATGAGTCACGTGATTAGAGTCAGATCGCGAATCGTTGAAAAAAGGGAGAGGAAATACCTACGCGTCAGGAATTAATACCTTTAAAGCAAAATAAAGCACAAAAGCTTGTCTACCAGATTTTGGCTACACGAACAAGCCGGTATGACTACAATTCTGTCGCTACCCAAGGCTCTCTTTGTAACAATAACCTTTATTACTTTTACATACATTCTATATACATTATATTCAATTTGTTTTACTTTCATTAGCGGTCAAATATAGAACAAAATAGGTACATGTTGTTGAAGAAATAAACTTTCTGCCAAGTTTTTTACGACGCATCCTTTATGACGATTTTGGCTGAAACCGCTAGTAGTATTAGCTAGGTTAGAACCTTGTATGAAAAGTGGCCCGTTATTTTGCTCGTCAGTTTAGTACTCGTAGATCAGTCAGTTCATAGATGAAAAGTGACTCGTTATTTTTGCTCTTGAGTATATACAGGATGTATCAGACACCCCCTTACAATAATCCACTGGGGTATATAACCATAGCTATACAGGGTGTATCAGACACCCCCTAACAATAATCCACTGGGGTATATAACCATAGCTATAGAAACTAAAAAAAATATCAAAAAAAATTTTTTTTTTTTTATATTTTCTATAGTCTATCTCTATATCCAGCCTATATACGTCCCACTGCTGGGCAAAGGCCTCCTCTCAGAATGAGAGGGCTTGGGCTATAGTTCCCACGCGGGCCCAGTGCAGATTGGGAACTTCACACACACCATTGAATTGCTTCGCAGTTGTGTGCAGGTTTCCTCACGATGTTTTCCTTCACCGAAAAGCTCATGGTAAATTTCAAATGAGATATCGCACGTAAATTCCGAAAAACTCAGAGTTGCGAGCCCGGGATTCGAACCCACAACCCTCTGCTTAAGAGGCCACAGGTCAAACCACTAGGCTACCACGGCTTATTTAAAAAAAAAAACTCCAATTTGTTTTTAAATATTTTTTTTATCTTCTGTAATGTAGTGGATTATTGTTAGGGGGTGTCTGATATACCCTGTAGAAGCTAAAAAAAAATGGAGTATTTTTTTTTCTATAGGAATGATTATAGTTAATACTACCATTCCTATAGAAAAAAAAAAATTACTCCAATTTTTTTCAAAATATTTTTTTTAGCTTCTATAGCTATGGTTATACAATACCCCAGTGGATTATTGTTAGGGGGTATCTGATACACCCTGTATATGGTGGTGGTAGCTGTCCTGGGGGCAAAGGCATGTGTTGCACCTACTCAAATTAACGGAGTGACTAAGTGAACATTTTTCGTGCGCTTACGCATAACCTTTCGTTAGAATTTTATTTTAGATCATCCATTGTGAAATCTGATGCTCTTTTTAGCAACAGCTTGCAGCTAAGAAGATGATATCTTCAGATCTGTTTACCGGTATAAATATTTGTCACTATTCACAAGTCCATTTTGTCCATCCATTGGCTAGTAAGCGAAGATACATTTGAAACTTGAATTGGTTATTTGATTTTTTATTCCTCAAAGATTTTTTTTAATTCACTTCCGCCTCTGTTGAGTAAGCCTTCTTTTCAACACCTGCGTAATACTCATAAAGAAGGAAAATTTAAAATTTACATCTCTAAGGACACTAGCGGAAAAAAAAACAAAAAGGAGTAGCTGATATATAAATATTGAAACGCTTGCTTCTTGAAGTAAACCGTAGTTAATTTTAGCTTTTTTAACATCTACGCGACTTAATAAACCGCTTTTGCGGTTGTTCGGCCGTCTCTTTAGAAAAAAACCGGCCAAGTGCGAGTCGGACTCGCGCACCGAGGGTTCCGTATCATTATCTATAAACCAGTGTAAGCAGAGCCCTGCTCCAAATCAAAATGTACGCAGAGTGGGGTCATTTTATATTGGTCACAGATATATACAGACATACATACATATTTACGGTTTTCGCAATTATTCCTTAATCTGTGCTACCTACCTTCATAGCAAATTTCATGATTCTGCGTTCACGCGGGAAGTACTCAGTAGGTTTTGATTCCCTTGAGAGTTGCGGAAATTTGCGGCATAAACGGCTATCTATATCTTTTGATTGCGTTGGCTTAGTTAGAAGTTTGATTTTTTCACAGCTCCAAGGGGCAGTGGACCTGAGTATTTGGTGTAAATTTCAGCTTGATACCTCCATGCGTTCCTGAGAAAAAGGCTCTTGACAGACGGACGGACGGACGAACGGACAACAGAGTGATCCTATAAGGGTTCCGTTTTTTCCTTTTGAGGTAAGGAACCCTAAAAAGTACTTAAGTACTTACAGTGAGCAAAAAAGCTTGTATAAAATATAAAAATAAATCCCTATTTCCCTTCCGCGAACGGCTGGACCTGGACCGATTTCGTTAATTCTATTTTTGTTGTGTTTGTTATTGTCAGGAGAAGGTTCTTATAAAACAAACTTTTGAAAATAGAAGGAAATAACTTTAGCGGGGGCGAATATAAATAAAGCTCGATGCTGTTCCCACTTACAAAATGTATTATTAGCGAGGTAATAAAATGGCATGTTTACACTCGCTCTATCTTGCACTTAAGTAACATTGCACGTACTAGTAAGTACATTGTGTGTTCTAGGATCACATAAATAAACGGCATCGCGATGCGACGCGCTAGATTCAGCAACAGCTGTAGATTCAGGCCCACGCGGTAGGGGTCAATGCCCACTCGTATTTTCAACATGTGCCGACGTTTTCCGCGTTCCACGGAAAGCGCTGCGCTTCGTGGCTGCGCTCGCTTGTCATCCCTTCGGGCTTCTTCGGTCGTCTTCGGCCGCCGTCGGTGGAATTCGATTTGGGCGTAATTATTTTTTGGTAGCGTCTTTCATTGCTTATCGAGTTTTATTTAAGGTGCAGTAAGTACCAATGCTCTAAATAAATGTAAAAGTTATTTAAAATAGCTCCAATGCTTAATAGATTGTTGAAGAAAAAAAACCATAATGTTTCTCTTAACATAGATGTAGGTAGGGTAATGCATATAAAGTTGAAATATTTTTTAATGTGGGTTACTAATGGGGCTTTAAGTAATACCTTGTATCAGTGAGTCTATTCAACAACTCTCACACCATGGGATAGAGAAAAATCATCCCCGCGGTGACGGTATACAGATAATATTTTCCTAATTATTAATTTTTATTTTACGTTTTTGTTGTATAATGAAAACATGAGGGTGTCAGAAATGACACTTTGCTCTTCTGTAAGTACCTATTCACCTAGGAATTCCTTTACTACCAAGATTCAATGTCTAAATAACATCAAAGACTATTTCCATTTAAAAAGCATCTACTCGTACCTATTAGCCTCAATTTCTGAATTGATCGATGATGCAAAAAGAAATAACAATAGTCCTCTTCATCGGTTTCGACCGATGAGGAGGACTTGCAATAAATGCAATGCATGGAACCTTTAGTTCGCGAGTCTGACTGGCACTTGGCCGTTTTCTTGTTGCTTAGCCTATTAGTTCCAATATAATATCAAATATTTATACTACGAATACCCTTAGCGTCCGGAGTCGAAGCTTGGTCGACATTTAATCCCAACACAATTCAAAGTTTCAGTGTCCAGTGTCACGGACATATTTATAAACCAAAACAGCTCGCACTTCGAAGCTCTTGCGGGCTCGACTTAGAGGTTATTATGGCCTATATTGCGGACACAAATCATTGTTTTCTAACAATCGTAATGTTTACAGTACCCGAGATATTATGGCAACAGTGCGGGGCACAGTCCGTACCTACTGTACTTATGCAAGGTTACGTTAGGTGTCGAAGATATCAGGATATAGTTGAATGTAGGTAACCGGTGTGTGATAACATTCTATTAAAATTCCAAACCCTGTGCCATCTACAATCGACAATTGGCTTGGTCTCAGTTATTAATGTATCTATCTATAGAAGAGACTTTTACAAACAGAAAATCATCGAAAAGCGGATATGTACCAACGTCGCAGTTACAAATACAACAAAAACAATAGAGCAAAAATATTATGACCAAAAAGTTGAAAATTCGGCACAAATGCCATTTTTAAGCCATTTTTTTTGTATAAAAACGTAAACAAAAATTTTTCTGTTAGTTAAAATTGAAATTGTCACTCTTATTGATATCTAACTAATATTATAAATGCGAAAGTAGGGATGGATGGATGTTTGTTTGTTACTCAATCACGCCAGAACGGCCCACGAATATGAATGAAATTCGGCACATAGATAGAGAAGTCTGGAATAGCACATTGGCTACTTTTTATCCCGGAAAATTTCCGCGGGATAGCGATAAACGAATTCTTTGCAGACGAAGTCGCAGGCAACAGCTAGTTTTTAATAAACTCTAAAGCTCAGAAATGAAAGAGAATAAATTCAGTAGTTTTCCACTGATTCCATGAAGAATTTTAAACCAATATTAGCTTGGTACTAACGTTCGGATCTATTAAATATATCGCATTGCATAAAATCTACTAATATGTTGGAGTGAAGCTTTAGGTTCTGAATAACAATTATGAAACTAGGGTAAATTATGATATGAAAATAATTACGCGGAACAACAGGGTAATTTAGTTAAATTTAAAACCACCGCAATTTTAACCCAATTTAAAGTTCGGTTCAACTATTTATTTATTTTAAACCAATATTAGCTACAACGCTCGAATCTATTAAATATATCACATTGCATGAACCTACTAATAAGTTTGATGAAGCGTTAATTTCTGAATACCAATTATGAAACTAGGGTAAATTATTATTACGAACATAATACGCGGAACAACGGCGTAATTTAGTGAAATGTAAGACCACGGCAATTTTAACCAGATTCAAAGCTCGGTTGAACTATTTGTTTATTTATTTAAACATACCAACAGTACATAAACAAAACGTTACAATTTACATAATTACAAGTTATGCATCAACAGGCCTGCGGCAGCATTTATCGTGTTTAAGGACTTACAATACCTACAAGTAAAACTACCATTGATCCAGTCAAGTCATTGGTCAAGTCCATCACTATTTTCTTGCTTCGTCCATATTTTGTACGAGAAAGAATGTCGAGTTACCTCTAATTCGAAACTTTTGACCTTTATTGAAGACTTCATTTAAATTATTTTTTACTCGGATTTAAAATCACCATTCACTCGCATTACTCTCGCGTTTAATTATTCCAAATTGAGTAGGAAACAAAATGATTTTCGAATGATACCACTGGATTAAATTCATCGTTTTCGTTTGTAGTCACTTCGTGGTGGATCAAATAAAATACACCAGTATTTCGAGAGGTGTTCAATGAAATGGGTGTTGCGGGAAAATAAATGTTGGGTTTTTATTCGCACTTGCTGCAGTTTACTCGTAATGTTCATCGAAAATAAAGCAGGTAACAGTCTCGATCGGTCTTTTGTTTAATTGCAATGCAATATTAAAGAAAACCGACTATATCAACGTATTTCATAGGTCTTTTGCGAAATATACTGACGGGTCATTTTTCATACAACTTTGTATGGGACTTTATTTTATTTTTGCTCGTCAGTGTTCATACATCAAAATCATCGGTCGTGTTAACTTGATGCAACTCAAGCGAATATTTTAAAGAAACGCGCTACTATGATCCTAAAACCTCTTTATATCGGGACTGTGATGCTAGATCAAACAAAAGAACGTTATCGTGTACGAATGTTATTGAACTTTGATTATATAACTTTATAGACACTAACATGAACATGTACGTATAGTAGGTACGCAAAAATTACCGGAACTTTGTACTGCACTTGCTATGTAAAGGTGAGGTTATTTTAACCCTAGTTACCACATAGTTGCATTCATGGTATGTTCTTAAACCGGTGCGTCTGTACACGAACTAAGCCTTACCTTCTAATGTCATTGGGCTCAAACCAAGGCAGATTCCATAGACAATTTAAAAACGACTCATGCCGACTCCGCGCACGTTGTCGCTGTAAAAAAAAATTAACAACGCAATGGAGCCAAATTAATGTCAACCATTAAAACTTCCGCTTAAATATTGCTAATTGAGCGAAGTGCAGTCGCACAGATACGGTGTTGTTTATGGTTTCGTAACAGTGATGGCGGTGGCATGCATGAGTCATGGCCGAGCAAGTTCATTGTCGTCTGCCCGAACTTGAACCCGGCGAAGTCATCCTTGTCACACTGCCAGATATACGCGTAGCGATAGCTAGCTATATTAATTTTTAAACTTGAGAGCTCTCTTGCTGGTGAATCAACGGCCCGCCAGTTCGGAGCCCCGTAGAGGCTGAGGCCCGTGGCATTTTGCCCCTCCTGCTACGTCAGGCCACTGCTTCTGTGTTTTATCTGTCTAAAGAGGATGTTGTCTGTGCCCACTTTTGACCAGACGTGAAGGCAGACAGAAATTATCTCACACCACAACTGACCCAGCTCTGTTTTTTGCGCTTCGTCCGTCAAATTTCGGCCGACTGCGCTCCAGTTACTAATTTACTTTGTTAAATTCTAACTGACAGTGGCAGGTTTCGCGAGTAACATCAGAAACTGTTTGGGTCAACTATTTCACGTAAAAGCTGTTTGTTAATGAAATTAACCGTTTGTTTAGATAAACAGGTGGTACTTATATTAAGTATCTGAGCCTGTTTTGCGTAAATAACACGCGGCTTTCCAAATCGTAGCATGAACTTCAAATTCAACGTGTGCAATTTGTCCAAAAAGATAACCATTCCATAAAAAAATTTGCAAAGTAATAAAGGACACTTTTTTTCTTTCCAAAAATTGTTAGGTAGTGTTAGTGTTCCCGACACGCCTTCCTTAACGTAAAATATCTATATATACCTATAGTCTCAACATGTTTAACACAGGACCGCTACAGGCCGATGATGATGTTTCTACTGTCTATAACAACACGCACAGAAAGACACGCTTATTTAGATCTAGTTTAAGTTTGACTCTACAAAGAAGTCGAGTTTTTTTACAACACGGTCGAGTTAAAACGTGTTAAAATTATATTCAAGCCTAAAATGTCCGCTTGGATTAAACGCGATTATACTTGGAACTGTGGACGTCTTTTGTTTTAGTGGCGTCACGCTAAATGCTAAGCTAGCAGTGTAGCACCGGCTTGGTCGTGTTATTGATAAGGTAGGTAAATACGAGTGGCTCGCACAGCGGGTATGTGTACGGCGACAATGACTCCGAGCGCTGTCTCGCCGTCAGATACATGCCATGTGCTGATAGCCGGCCGATCGCTCATTGTTTACCGTGTCGAGAAAACAACCGCGACGCTCGCTTGTTTAATTAATAATTACTTAAACACTCTGGTATAGTGCATGCGCGAGTCCGGTCTCGTATGCCACCGGTCGTACGGTAAAGTAAAACGCGATCACTTTTGTTTTGCTGCATTTGTCTTTTGGTTTTTTGAGCTACGTTTGAAGCGTTGCATTGTACTTCGGTTCATATTTCACGCATTCAAACACAACTAAATAATTGCTGACGCTTAAGCGTAACTATAAACTGCCTTAAATACATTTGTACAAGTCTTATAAAGTTTGAGACTCCATAGGTACCTACATAATAGGTGTCCACTCCCATTGACTCCGAAGAAAAAAGGAAGTCCTTCGATTCGACTGGACATTTTTTTTAATACTATTTTTGCAGATATACACGTATTTCTATTACTTTTGAGTTTCTTTTTTTTTTAGAAAATAGTACTACAAGGAATTTAGAGAAACTTAAAAATAAGTTCTGGCACAAACATTACAATGGCTCCTAATTGAAAGCAACTAACTGATTAACGCGTCTTGTCAACAAGTGAGTAGTTATCTACTTCCTACCCTTGGTAGGTACGCATTAATAATGTCATTCTCGACTGGTATCACCACTGACGTATTCTAATTGGAAGAATTCAATGTCAGGTCATCGAACTGCGGTTACAGTGATACCACTAGGTACTTGTGCGACTCGCACGTTTCAATGTATTCCTTTAATTTAAATATACTTACTACATAGCAACATACTTGTATACAGTGACAAATCTCAACTCATACGTAATTCGTTTGCATTGTAGAGATACTCACAATCTAATTTGACTATCGTCTCTACATATAATCTACGAACTTTATAATAAACTATAGAATGTTTGTGCAAAAAACCAAATTAAGATCGCGTAAAAGCTTTTTAACGTGTTTTTTTAATCCGTCAGCGTCTTTGGAAAGACCATCATAGCAATGAAGAATGGGCTGAAAAATATTATGAATTATTTTCTTCAAGAAACACCAGGTTAGTGATCATTTAGAAGGGATACACTTATATTGGAATTTACTGATAACTAATTGTTCTTGGCGGGATATCTATCAATTAATCAAAAGCGAAAACAAACATATCAGTATCAGTAGTAAGTCAAGTAACTGAAGAACAGAGTTCATCGGTGACAATTAATACGAGATAGCACATTAGGTATCTTCAGCGTTTCCACTGCAGTGCACGATCAAATTCCAATGCATAAATATGCATATCTACGACAGTCAAAATCAATTAATAATACGAGTGAACACAGACAGAATACTCGGAACATAGCCCCTAATGTTAGAATAGAATATGGATTTTCAGCTTCGATATTAGGCCACAGACGACAATATCGCAATTTAATTGGCATCTGAATATGATTATTCTATGTTCGTCGTCGCACAGATCAAACATGACTGTTTATGACGATATAAAATATCATTAAAACAGTGAGATATGATTTTTAAAAACTATAATAGGTACATATTAATATCTTCAGCTCACGGTTATAAGTCGAGGATGATCCGACTAGTTTCGATCTTATAATCGTGAGTTAAACCATTTTGTAGTTTTTACATGTATGCCGAATTGTAACGCAGTAAGTATGACACATACAAGGTATTTACCTGCCAAGTCTCAGGAATGTGCAAATTCAATGTGTCGCGTCGAACCCGACCGCAGATTTCAAGAGACTGCTCTAACGTCGGATTCGAGTCCACTAATCTTCTCACAGCACTTTAAATTTTCAAATACAGATAGCAGGCACTTAATTTAAGGGTTACAATAGCATCACGGCATCAGACTAGCACCGCCGTACACAACACACTACGACAGTAAACAAACACTACACTGACGAATTAACGAAATACCCTTCGTCACAACCAACGTAAACAAAAGCAGCACGCCTCTTGAGACTAACTGCCATATCGAGTTTGACGTTTTTCTGCGGAATTTTATGAGTTAGTTGTCTCCGAAGTTTGTATATACCTGGCGCAGTATATTATTATACCATACTCACGACATTAGAAGTTCACTCGCGGCCGCCGCGGGGCAACGACCGTCCTTAGCACAGCTGCGCGGAGCTCACAGACAATCCGTTGTCTCTGTCTAGCGGACATTGCGCGCTACTGTTTTCCATACTTTCATTCAAATCAATTAAACTATTGTTTTTGGGACGAGCTTTACGGTATCACTGTCGGCATCACCGCCATCAAATGCGCGGCTCATCGATTATAATTTCCTGATTTTCGAATTTAGCGATGTAGCGCCACCCGCGCCGAAAACAAAGGGTATTTGCAGAATGCTGTGTTCCAACACAGTTTTAGCATCAACGCGTTATTTAATACTAATACTAGAGTCTAGTCATCGAGTCTATACGAGTTACGTATTTCATGGAAAAACACCCTTACCCAATACTCATTATGAAGGGATTCCAAAACGCGCACCGCTGGGTTCGCCGAGTTCGTTCCCTCTTGGAGATATACGAGTATTTCTACATATATGAATGCAAGTGGTATCAGCGCTGCACCGTATCGCTGAGCAACTGACTCGAGATACCTACGAGGAGCTTCTCCCACTTATTACGCAAGAGACAAGTAGAATCGATTTTTCGCCGGCCATTTGTCGGGAGTATCGGGTCAATTATAGTAGTCAACAAAGGGTTTCTGCTGTACAACGTGAGTATACTATTCAAGAATTTGATATTATATGGGTTGAGTGCGCGTCACTGCCGCTGTTAAGCGGTTATCAATCCGTCAAAAATTATTGACGCAGCTCTGATTTTTAGGAGCAAGTTCAAGGTTCAACGCTCCGCGGCAAACACTAGAATGGTTTTAGGATATTCGAGTTGGAATATAAAACGAGAACGAGGCATTTGATCCTAGCCATCCCAGGTTATTGAACTCGCTCCAGGTCATAGAATTTTAATATACATAATAATATCTGCCATAATGTTATCGGAAGGAAAGGGGGAAAGAGGGGAGGAGATTGTCGTTCGTTTCAAATGCAACTTCTTATAGCTGCAAACAATCTTTACAACCGAAGGCTATTTGAAAATTAGTAACAGCACTTGGTTAATCTTCACGTTTGGTTGACACCAACCAACGGTTGTATTTTCTGTTATCATACCTAGTTAAGTAGTTGTCTATGAAAAACACTGGTCTCTACGCTATCCTAAGATGTACCTCTCACTATCCCGCTAAAATCATAAACCTATCCATCTATATTATTATCTATCTATACATATAAAATGCTCTGTCCCGATCGTAGAGACTTAAAATTTGGAGGGTGTGTTCCTTGTATAACGTAGGCATCCGATAAGAAAGGATTTTCTGAAATTTTACCCCTAAGGGGGTGAAAAACGGGGGCAAGTTGGTACGGGACAACGTGATTCCTTGGTCCAACCTACTTTAAATTTTGTATAAACATTCTTTAACAGAATTGATAGAAGACGTGTTTCGTATTTTATTGAAATTCATTCCCTAAAAGTGTTAAAAAGGGGTAAAAAAATATTTTGGAGGTGATTTGCTTCGAAGTTAATATCAATACTCCTTAGTGCTTTTGATTTAAATAACATTTTATTTTGACACATGTTTTCAAACTCAATCCAATTTTATTCAAAAAAGGTTGAACTATCATGAAAGCTTGGCACAATGCAAATAGTCCACTGAAAAGGGGCCCTACCTACTCCATGACTATAATTACTAGTCTTGAAATTGATACACAGGTAGGGCATAATTATAAATGCTAAAAAACAATTCCAGGACTTTTCAAAATTACCGCGGGACAGGGCAAAAGGATTTATATTATTACTTTGAAAGGTTCTTATCTCAGTAACCAATCAGTAACTAATATTAATAGAATCTTTAAATATGGCATACGTCATTTTTAGGGTTCCGTACTTCAAAAGGAAAAAACGGAACCCTTATAAGATCACTTTGTTGTCCGTCCGTCCGTCCGTCCGTCCGTCTGTCAAGATCCTTTTACTCAGGAACGCGTGGAGGTATCAAGTTGAAATTTATATCAAATACTCAGATCCACCACTGCCTTGGAGCTGTGAAAAAGACAAACTTCTAAGCCAACGCAATCAAAAGATACAGCCGTTTATGCCGCAAATTTCCGCAACTCTTTCTTTTTCAATTTTTGTACGGGATAAAAGGACGGCATAAGAAATATAGACTTAGCATTTAGTAGAAATTATGTTCTTTGAGGATCACGTAGGTGCTATAAGAAGGGATTTTTAGAATTTCCGACAACACAAAAGGACGGGATAAATAATAATGGAAGTGGACACCAATGCGAAAAACATAGAAGCACAAACAAAGGAACGCGTTTATTTCGGTGAGGTAGTACATACGAATCTCTTCGTACTAAGTTATGACTTGCCATGGCCGGTTTTTGTACCTTTTCGAAGGGAGAGAGGAAGATGTTTTACCGCAAATTTTTATTCTGCGCGGACGAAGTCGCGGGCGAAAGCTAGTATTCAACATTTGCCAAGTTCTCCTATGACTCAAAAAACAGTGGCATCTGAAAAAGTATATCAAGTTTTGCAACGACTGCTGTATCTAATTCAAATTTCGTGTGAAATGACTGTAGGTAAAGAAATTACTTGGCCTTTTCATACTCAACTTTAAGAACCAGTAACTTCATTTATACCTAAGGAAGTACCTACCAAAGTCAATCGAGAAACGTGTAGTGAATTTACCTGAAATGTTTTAAACAAACCTTTTCACGCCAAAATAAATGCGGTCCGATATTTGAATGCACATCGAGTGATGACTCGAAAGTATTGAAAAAGCATGCTCAATATGAAATAGAACTAGAGCAGAAGAAAAATCCCACACAAAATATAAAATAACAATACGCACGTCATAACATACCATACCGTGAGAGAAAGTTACAATACTCGATACTACCCACGTATGCACGTGTATTTATTTATGTCTTAGGGGTTGATCCCTTATACAATGTGGAACGATAGTGAAAGTAGAAAATACCTAGCAGCAGACAAACAATGCCGTCGCCGTAATAACATGGGTCTATAATAACTTAATAACATCCTCACTGACCTGACCTATCTACGTTTCTTGGAAAGTTACATTTATTTTTACTTTTGCGTTGTTTACTTTGTTCGTTTTGTATTGACTGCGTTGGTTATAAATATTTGCATGGTTTCGATCGGGATTCCCTTTACTACTACTAATTATTCGGTATACGTTGTTAGTGCACTCGCTTTTGCTTTGGGTACTAAACTATACCAAATCCCAAATATCCCTTTCTAGCCAAATTGAACGTGCAAATGGGATCAACGAAATAATAGGTCATAATACCTCTGTGGGCTTAGCATGCGTGTGTTTGGAGCGTCAATAACGTAGAACGTACTCTATTAAAGCCTCTTTCTAACCTATTAGGATCTGCAGATTGGATGTACACTACAAATGCAGTGAGTGATTAGCAAATCACAGTATTTCATCATTTTCAGATGATATTTTTACCGGTTACAACAACGCAAAAGGTCTTTTGCGTAAAAAAAGCCTTGGTTTTTTAGTATACGAGGCAGTTTTAAACTTTTGTTTACCTCTTAATAATTAGTAACTGACGATGAAACTAAACATGTGTTTTGAATTTTGTTGAATCGCGATATTTTGCGGAAGTCCATTTCAATAAACAAAAAACATTTACTACTCTGCTAATCGTTGAGCAACTTAGCTTTAACAAGGTAAATGTTTTTTGTGTGTTTTAAAGGGAAATTGGAAAATGTCGTTTTGTACCTAGTGTGCAATGGATGCGTGCGAACGCACCTGAGGGGCGTCGACCCCGCGGGCGGCGCTCCCGTGACGTCATGCGCTACGATACGGTACAGAGATGCGCCTACGCATCGAAAGTGTCCATTGATATTTAATTTGCTAATTATTTAAAAAATGGAACCGGTTTACTTTGGTGTTTTAATATGGATTGTGTCTAGTTTGTGACTATGTTTTTAGTGGATTATTTTGATCCAAAGGTTTATAATCATCATCATCATCATCATCTCTTCTAGAGATCTAATTTGCTGACTAAGCTCAAATTTGATAAGATGCTGGAGTTAAGATTTCTAAATTACAAATGTTTGTTTTAAAATAATTAAAATATACATTGTTTGTAAGCATTTGAAGTATTTTTTTTTAATAATTGAATTTAAAATCTACTATACCGCTTACGCTAACCCTGAAATAGGTGAAATCGTATCTGCAATCTAAAAATTAGTCAGTTTTCTTTTATTGGCCCGTAATAGTGTCCGGACTTATGTCTGACCAGTCTCTCGAGAACGCGTCTATTAGTTTATGTGAATTACTTTTAATACACAAATAACCAAAGTCCCGACGTCGGTAACCTGACACCACAGGCACCAGCAGTCTTGTGCTACCCGCAGGCACTGGCTACCCTCGATCTTTACCCGATTGCGCGGCATCTACGTGCGATGCTCCGCCCAACTGCCACTTAGGGTGCAATTCGCTGAGATTTGTCGGTAACTATACTTCATTTAACTTAGAATGAGAAACCACAACAACATTATATTGCGGCTCGTGAACTGTAATCTCTTAACATATTGTACCAGAGTAACAATTGACGACACGCAAATAAAGTGACATCAAAACAATTTTATTTTGCGGCTGCCAAACTATTGCACTGTAGGTACTGTTTGCTAGGTAAGAAATAGTTGACCAGACGCAATATAATGCTATTTGTGGTTTCTCATTCTAAATTAAATGAAGTATATACTTACTACGGATCAACTTATTTGAGGCCCTTGAGTTTGAGTCTGAATATGACTGGGAATTTCTTATGAGGCTCTTTGTTAAAACCGATTCCCAGTTCCACATTCCACCACGACAATATCAACAGACAGTCGTACACATTAATAAGCTTTAAAAATAAATTGACTCCGTAAAAGTCTAATGTTTTGCAATTTCATACGTTTACTTTTGAAAGTTCAAAAATTCGAGAGCAAAATCTTTAACAAATCAGGGGTCTTACCATGGCCTCTTAATGCGACTCAATTCGAACTCAGTTCTGTAGGCTTATTGTCTAACTCGCTCGCAATCGCCATAGTGTTCATTTTGACAGTTCACGTATGGGCTGACAATTGGCATCGGAATCAGCTAACTGTCACATTCATACAAGAACTGTCAAAATGAACACGATGGCGATTGCGAGCGACCTAGACAATAAGCCTACTGGTTTCAGCTGTCATTTTTAGTATGGAGCTGACAGCGAGCAAACCTAAACTGGGTCGGAATTGAACCGCACTAAAAAGTCATAGTAAGGCCCTTGAACTGAAGTTATGTGCGCATGGAAACATTAAATTAAAACTCACCCCGTCAATATTTGATTGAGTCTGGTGTTACTTTGCGGAAGTCCATATTAATTTTATTAACAAAAAAAAATATTTGCTACTCTGCTACCACACATCTTTATGGTAGCGGAGTAGCAAGGTAAATGTTTTAGTTCATTCTCTGATTCAAACTTATAAATAATACTGAAAGAGCTCAAAGGTCTTTAAACTCATATCATGAACTCGGAATCGGCAACCCCAGCGAAAACGATCGCAAGAGCGATAGCGATTTGAATAACACATCCGCCTGTCTAAGGTGATCTCACGACAGATTTAAAATGCTGAGATCCTAATCCACCCCCGGCATCACCCCACTGACCCCATCGTATTGTGAGGCTTCTATTATTAGTAGACGTTCAATGACTCGGGTAACTCACTGTAGTAACTCTCTCGTGGCTAATTGATAAAGTCACTCTTTAAACGCCTTTCTGACATCCCTAATCCGCGCTAAGTGCTTATGTAAGATTAAATAGACGTAGTCTTGAAAATGTTAATTTAGTTTAACATTGGATTCGCGTGTGACGATCTTTATATGACTTGGTATTTAATTATTTAACTGTTCCGATTGCGATCACTATAGTATCCAACCATTTATTTTCTCGATGACAGCTCCCGTAGCATATAACTGCGTTTAGTTATGCAACAATTAACTTTTAAATGCGAGGTGTAAAAAATACGACAACTGCCTAATTTTGTTCCTTGATCCCATGTAATATTCATGTATGACAAATTGAGTCCATATATGCAGTAATTTATTTCTAAATTACGATAAATAATAAACGTTTTAACAAAGTTACATTCTATGGCAATACACATAGTGATGTTACGATTGAATTATCTAACTTGTATCGTTATTGTGTATATTGAACTAGATGTGTTTCCAAGACTTGGTACGCGTTGTAATTTTTTCCCTGGATAAAAAATAGCCTACGTTACTCAGTAATAATGTAGCGTTCTAATGGTGAAATAATTTTTGTTTATCCAGTAGTTTTTAGTTTATTCATTACAAACATAAAAACCTTTCCTCTTTATAACATAAAAGTATAGATAGGTAATCAACAATGAAATGAAATAATTATAATAACAGGTATTTTTTTTTAAATTGGATCTATATCGTATCTACTGATCACTTATTTGGTTACAACACTATAACTATCAAATAGATCTGTCATCGAGAAAATAAATGGTTGGAACTACATAACTAGTGATTTGGCTCAAGTTTTTTCGCGACAGCTATCCATTTATGCCCTGCAGGACACGAGACCATTTTAGTCGTTAATACAAGTATAATAATTATATGGTTTAATTTTTTCGACTAAACATTAGGTATCGATAATAATGCTTACCCAAATCCAAGGGCATGCTTGGCCATAGACTGGTGTAGAGGCCAGGAATCAACAAAAATGGAACGAAATTCTTTAGTTTGGTTGGTGTTTCATAATTAACTACGGCCGTAAGACTAGACGAGTAAAAAGCATCATTTTCTAACCTCTTTTTATTTTTGTAAAGCTTGATAGGCACCAAATTAAATGCATTACAAATAATTATAATATTAAAGACGTGGGAACTATAGTCTTAGCCCTTTCATTATGAGCCCAGCAGTGGGTCGTTTATAGGCTGCAGATGAATAATGTCGGCGAATACATTTGGTTTAGAGATTTTATAAATAATATAACGTACCTAAACACTTTAGCGGATGCACTCTACTGATATTAAATAGAGGCACAGTCGAAAGCAATGTCACTTTAATTAGGCTAACTAAATGTCGCAATCAGGCCAAATGATAGTCCACACAGCGCGTCGCTAGTTCACTATCCATCACAACATTTTGCAATGGGCTCCTCTAAGCATCAATTCACAACCGATGTACAGATACAATGGTCATTCTGGTAGAAATAAGTTTCTGTCAAAAATTACATTTTGAATACAAGCCTCTTTTGCATTGTCATACATAATGTGTACCAAATTTCAAGTCAATCTGACCAACCGTTAAGAGGGTGCATCCGTGCTGAGCTCGCAACGTCGCATTTTTGGTGATTTTTTGCGATTATTTCACAGAAATTGAATGAAAGTATCAAATATCCGTCTGTAGTGCACTTCGTTTTTAGTGTATTAATGTGCCCAATGCAATGATTAATGGTGATGGACTTTTATTTTCGTATTAAAGCGATAAAATACTATATCTCATTTAATAAGAAAATAAAAGTCCATCACGATGAATTATTGCATTAATGCGACGTTGCGAGTTCAACACGGATGTACCCTCTTAAAAAGTTCCTTCCTGTGGAAACGGTCCTGACCGCGCCACCAGAATCCCACTAACAGATTATTGCATTTTCACCTGACCTACTAAAACATAAGCTGACTGAATTTCAGCTCAATCGGTTGAAGATATCTGCTTCTAAATTGAGTTGCAAGATTCCACCTGGTCAAACGGCTGCACACCGATTCCACCCGGGCTTTAGTAGAACAGAGAGCGCAAATCTGACTAGTGACCGAGAAACAGACAAAAGCCACCGCAAGCACACAGCTAGTGGTAATACTCAAAGGTTGCAAATATTAGCAGCAACAGCGACAGTCACCTGTCGATCCCGAATTTCCAATTACGAAGATTGCTTGTACTGCCAAAATTTGCTACTAGTTTATTCTACCGTTAATATTCAGAAATTAGAGACAGTTTGGAACGGCCTAGTCGAGGAATTGTCCGTATTTCCCAATAGGATGCACTTTGTACATTGTATGCCGTAGTGAAAACAGTTGTCGATGAGCTATGCAAAGGCAGGAAAACAAAGTTGATGGTCAGCTTTCTTAGCCCACAGAAACTAAATTTAACATGCCACGCAAACAAAGATCGTGTAAATTTTAAAAAATAAAATTAACTACCCTCCTAGCAAAAGCTTACACTATAATTATAGCATTATAAACGGTCTAAGTAAATTTCTAAGGGATTCGGCCCATTTTATTGCTATAGAAGAAAATTGCAGTCAATTGTTTTTAATACAAAAAATAAGCTTGCGATTGACAACAATCACTACTTATGGTAAGCCAAGATTTGATGTAAAATGAGGCACGCTTGCCTAGTACCTGAATACCCGAAATGTGGAAACGTTCATTATTACATTCGGGGAACACAGCACAGGCATGGATATCCAATCAAGCTATCCGAACAATTATACCTACAAGGCCGAAAACGCTTTGTAAGTGAGATTTTTTCAGCTATATTAGTCGCTATTGCTGCCAGATTTCATGTTCGCCGATCGATCTCACGTAGTACCTCGAAGATTCCATAATAAACTTGTTGTGTAACGTCGTAAAGAGGGTGTAAGTGTATACACGTATATCGGATCCTGTGTAGAAATTGAACCTGCTGAGAAATTGCTTCTTCCTACACGTCCTCGTTTCGCTGTGTCAACAAGTGATCGCTGGAAGCATTTGTAACGATCTGCATTTCTAAATGAATCCTATTTTTAAATAGGTACTTTACATCGCTCGCACAATTTCTCGAAAGCCTTTCTTCAATATAATACAAAATCACGGTAAAAATATAAACGTGAAATGAAAACCAACTTCAACCCAATAATTATGATAATTGCCTTGGTTGATGACTTCAACGATAAAAAAATTAAGATCCAAATGGGTGTCAAATTGAATAATTAGTCCTAAAATTTATTTATAACAAAATAAAATATTTTATAACAACTTAAAATAATTTCCTTCCTTACTGGTCTGGGAGTAAAGAAAAAACATAGATTGTACCAGTTGCTTCTCTTCCCAAGCAGATGGTAAAAGCCCATCGAGGAAATGGGTAAAAATCTTAGGAATCATACTATAGGCGATGCGGCTTGCTAGCCCATCACTATTTTGACTCAACTTTCCACCTATACACCCACTATCATGCTAAACGTGGCTTTTAGGTCTTCTTAACTTTAGGCCCTGTCTACCCTATAAGGGATACGGACGTGATTTTATGCATTTATGTAAAATATCATCTCTTCTTATGATTTAGGATAATGTATATTGAAGCATAGGTACAGTCTGACTTGGCTAGTTTTCATATACGAATTATTATTAAGTACCTACCTACTAAAATAGTCTTGGAAAGAAGAATAAAATAAGAACTTAAAGCTTAAGAACTTGCGAAGTCACCTTAAGCTTTCGTCAAAAGTAGCTCCAAACAGTTCGTGTAATTCTGTTAGCTTGAACTTAGAGACCTACCTACGCGACAGAGGAACTTTTATTTGGAAAAAAATTATTGCCTCTTGCAAAAGACTTATAGAACCATTGTTTTTTTTTTTGCTTTCTAGAACAAAAACAAAGTCCCGGCAAATTTAAAAGGATACTCAGTACTTTTAACTGTGACCTTGTTTTGGTTGTACTTTACCGGCCTCTTAGCCATGTCCATGTGTCTAAGCCTTAGCCATTTGGCATGTGACCTGCCAAAATATCTAACTAATATTATAAATGCGAAAGTATGGATGGATGGATGGATGTTTGTTTGTTACTCAATCACGCCAGAACGGCCCAACGGATCTGGATTAAATTCGGCACATAGATAGAGAAAAGTCTGGAATAGCACATAGGCTACTTTTTATCCCGGAAAATTGCGTAGTTTCCGCGGGATAGCAATAAACGAATTCTTTGCAGACGAAGTTATGTATAACTAGCTTTTGCCCGCGACTTCGTCTACGTGGAATTACCATTTTGGGTAGGATTTCTGTCAATTTTTTATTTTATTTACGGTTTGATTAGGTACTCAATTAATGCTTGGAGTTTTTTTATAACTAATTTTAATTTAATGTTTACTACAAGGACAATGTTGCGAGTATGGGCTAGCATTAAAGTCCAGATTTTTCAGCTTGTACACTTAACTGTGTCTTTCGTTTAGTTAGGTACTAGTGTTGCCCAAATTCAGTCTTGGTCTTGCAGTCTTGGTCTTGTTCTTGCGTTTTTGCAAGACCAAGACCAAGAACAAGACCGCGTATTTTTAGCAAGACCAAGACCAAGACTGACCGTGCAAGACTTGAGCAAGAACAAGACATAGCCTGCAAGACTCTTGCGTCTTGCAGCTAGGACTTAGCGCTATTTCACGGAGTAGTTAGGTGTAACAGTTCGGTGTATAGGTAGGTACGCTTAGGAATTCTATGAGACGCAAAAAACTATATCAAAGAATATGAAAAACTGGACCTATGCGCATTACGACTAATACCATAAACATAGCGAATAAAAAAATATCTATTAAAATCAAACTGAGTGCATGCATAGTTATGTTTTAACCATCGGTACTTTGATAATGCGGCATCAAAGGTTTTGTACTTACTTCTCAAAGAAATTTGCCGCTTTTCGGAAGTACATGGTTATGATACACGCGCCGGCGGCTTCTTTTGAAATCTAAAACAATCGTTGCCGCCGCGCCGAAATCATAACATTTGACACTATTCATGCAAAATAATTTCGAATTTTAAGAGTACCTACAGGTGTTCCAAAGAATAAATAAGTTTCAGAGTGCTTAGAATGAAAATGAATACATTATACTGATCACGCAAGTAGTATTATGATTAGGATAAAATGGTAAGGATAGGTAGTAGATGTCATAATAATTCATTCTAGTAAGTATATATTATAATATTGATTACTTATATGGTTTTAAACTAATTACTTAGGTACTATTATTGTACATTTAGTCATTATATTTCTTAAGTTTTTACAAGAAAAAATAGCAAAAAAGTGTTCAAATATCACCCGTTTGATAAATATTGTAGCCACTTTTAAATATACTTGAAACGTGTAAAAAAATTCTACAAAACTAATAAAATAATGAACACAAAATATTTACCTTGCTACTCTGCTACTTACGTGCAAGTTAACCAAGCCTGTGCGAAATATATACGTTTTGCATGCAAGCCCTCCCACCACTACTACCACACAAAACGCACACAAATCCCACAAACTTAATTAATCCTAACACCACACAAACACTGACGCGTGTTTCGATCCCTCTACGGGATCATTCTCAAAGTTAGAGCACAACCGATGCACATGCGAACCAACGTCGTACTAATTTGTAAAACTATAAATAAACTAAATGTACCCACATTCGTATATTACCAAACTACCCTCGTTTAGGCTTAATCATCCAGATAGATCAAATTTTGCAAAACACTTATTAGAATCAAATCAGCTGTTGATTTGTGTTGTATTTTATTTTATATTCAAATAAATGATAAATCGTAAAACTCTTTTATTAAATTTCTTATAAGTTGAGGGTTCAATCTCTTTCTAGACAGATAAGTATTGTTCTTTAAAATACAGTCAAGTTATTGTAATTAATTTGTTTTTTTACATGTTTTAGCAAATGTAAGCTTATAAATCATAAATGTTTATTAAGAAACAGTTACTTCCATGGAAAACGACATATAGGTCAGTTGATTTTTCGAATTTCTTATAAAATCTTCAGTTATTTATTAATCTGCTTGATCTTTACTATGGCTATGTTAATTCAAGCTCACAATGTTCCAATTCTAATACGTTTTTCTAAGATTTAAAGTAAACTTTAATAAATAGTAATAGACTAATAGGTAATTGCAAGACTTGCAAGACTCTTGCTGCAAGACCAAGACCAAGACCAAGACTGGGAGCGCAAGACCAAGACCAAGACCAAGACCAGGTGTATTGGCGCAAGACCAAGACCAAGACTGGCTAAGTCTCGTCTTGTTCTTGCATTTGGGCAACACTATTAGGTACTCGCAAGCAATGTGCCAAAGTTTTTATTTTCTCTTTTCTTTCCACTATACATAACTCTACGGTTTCAAGTACCACTATTGCACCACTTCCTGAAACAATAATGCATTTCAATCTATCTATAGTATCATCAGTTTTACCTAACACAAACAACCGATTGCCGCTAGACGCGCACGGGTTAATCTCGCACGAGTACGAAACGCAGTAAAATTGTACACAGAAAAACAAAACAACCACCAGTGAAAAGTACTTCCACCAAACAGAGTAGGTAGTTTGGTGTGTTAGTTTTAAACTAACTTACGCTATAAAATTTAACGTGGTACCTAAGCACCCGCTAATTTATTTTTATATATCCGTAGTTCCTTTTTTACCACATTATAGCGCGCGCGCTCGTCGCAAATCGCAGTTACGTTCAAACGCTTCCGCGTGCGAGCAGGAAGCGCACTTTCCCTTTTGCACGCGGCGCACTCCGGCGCGGGCGAAGCCGCAGATCTATTGTCTGCGCGCGTTGCTTCTATATCTATGATATGACTAGATATTATAGTACAGATGAAATGTACTAGAATTAACAAGAGAAAGTCGACCCACGTGAATTTACGCGAATGGATAATTGGATACGTAAAAGTCTTCGCTGATAAATAAATGCTGGAGCATTGAAGTAGATTTTCTATTCGGAAATCAAATGTTGTTTCCAGATCTCGAGGTAAGTAGAAAGGATGTACTTAGTATATAGCATCAAGTAGTAATCATGAAAAAGAAAGTTGATTAATAACTTAATTAATTAGGTACAGTAGTGGATGAAATAAAATATGTTAGAACGAGTTGATGAATAGGGGTGCTGTTTCACCACTCTCGTAAGTGTCAGTTATCTATGATTCCGTCTCTATTTATTACTACGAAACAGACAGAGACGTCATCATAGATAACTGACATTTAGCGTGATGAAACAGGCCCTTACCGAAGAATTTCACCTAGAAATATTATGACTTACTAGCTGTTGCCAGCGACTTCGTCTGCAAAGAATTCGTTTATTGCTATCCCGCGGGAACTACGCAATTTTCCGGGATAAAAAGTAGCCTATGTGCTATTCCAGACTTTTATCTATCTATGTGTCGAATTTCATCCAGATCCTTTGGGCCGTTCTGGCGTGATTGAGTAACAAACAAACATCCATCCATCCATCCATCCATCCATCCATCCATCCCTCCATCCATACTTTCGCATTTATAATATTATTAGTTAGATTAGTTAGATTCTCCTGCACCGCACTGCAGTCGGTTATGGGTTAGATATAAGGTCAAATAGTTCCACGAACTGTTACCAATAAAATATTGGATTGCCCATGTTTACCAATGTTAAGATTACGACCGGACGCACGTAGGTAGGAAGTATTCGATATTAGCTCGGAAAAATAATAATAACAAAAAACAAACGCTGATTTTAATTCTAAAACTCCAAATGATCAGATTTGATTGTGAAAAAGCTAAGCACAATGTGCCTATTGTCACGCAACCCTTTCCGTATAACACGCATGTAGAGACACGGCAATTTGATTCATCATTTTCTAAAGGACCGGTTCTGCTGTCCTAGGTAGTATTATTAGCCCGTTTAACAATTAATGAAACAAGTTTTGGATGCGATCAGTTTTAAGAACAAATTCGCGAAAGGCGTTCAGTCAAGTATCAGCCTGACATAATATTATTATAGACAAGCAGGCGCCTTCGGTTGACCTATATAATGCTCCCGGACATTGACCCCGGTCGGCGACTCGTGTGGTTGGCGATCGGCCGAGCTTTGGCCCACCCCATTACTTGCGAAATTTAAATTTCACACGAAAATTTTACCGTACTTTAGAAAAACAGTAGTCGGTATTGTAACAACGCTTTGAATTAGTAAGTAAATTTAATAGATTTTTTAATAGATTTTTTTTGATTTCCGTTTCCAAGCAGAAGCTCGCGTTTCCTGTAGTGTTGCCCAAATGCAAGAACAAGACGAGACTTAGCCAGTCTTGGTCTTGGTCTTGCGCCAATACACCTGGTCTTGGTCTTGGTCTTGGTCTTGCGCTCCCAGTCTTGGTCTTGGTCTTGGTCTTGCAGCAAGAGTCTTGCAAGTCTTGCAATTACCTATTAGTCTATTACTATTTATTAAAGTTTACTTTAAATCTTAGAAAAACGTATTAGAATTGGAACATTGTGAGCTTGAATTAACATAGCCATAGTAAAGATCAAGCAGATTAATAAATAACTGAAGATTTTATAAGAAATTCGAAAAATCAACTGACCTATATGTCGTTTTCCATGGAAGTAACTGTTTCTTAATAAACATTTATGATTTATAAGCTTACATTTGCTAAAACATGTAAAAAAACAAATTAATTACAATAACTTGACTGTATTTTAAAGAACAATACTTATCTGTCTAGAAAGAGATTGAACCCTCAACTTATAAGAAATTTAATAAAAGAGTTTTACGATTTATCATTTATTTGAATATAAAATAAAATACAACACAAATCAACAGCTGATTTGATTCTAATAAGTGTTTTGCAAAATTTGATCTATCTGGATGATTAAGCCTAAACGAGGGTAGTTTGGTAATATACGAATGTGGGTACATTTAGTTTATTTATAGTTTTACAAATTAGTACGACGTTGGTTCGCATGTGCATCGGTTGTGCTCTAACTTTGAGAATGATCCCGTAGAGGGATCGAAACACGCGTCAGTGTTTGTGTGGTGTTAGGATTAATTAAGTTTGTGGGATTTGTGTGCGTTTTGTGTGGTAGTAGTGGTGGGAGGGCTTGCATGCAAAACGTATATATTTCGCACAGGCTTGGTTAACTTGCACGTAAGTAGCAGAGTAGCAAGGTAAATATTTTGTGTTCATTATTTTATTAGTTTTGTAGAATTTTTTTACACGTTTCAAGTATATTTAAAAGTGGCTACAATATTTATCAAACGGGTGATATTTGAACACTTTTTTGCTATTTTTTCTTGTAAAAACTTAAGAAATATAATGACTAAATGTACAATAATAGTACCTAAGTAATTAGTTTAAAACCATATAAGTAATCAATATTATAATATATACTTACTAGAATGAATTATTATGACATCTACTACCTATCCTTACCATTTTATCCTAATCATAATACTACTTGCGTGATCAGTATAATGTATTCATTTTCATTCTAAGCACTCTGAAACTTATTTATTCTTTGGAACACCTGTAGGTACTCTTAAAATTCGAAATTATTTTGCATGAATAGTGTCAAATGTTATGATTTCGGCGCGGCGGCAACGATTGTTTTAGATTTCAAAAGAAGCCGCCGGCGCGTGTATCATAACCATGTACTTCCGAAAAGCGGCAAATTTCTTTGAGAAGTAAGTACAAAACCTTTGATGCCGCATTATCAAAGTACCGATGGTTAAAACATAACTATGCATGCACTCAGTTTGATTTTAATAGATATTTTTTTATTCGCTATGTTTATGGTATTAGTCGTAATGCGCATAGGTCCAGTTTTTCATATTCTTTGATATAGTTTTTTGCGTCTCATAGAATTCCTAAGCGTACCTACCTATACACCGAACTGTTACACCTAACTACTCCGTGAAATAGCGCTAAGTCCTAGCTGCAAGACGCAAGAGTCTTGCAGGCTATGTCTTGTTCTTGCTCAAGTCTTGCACGGTCAGTCTTGGTCTTGGTCTTGCTAAAAATACGCGGTCTTGTTCTTGGTCTTGGTCTTGCAAAAACGCAAGAACAAGACCAAGACTGCAAGACCAAGACTGAATTTGGGCAACACTAGTTTCCTGAATTATTAAATCAGAGATGCCAAAGGAATAATTTTGCTATATTTCAGCAGTTCAGGCCTTAAATCAAAAGGTGAAAATTCACCGGAATGTTACGCAACCCGTAAAAAACGGCGGGGCGGCAATCGAGCGGAGTGCAGGGTTCACGTTCGGCCGGCGACCTCCCGAAACTGGAGCGGGTCTAGTCCGGGCCCGCGTCCCGCCGTCATTTCCACAATAAATCCATTAAGTTCACCGAGACCGCGGAACCTCCCTCAAATTTTCAATTAAACTAGATACGGATCGAAGACAACGTCTCCCATTACGAATCTATAACGGTACCGCTATGGGCGTACCAACTTCACCGATATTTCTAAAATAAAACTTCGTCTGGCTTAAAACAATTGATTGAGTGTAGATTTTGCTGAATATTGTACGCAATGTAAAATGTATGAATTAAACAATTTACTTACTTATATTAACATTTTAGGTATTAACCTACAATATAGGCAGATAATAATATAACACGAAAACTATTGTGGAAAAATAGGAAATAATTCCAAAGTAAACAGTTTTTTATTAAAAAAACACTTACTGCCAAAGTTAGTAAACGATCATCGAATTAAAAGACCGCTTCAAGACCGCGTCTGAAACCCTGCCGTGTATGCAAAAGGCCTACAAATATGAGACCGAGTCAACAAAGTTCCACTAGTTGAGTTTCTTTTCTGCGTAATTTCAGCACTTCGCGCAGTATTTGGCAAATGTGACTTTATTTTTTTCGTGAACTTAATATAGCATAATGAACAGTGTTTTATTTAATTGGGAGTTTTTCGATTCAATAGCGAATACCTTGACAACAGGCTTTTATTTCAGCAATAATAAACGTAGCTCCTTTGTGTAGTATCTGCGCAGTTGAAATTCGTGGAATTAAAATTTAAGCCCGTTTACAATTAATTCCCTGTTGGCACCAAGCTAGATATAGGTCAAAAATTAATGCAAAATGTTCACGCTGGCGGCAGAAATGCAAACGTCACTTGCAGCTCGGATTTTTAGAATTAACTTCTCATGGTTTAATATAATTCGTGTTTTTATTAGTGTTGATTGATGGTAAGGCTGACTGTATTATACGAGTACGCTGTGCTTTCCAGGAAATGTTCGATATTGCTCGAATAATTTACGGATGCAAATTCGAATGGTAAGTTAATGAAGCTGTACAGCGAAAGTTTTAAGGAAACAAAGCCAGGATTGTAAGGAATATCGATCCGAGTAATTACTTTTAGATGTCTGTTGATATTGTGTACATTAGGTCTTATAAATCTTGTTATTAATCTAACATAATCGCGGTACTTTATGAACCCCTAACGTAACGATTGTATAATAATTCTATTCTTATATTTCTCATTTCTGAACTGCGCTTTACAAAGTAAAAAACAAAAGAAGGCCTAGGTATGATTTTTTATTTCAGAACTGGCTTTTGCGACCGATAGAAATTGATTAAAGAAATGGAAACAATATGTACAATCGAGGGCACCGGGAACCTACAAGCTATCGCTGAAGGAAATAATTAACCTAGTGTTATTGCAACTGCTTTGAACGATAAGCGAAGTTTCATACGACCTAAATAATTATCTTGGATTACACGTACTTGCAGGGAAATGAAACTTACATTTGCACCTGTTGTTTCTATGCTGAAACATGAAGTAGGAAAACGTTTGCCGCCGCCTTGAGTTTAATTTAATTATGACAAGTATTAAAAAATAGTAAAACGATTATTATGATGTCTTTTCCTAATAATGATAATTTTTACATATTTTTTATTGACTAGCGTAAAGTGCTCTAGTTCATTTCATTATTTATAAATAACATAATGGCTCGCAATAAAATTCAAGACATTTTTTCAGTTCATTCTATTTTTCTATCTCGCCCAAAAATGTGTGTCTAATTTTCAGTAACACACGACAAAGTCGCGTTGAGCAACTTTTTATGCGTGCACGTTAGGTAAACTCGTCCGCCTTAGATGAACATTGCAACAGTCAGTAGCTTCGAACGCCGTTCAGCGGGCACGGGGAGTGCGACTAATCTAACTGACCCATATAATGCGTCGGTGAAAGACCTCGTAAACTGCCGCCAGTGCATTATGCCCGCAACAATAGGCCGCAGTGCGTCCATCACACTCGATTCTGCACCTTCCCCGGTCACACATAGACAACTAATCACTTGCCCACACCCCCGGCGCTTCGCGGAAGTTTTGTTTAAAGATAGGTACATGTGTGTAAAATTAATGGCTATTTAGAAATGTTGCGCAATTTGTGTTTTCGTCGCCAATAATCGTTTCGGTGCTGATTCGATCGTGTTCAACACATGATTGAACACGAATAGAATATTTATTTTATAAACTTTTAACTATCGTAATGTGATACTTTATCAAGTTTGTCTCCGGGCCACATTGGTGTGAAACACCCTATTGTATTCATGCCAGGGTATAAAATCATAGGAGTTTTATGGTATGGTATAGATATGCAGTATTAAAATCATCTTTTCTGTGCCATTTATTGAACAGATCGTGTGCAGTTGCCGAAGCTCGATACGAAAGGTCAGATTTTAATCCTTCCGGGAACAAAGCGTTGCGTAAATTGCGTTTCCCGATAAGCCTGTCATCGTATTTATTGACAGGCCGGGCTATCGAAATATAGGCAGTGGAACTGTCGTGAGTGAGAGTCGGCATTGTCCAATCGTTTCGTAGAACTGTGAAAGCAAATTGAGTTTAAAGCTGCGCGAAATATTTCAGTTTCCGGGAATAGCTGGGCACTCGTATCTGGAACGAGGATAGCAGCTATCAAACCCTGGCCTGAAATTGACATAATACTTAATTGAAATGCAATTGTTTATTTTTCGTTCTACTTAATAAGTACTAGTAACCAAATATCGTAGTCATTTTACCATCAATAAGTTGTATACATATACTTTTTGTTCATTTTGTTTTATTACGCACTAACATCTCCAGTTGCGTTATTTATTATGCTGCGCGGCTTCACAAGACGAGCAGCATTCTTTTTTTACCGGCGTGTATTAATAGTACATTAGGTCCTGCAGAGGCCAGGAAATTGCAATTCGTGGATGACTATATAGTTTGACAGTCAATAAAAACGAATCCACGATTTGCCGTTCCCGCCGAGGCAAGTAGAGTGCTTTTCTCCAATAGTGCAAGGAAATAGAATAAAATTTCAACATATTCCGCTGACTTGAATTGTTGTCAATTGAACAAAATTGTCGCAATGCTATACTCTCGTAACAGTACTTGTAATTTCCCATTTTTCTTTTGATAACGCCATTTTATTCAAATCTGATCTTAAGGTAATTCAAATCTGATCTTAAGGTACAATTTAAGACACTTTTAAACGCGCTGGTTCCGCTGGTTGGTAAGTAAATGTTAATTAAAAACAAAGTTTACCATCAACAAACTTCCAATTTTGTCGTTTTCATGTTTCCTACTCGTGTCTTGTGTGACTTGATTGTTGTTTGATTGATTGCAATAGTTTTAACAAAGCTTTGCAACGTATTATAAAAAGCATGGATGTAAACAAAGTTAAATCAACACTGGAAGAAATATCCGCGGTGGCCCAGAAAGTGATGGAAAGTTGGTTGCCTAGAAAATCTGGGTAAATTTATGATAAAGCGTACGAGAATTTCATGGCATGGAGACTGGAACACATGGACTTCTTTATTTTCGGAAAACGTTTTTGGTACTTTCTTTTATCAAGCACGAAGTCGTAGAAAAAGTATTGTATGCAACGTTGTATAAGCAAGTCAAAAAAAGCTCGTGGCGTATTTCTTACGATGTTTGTACGCCCACATCGTAACCCACGTCACTTGATTTTTTTGACCCCTCTTATGCAACTGTTGCATAAAATACTATTAAAAAGTAGTATAATAGGTCCATGATTATTCTTTTTTTATACATTGTGCAGCGTATTGCAATCAATAGACGATGCTGATTTTTACATAAAATCTGTGAATATACCATGCGAATTACTACGAACTTGGGCAAAATGGACCACGCAGCAAACTTGAGCAATAAGTCTCCTGGTCTTTTCGTTGTATGACATAACTCTCTCAGAATTATGCTTAATTGTCAATAATAATAATAAATAAATAAGTCGAAACTTTGTTCAGCGTTGACATTTTAAGTGATATTACCATAGTTTTTCTACGGATCTGATTACAAAAATCTATCCCCAGTTCTTTAAGAGGCTAGAGGTGGGCGATATCGAAAGCAAATAAAAGTGCAACTAAGTGGAATTGGCTAATTACGTCTCTATAATATCTAAATGAATTTATTTTGTCCCTTTTTGCTCCACTGCGATTTCTTTCATACTACGACTAACAGAACACAACAGAACGACAGTTTAGAATTCTATTCTAGAAAACAATTTTTCTGTATTCAATTACTTTGTGTCAATATTGCTACAGTTTTTTTTTATTTAATTTGTTGCGACCTGACCGGCTTGCACCCGAGCAGTTTGCTCAAGACATGACTAATATGTATTCTCTTCGCACAACTAGTTTAGAAAGGATACAATTACAATACCTAAACATGTGCGGATATACTAAAGAAAGAACACGATTCCATAGACATATTGGACGCAAAATAAATGAAGCACGAAAAATTGTGGTCAAAGCAATAGCTTAGCTTTTTTAACGGTTCTGAATATTTTGCTTTGTGGCGCCAATTTGCTGATATGTGTACGTTACGGCTTACGGCATCAGACAGGCAGGACAAAGCGCTCAAAATCAAAAACATGTGACACCGGCACCGCTCTATCGATTGCAAATGCAGTAGCGTCAGAATTGTTTTTGAGTGCATTGTTCTATCGGATATTATTGGTGTGGTCCTTAAAATTAAATTTAAAATTACAATTTATACAGAAAAAGAAGCGTAAATTCGCCGCATGGCGCTCAATTACTGAATAAGCGTTTACTTACATTTTAATTAATGTTCAACTTCTTCATGTGCTCAGCCTTTTTCATTCATCTCTCCAAATCGAAGATGAAGGCAAGCGGGATTACAACTGGGAAAAAAATAATATAAGTTACATTTTACATGAATATTTTAAACCCAAGCTGCTCAACCTTTCAGCCAATCAGAACTAATAAACGATACAAAAATCTTCGATAAGCAACTAAAAGTTCCCGTCTACGTGATCATTTATCTTAAGAACGTGGCGTGGATTTTCAAACATGTTCACGATTTTTACGAAGGGCATTTAAAATTTGCTTGTGGACCAAACGGTGACCTGTAGGCTTATTGTTTAACTTGCTCGCAATCGCCATCGTGTTCATTTTGACAGTTCTTGTATGAATGTGACAGCTAGCTGATTCCGATGCCAATTGTCAGCCCATACATGAACTGTCAAAATGAACGCGATGGCGATTACGAACGAGTCAGACAATAAGCCTACTGTGGGCCTTGGGTTGAGCATCCATGTTCTATATTATCATAATGCAGTGTATATGCCTACGACATCGTGATTTGAATGGTTTTATTTGAGAATAATAATACTTAAGTCTCCATTGCCGCCAATTTTGGAGGTGCTACATAATATGGGAAAGCTGGAGATGAAACGGTTTGTTTTGAACAAGACGTAGTTTGCATGAGTTTTCTATTACAATGAAGATGATGAAGTATCAAGTTATCAACTGTAAAAAAGTCTGTGATGGATAATATCATTGAAAAATACAAAGTTATATTTTCAAAGCAATAACACAAAACAGTCGACATGCTACTGAACGCAATGTTCATGCTAAGCTAGTTTGCATAAGCCTGCAGGCTTATTACCTAACTCGCTCGCAATCGCCATCGTGTTCATTTTGACAGTTCTTGTATGAATGTGACAGCTAGCTGATTCCGATGCCAATTGTCAGCCCATACATGAACTGTCAAAATGAAGACGATGGTGATCGCGAGCGAGTTACGTAATAAGCCTGCTGCTTTGGTAAACTTGTTCCGTAGTAGTCGTCTAGATAATTATATTTTTTTCTCGGATTTTGGAATTTTTTGTATCTTTCTACTCAAAATCAACATCGCCACTGATTCTTTTAGGGGAAAGAATTCGTCCCAAGATTTGTTTTGTATGTAAGGAAGTAACAAAATCGACAGCAAAAATTACCATGTAAATAAAATTGGGGGTACTTTTTTTCATGTACGATAAACTATAGTATTCTTGTTCCTAAGCAGACAGAATTCAATATATCAAAAATCGGATAAAAAAATATAGTCATTTTTTTAATTTCTCCAAATGTTACTAAAGTTAGCCCGGCGCTATCAGACTGTGCATTTCTCTTCTTTTAAAGCGTTTTTTTTTGGAATATTTGTAGATGAGTAGCCAAGTTTCAAAGTATGAGCGTGTATTCCATAAATATTTTTAAAATTCACTAAGTACACACCTACAATACACACTTGGTAAGTGATAATTTGTATTTTTAAACAAAATCATTCAAGTCAACTGAGGCAACTTCCAGCTTTCAATTTTATCCTGGTCATACCCAAATTATGAAGATAAACTAAGTAAGTAGGGGTGTTTAACAAACTTCTACATGGCATTCATAGTACTGAACCCATGAGAGTTACACGCGGTAGCTAGCGTGTCATGCCAAGTTCAAGCTAAAGCTAAGTACCTAATATTCGGAAACCAGTGATCAAAAACATCCTAACACGTTGTTTCGCGCATGAAATATGATAGAGCGTGCAGCAAGTTTTCAAAAAGATTTTTCAAAATTTTAAAATGTCCATGGACCGCTGTCTAAGCTTATTATAGTAAAAGAAATAAAGCCTATTGGTAGATAAGATAAGATAAGATAAGATAATGTTTATTTGCAGAAAAAGGGTTAGTTACACGTCTTAATTTTAAGTTAGATATCGCTCCATCTTTTTCAGCTGCATTCATACAGCATGCAAATATATAAAGTAGGTAGTTAACGTGCATCAACAATAATAAAATCAATAACAAAACATTCATAATCATATGGTCAAAACAATAAAAAAAAAAAAAAAAAAAATATTAACAATAGTAGGCAGTCAAAAAAGTAAAAAAAGACTAAGTAAATATGTTAAAATTTACACATCTTACGGCTCCTAAGGGACCATGGACTCTACTTTAAGAAATCCTGAATTAGATGGAAGAGATGCAGCGTGTTTTGGAAAAGTATGCCAAAAATGAAGTGGAAGAAGCAAATTCCAAAAAATATGATAAAATTGGAAACAAATAATGCAGCTACTTTTGGAAAATATGATGAAAATGAGATGTGGCGATTTTCCAAAATATGAAAATAGGATGGAAAAAATGTAAGTACCAAATCCTTAAAAATACTATGAAAACTACAGCAACGGCAAAAAAATCGTATTATGAGGGGTAAAAATGACGAGATTTCTCAAAAAAAATATGGACTGAAAAAATTGCGTTGATTTCCTAAAAACAAGTAAATACATCAAAAGTGAGTCTTGACCTTGTGTGGACCCTTTTCACAATAAATGTCATAGTGACGTTACGTACAATGGACAACGTTTACAGTGAAAACGTTCTATGGTGTATCTTCACGACCTTATAGTCCACCTAGCCTGTGAGTACCAGTATAATTAAACCTGTATTACAAGTGATTTTCTTTAGATCATAATTCAATCCAATGCTGGGCTCAGATTTCTCCTCACAAGGAAAGAGGATCGGTTCTCAAGTCACATTAATAATATTCAAGTAAAAATTTGCACATTCCAATCTTGAAATTGTCTATCGCGGAGCTTAAACTCAAACCCCTGGCCCTCTGGTTCGGATGCGGGTGATTCGTTTACCGCGCTATTTTATCAAATTTTAGCGAGGCAAAGTTTTCCAAATAAAATATCCAAACAATTTTATCATTATCAAGTAGGTACGCGCTACATAATGAATGTTAAAAAAAGCGATTCAAAAGCC
This sequence comes from Pandemis heparana, assembly GCA_963854515.1. Lineage (NCBI taxonomy): Eukaryota > Metazoa > Arthropoda > Insecta > Lepidoptera > Tortricidae > Pandemis > Pandemis heparana. Next base: position 28,905,557 of record OY978006.1, on the reverse strand, counting down.
TATCGCAAAAATTTTGATAATCATTAAATGTAATGTATACATGGATGCCGGGTTCACAGAAACTGCCATTTCCGGTTTATCTTAACACGTGTTTATGTTTTTTGTGGTACCTCGGTAAAGGCTTATTAATTTACAAATAATGCACTAATATTGTCAATGTTATGAACAGTAGCTACATATTTGTTTTGAATTAAAAAATGCATGAATAATAAAATTATACAGCGTGTTTTGATATCCCGGGTCATGTCATAGTTTTATACTGCGAGTATTAAGATAAATCGATACAAGGTAATTGCTAGAAAATGTCTGAAAATATTTGGGTTTTATTTTGTTCAAAAGTCCCAAAATAACAAACTTGGCAATAAAAGTTTCGAGTGAAACTGAAAACTTTTGTAGTATTTTATATTTTTAAAAATTTCCCTCATGTCATCAAAATTAATAACTAAAAAAAATACATACAAGACAGTGTATGACAGTGTTTACACCAGAATTTTTCAGTGCACGAACGTCTTCAGCATCAACCACAATCTTTTTTTGCGATCTATTCGCACACGTGTCACAATCCGGAACCTCTGTCAAGTCTTAGAGGATCACATCACAAGTTCATGCGGGGTACCAGGGTCGATGATAAACAAGTCGCAGGAGCGTCGCAACAGTACGAGCGCGCGGCGCGCCGGCAGAACGGTGACTGACCGGCACACTCACGCCGCCCCGCGGGATAGCTCCTCCGGGACCCTACCGCCGGGAATCGGGACTTGCAACGCTTCCTCGAACCCTACTGCACTCGGACTACGTTACACTACACTACGAGTGCAAGGCACCGCCCACATGCGCTTAGAGTTCCAAACTTTAAAACAAAACACGATCAAACTCGTCATCACAATGGACCACCGCTGCTCGTAATTGGAGCCAGATGAGTCGATAATGGGTGCGTGTCGGGTTTCGCTAGTGCAATGGTGTTACGGAGTGGTGCGGTGGTCCGCTCCGACAGTGAAAGTGGACGGCGCGCTCTAGCGCGATGCACCGCCGGTGCCCTCCGCAAGACCTTGACAGGTTTGTCTCGTCTACGAAACAAATGCATCGCGACACAGTGAATGGTACGCGTTTAAAAAGTACTTTTTCTACACTATACTCGGAAATGTATGCCTTACTGTAGCGAAACTAGTAAGTACACGAAGTTCCTCGTTACAGGCCAACGCAAATTTAAAAAGTTAAAGTCGTTACTTAAGCGGCCGGGAAAGGAATACCTACAATTACATTATTTTATTTTTTACCTTAACATGGATGGATATAAAAAAAAAATTAAAGTTGTCTGATTTTTTAATCCAATGTAATTTTAAATACCTTTATAATTGATTTATTACAATTTTGTAATAAACGGAAATAGGTATAATTTCGAATAAAATGGCCTTATCAAAACAAAATTGGGAAATTACAAATACCTACTGTGCGGGAGTACACCATTGCGACATTTTTTTTTCAATTGCAACTCAGTGGAATATGTTAAAATTTTGTTTTATTTTCTCGCATTATTGGAGAAAATCACTTTACATGCCTCGACGGAAACGGCAATTCGTGGATTCGTATTTATTGACGGTCAAACTAAAATACTCATCCACGAATTGCAATTTCCCGGCCTCTGCAGTAATGTACTACTATTTTCTAAAATTGCTGGCCAGTTAGTTACAATAATGAAAAAATTATACATACGGTTTGTTTAGTTTTGTAAAAGCTTGAATCTAAAACAATCTCGACAACGTTACCTCGAAAAGGGCTGCCACAACCACGCATCCCTCGCTGGCAGTTTTAATTAATATTCTTAGCCAAGAAAATGAACATCAACTATTTTCTAATCTACCTGCTTAGATAGATACTTGTACCAAACGAAACGAAGCATTTATTTAATAAAAATATATTTACCTACAGTAGTTATGTTAAGTAGGTATGTATAGTATACTACAGTTTTCGAATTGCATAAATTCATGACAAAAAACTTTGCGTGCTTTAAAAAACATTTAAAAAAGTTTTGCAAATATACTCTATCAACCTATACATGATACAAATATTCAATATAACTGTCAAACTTTCTGTTACAATTATTCTGTGACAAAAATGTTTATAAACGCTAAAACGAAAATGTTCATTTTTATTCCTTTTGTCCCCTTATTTGTCTAAGTGACGCGCCACACGGAAGCGTTGAATCTCAAGAAGCAAAAGAAGCGATTTTATGTATGTTCTATTTAAGCGTCAGAAGTCCTAGGTCGGCTCAATTGGATCAGCCTTTGGCATGCTAAGATAATTTCCCTCAGCAGCCTGTCTAGCAGCACTCTCTCCGGTAAACTGTAAAAGCCATCACCGGCTAACAGCAGAGCCGTAAGTCCGTAAATAAAGTACCATTGGTAAAATTGTGATGAATTTGAAATACGAGAAGAGTAGAAGAAAATTACTGCTGTAAATAATACTGTCAACTATTCGATATACTAATTCGAGCTGTAATTTTGTAGCGATATATCGCGCGTATACGCATTGTAGCGATTTTGATCATTTACGTATCGTACTTTGGAGTGATGTGCTTTCAAAAATCGCGCCTGTTGTTTTTGCTTGACAGTTTTGCTATTACCTAGCATTTGATCACTAGTGAAAAAATCACTTACTAATAGTTCAAAATCATGGCAATAGGTTGGAAATTGGCACGGAATAATTTAGTACGCAAAAATATGCCGTTTAACGCTCAAAAAATTGTTTTGAGCGTTGAATTGCATATTTTTGCGTACTAAATCATTCCGATATATTCCGTGAGGACTGTAGCAAGTTTCCGTAATCCAGAATTTAGTTTAGCTCAACGTTTCTATTTCAATAATTTGATTAAGATTAGTTAAACCATCTCGGAAGTAAGAAAACAAGCAGCTCATACATCATCAACATTACAGCCCGTCCAAATGACTCAGGACCCCCCGCACCAGCGGCGATTGGCCCCTCGTTGTGCTTGCACCCGAACGCATCCACGTCCGATCGGGGTTCTTTCTCACTGGCCGCATGATTATTGAATAGGTGTTTGTATGAGTGTGCGGGGTCGAGTACGCAGGAACGATTACGCAAGCCGAGCTTCCCCGAGGAGCGAGGTCGTTGGCAATGGACGCGGTTCAATGTCACCAAATGTATCACCGAGCCGTACACGCCGCCCGGCACATCTTGGTACTCGCAAATATTCATTTCCACGTGCATGTTCATGTTTAATGTTTAAACACTTTCTTTTATTTGTTTTATTAGTGGGGAGGTCCCGTAGTATCGTTGGCTGAAAAAAATATGTTCGATTAAAGCTGTATTGTCCGTAGGAAAAAGGAAGCGTATAATAAATCAGTGGTTTATTAAACTAACAAAGACTATTCGGGGCAAACCTTTATTTCTAAGCTAATAAATCGTCAATTTTACATGCTGTAGTCATTCACCACCATCTTCAATTATGACTGTCTTACCCAAACCTAATAATAAAAACACGTTCTTGAACACACTTTCAAAGTAATTTTTAGCTAATAATAGTTACTGAAAAGCTATATTTAAGAGAAGTTTCCTTTGTAAACGATCAATGGAGACATCATTCGTCTCTCCAATTTCATTAATTTGATCAGTGATCATTGTTTTTTTTCTTTGATTATAACATTCTGTATTATCTGCGCAAGCAAAAAAGTATACAAGACACGCCGATATGTGGTTGGCTGGTTCAAGTTGTCTAGTGACGAGTCAGTACACACCATTTTTGACCATGGACAGAAGAAATCTGCGGTAAAATATCATGCGTGCCTCACTGTGATTAGGAAGAGTTATTTTATTTAGTCTACGTAGTATTTGCACAGCGAATCTTTGGGTAGTAACTATCAATTTTTATATTTACTTTTTCGGTTAAATTTATTTAACTCAATATTTTTACGCTATATTCCAACAGTTTAAAGCATTCCGTGTACTTTAAACTGAAATTTTTGTCTCACGATTTACTGATTTACTCAAATAATGCTCTTCCATCATTGTATTTTGGTAGTATGTAACGCAATAATTTATCAACATCACACAGAATACACAATAATACCTAATTTTTCGAATAAATTACATAAAATTAAATGTAATTACTTCCAAAAACAAAGAACATATTGATATAAGCACACAAATATAAAACCCACTCCACTTACCAAAGTAAAAACTACGTCCAAAATACAACAGAGATTTGCACAAGTGTCTGCCGCAAAGCTCAAGACGCGTTGCGCGCGCTATACGGCCGCGCTCCTGACCGGGTCGTCGACCGCGCTTTTCGGCAGGCGCCCCGAGTTTCAGCTGTAACGCGATCCTGCACACACGCGCGGGCACACACACACGCGCGCCCGGCCCAGGCGCACGCATACGACATCTGCCGCGATAGTGGAACCGGAAAACCATTGTCGAAAATATTGACACCGATTTCTGGTGCGTATGTGGTGCATGCCAAATTGTAATGGGAAGTCAGTATTTAGAAACTGCTTACGGATATTATATTAGGCATGTTCTGTGTGTGAACAAAATTATTATTGTTGTAAAAGATTTTTTTATACAACAATGAAGTAAAAAGAGCATATAGGTTGGGAATCACCACTGCCTACGGACACTCACAATACTACGAGTAAGGTACCTTATGTGCCTGTAATTTTCTGCTCTCCAGGCCGGAACATAGAAGTGCAAGCACGGCAAGATTAGCGAATAAAATGGTGTTGTTGTTGGTGTTGTTGGACGCAGCACAAGGTCCTATTAACCCTATTAACAGCAGCAAGTATTTGGTAATTATCGGTACCTACATACATATACTATGTGTACATGCGAAATCGAGATGCTGATATGCTTGACAGTACATACATAACTGAAATGAAGAGTATGAGAATCACGTGACATCTATCAAGATCATGTTCATTACCACCTCTTTAGGTGCTGATACTTTTTGTTTTTTAACCGATTTAAAAAAAAGGAGGAGGTTCTCAATTCGGTTGCATTTTTTTTTATGTTTGTTACTTCAGAACTCCGTCAGATGTGGACCGATTTGGTTTTTTTTTTATTCATAAATATTCTTTACGAACATTAGAAACAACAGTCGCGATCAATTTCTGACCTTGTAATTAACTAAAGACAGTGTTATAAAAATATAAATATGCAAAATTATAATTATATCTTTTGGATTTTATACAACTGCGACTGCATCCAATCCTGAAAGAAAATGTAATATGACGACTCAAAAAAGTTTCCACCATCTACAACAGGCGATAGACGAAATAACGTTTCAGTTGATAATGATTTAGTTTCAGGCCGTGACCTGTGTGACCTTTGAACTTGGCGGGAGTGAACGTACCCTTGACTCGAACAGCCACGGTCCTTACTCCTCTATAATTAGACCTTGGTACTGATAACGAATCAGTATTTTTATACCCTACCGCAGACGATTATCTACCGCCACGGTGATGTGATGACACATCGCTCGGAAATAGACACCACGCAGTTACTATCTAATCTAACTAATATTATAAATGCGAAAGTATGGATGGATGGATAGATGGATGGATGGATGGATGGATGGATGGCTGGATGGATGGATGGATGGATGCATGGATGTTTGTTTGTTACTCAATCACGCCAGAACGGCCCAACGGATCTGGATGAAATTCGGCACATAGATAGAGAAAAGTCTGGAATAGCACATAGGCTACTTTTTATCCCGGAAAATTGCGTAGCTCCCGCGGGATAGCGATAAACGAATTATTTGCAGACGAAGTCGCTGGCAACAGCTAGTGTATACATAATTTCGTCATCGTTATCATCATCATCATATCAGCCGCAGGACGTCCATTGTTGGGCATAGGCGTCCCCATAGACATCCAGTTGCCTCGATTGGAAGCAGCTTGCATCCATCGTGAACGCGCGACTTTTTACCCCCTTATTCATAAACGCTCTATAGGCCTCTGCTAATTTAACAATCGTTTGTCCTTATCTGTCACTTTGACATTTACCTTTCACAGATAAGGACAAACGATTACTAAGTTAGCAGAAGCTTATAGAGCGTTTATGAATAAGGGGGTTAGTCTATATAATTTCGTCATTTGTTATTAAATAACCTTAAAACTGCACCTGGGTGGCCAGTAATAATTATTTTCCATAACACATCCGCAGTTAAGCAGTATTTACGTACGTTTTTGAAGTATCTAATTTAGACACGACGTAGATACGTTTGGTAAAAATAAAATGTCTCCTCTAAGCATTAAGAGGTTGTTCACCCAGTATTTGGGTGTCGCCCCTCCTTGGCAGGGCTACTATTTGTCAAAGGATACAAACTTAGGCTGGTGCTGTCTCAATTTACACGTTCAACTGTATAGACAAGAACCACCTGCCGTTGAAACCAGGGCTATTAACTAAACTGTCGGCGAACACTAGTAACCAATCGGTAGATCAAAACGACGTATGCGCTTTGCAATTTCGAGCGCACATTCGTTTTTTTGCTATGAGACAGCCGTCTTCCGTGTTTGTGATTCAGCCCCTGTATTCTGTACTAGCTTCTGCCCGCGACTTCGTCTGCGTAGAATTAGATTTAAGCACATTAGTTATAATCTGCAATAATTATTTGCGTTGCAACTCTAGGCAGCTACGACCTTTGCATGTTGATCGCTATCCCGCGGGAACTGTGCAATTTTCCGGGATAAAAAGTAGCCTATAACCTGGCCGGTGATTTTCTCAACAGATTAGTAAAGTTTCCAACAAAATCCGTTCAGCCGTTTTCGCGTGATGCGCGCACAAATATACAGACAAACAGATAAACAGACAAAAATTCTAAAAACTGTTGAAACGTGTTTAGTTATCGATTCTAAGCATCCCCAGCCTATTTTTTTTTAATATCTTCCATGTGCAGACTTTCGACCCTCTTCAGCTTTATTATATGTATAGATAGATAGATTAGTTTTAGAGTCATTATTCACACCATTACTCACTTGAATTTTGCTATATTTATTATCTGTCCTCTGAAAATTCAAAGCAACAGTATGTTTTTGTACTTACGCAGTCATGGCTAAAAGAATAAACATTCATATTAAGTAATCATAAAACATTGCATGTAGTCTTTCGGTACAAAGTTGTACCTTGTTATTTTTGCTAGTTTCGTTTAGGCAAATCGAAAAGCAACGGAGAATAATACTATAATAACCAATCATAAAGACAGAAAAATTTCCAGGTGGCTGTGAACTCGCCGAAATTTGGAAAGCTTCGAATAAAAGTCCGAGTGGGTTTTTGCAAATACATCGTTTTGGCGAACGGACTCAATGTCATGCAACCTTTGCGTTAATAGCGATTCCTTGTTCGATTTTAATGTTTAAAAGGGTGTAGGATTTCATGTTTCATTTTCCTGCGTTAATTCTTCAGTAGGGGTAATTTAATGTGCTTTTAAAACGAGACCATTACACTCTGTGAATGTGTGCATCAGCAATAAGTATGGTTGATCTGTCATCTTATATGTGCAAATCGAAGTATTTTTGTAGAATGTTCTCAAATCAATGATTGTGACCGTATATAGGCGACCAAGGACTTCCACCGGCGCCGTCTTAAGATTCAATTTACTATGAATTTGCGTCAACTTCACTACCTACCAATAAAATAAATTGCATCAGAACATTTTTTTTATTTTATTGTTTTCCGCGGGAACTACGCAATTTTCCAGGATAAAAGGTAAATGCAGGCTTCAATCTAATCGTACGCTTGATTCTAATTTCCGTTAAGTACATCAACATTTTTTTTTTATTACATTGCATTTTAATTAGCTTGTCAAAGCGGACCCCAGGCTCACTGAGCCGTGGCAAATGCCGGGAAAAAACTTTGGAAGGTGATAACATTGCATGGTTTTAGTAACTAGAGATTGAAAAAGCTAACAACGAACTTAAAAGTATGAAGCTTCAGATTGTCACCCGCCCCACAACGATAAAATGCTAAAATCGTGTAAGTGTGCCTGTTTAAATACCAAATTTCGCTCGCTCCTTACCCATTCATGTATTCTGTGATTCAAACGAGCTGACGAGTGTGTTGGATGCGCGGGCGCACGTCATCGAGCGAATTAAGTCTACGGAAAGCTCACGTCTCGCACCAAGGCGATTTCGCTTGAATAAAATGGCTTTTTTACACAAAAAAACGTCACGAACGCTTTTATTTATTTATTTATTTATAAGCCTTTTTATTCCGAATTCGCTACAATTTCAATAAGTATATGTTGTTGTTGTTGTTGTTATTGTCGTTTATTTATTAAATTAGCATAGGCCTCCTCCGTGTATTGGAGGGTTTGTGCTATAGTTCCCACGCGCGCCCAGTGCATATTGGGAACTTAACACACACCATTGAATTTCCTCACGATGTTGTCCTTCACCGAAAAGCTCTTGGCAAATTACAAATGTAATTTTCGCACATAAATTCCGAAAAACTCTGAGGTGTGAGCCCGGGATTTGAACCCACGACTCTCTTAATATTTTTTTTTCATGACGAAATAAATAAAAAATACGCACCCGGTCTCTATGCGGTGAAGCAAAACTATCAGTGTTCCCGACATAGAAAAAATAGCTTTTTAAACTCTTCAAGAAAAGCAATTCAGTAGCGGAAAGTCGCGCTGTAAATTAAAGTAATCCCGGTTCACGGTAAGTACCTTTGAGCCATTCCAATTTGAAACTGGACTGAATCAAATTGCATTGAAGAAACTTCGTACTTTGGCCATTTTCCTTGAAAATATGTTTATATGTTTTTATTCATTTTAAGTATGCACTTTAACAATTTATTTTTATAGTATTTATAGCAGAGTTCATTCAGCTTTTATAGTTTTTGAATTTTCTGCAGAATGCAACCATGATAAAATTCGTTATTGACAAGAATGATAATAAAAGATAAGGACGGCATTCAACAAACAACCTGTCTCGTGGGTTTGACTGCATAACAGTAGATACAGGAACGCATCAATATTTTTTTATCGATAACCAATTAGGCCAATGAATTAAGGGCAAAGGACTCAATATAATATATAAAATACATTTAATGTTCAGTTTCTGTTGAAAAAATGCTTGTTTCACACAAACTATCCTGCTAACTGCTTTTATTGGTAGTCTGGTTTGCAAGTTGACACTGAAATCACACGGCAAATTTGATAATTCTGTGTTGGGACTTAAAATATTTGTCGCAAAAATTTATTGATTCTTTATTATTATAGATATTGGTATTGAGAACTATGGAGACTTAAGTATTATTATTCTCAAATAAAACCATTCAAATCACGATGTCGTAGGCATATACACTGCATTATGATAATATAGAACATGGATGCTCAACCCAAGGCCCACAGTAGGCTTACTGTCTAACTCGCTCGCAATCGCCATCATGTTCATTTTGACAGTTCATGTATGGGCTGACAATTGGCATCAGAATTAGCTAGCTGTCACATTCATACAAGAACTGTCAAAATTAACACGATGGCGATTGCGAGCGAGTTAGACAATAAGCCTACAGTATGTATGATTTTTATAGTATTTGCTCATAATATGCAACGTACAGATTTTTTAAACTTGCCGTGCTATTCCTTTCTCATCTCTCGATTATCCAGACGCTAAGCGCGTACTTGAATGTCGTCTAATTTACCAATATATATACACCAATTTTCACATAAAATAGAATTTGACCTGAACAGCATAAAATGTGAATTTAAATTACGCTTGTAAAAAGCCGAAGATATTATTATTGTACCTTAATATAATTGCTAAGGCCATCTCAGCATTATTACATTGTACGTAATGCCTTCGATGCCTATCCTTCGTTGCATAATGCAAGGCGTGTGCGCCGGTCACTAAGAGCTTATAGAGCCGCTTGCCATTTTCCCGCAAGGCGCTAAATTATTTTTCAGCCTGGGTTCAAGTCTGATCAATCTTGTCAAATATTCCAATTGTTGGTGACATGCAACAATTTTGTTTACATTACAAACTCGACCATTATCTGCACCGGTTGGCTTCATATACTACGCCTTCCATTTCGAATTGTCATAAATTGTGGTAAATTAGTTTACCAATGTTGAGTAAGATGTCGTTTTTAAACCATTACTGGGGCATTACCATGACGTCCTAATTCCGACGCAGTTCAAGTTTTAGCTGTCACTTTTAGTATGAATCTGACAGCGAGCGAACCTAAACTGAAACGCATTAAGACGTCATGGTACGGCCCCTGTTACCTTTTTTGACTGACTGTGTCGAAGTAACTAAATAAAAGACAATCAAACTGTTATATACTTTGGGAACGTTTAAAAACTATGTCAAAAGTGTCACAAATAGATCAAACAAAACAACCATAAACATAAACAGTTGAGGTTGTTAAACTCAAATATTTTAAAATTAAAATTACAATTCATTTAAATTAATTAAATTGGAATCATACAGCCTACAACATAAAGAAACTTCGGTTATCCTGACAGATTACACTAATCCCGACGTGCAGTTACAAATAAAACCAATGAAATCCAGACAGTATACACAAATCGCTTCCATTTATGATTTCACGCCTAACATCTTCACTTCAGATATCTTTTATCTCTTTAGGACTTGGAAGTCATTGCAAACCCTGTCCACTTCTATATCCTCCAAGGCGTCGCCTGCGCACACAGCCGCGCGCCACGTGCACCCACACTGACATACGAGATAAGAGAGGCCGTTGACCCCGCGGGGAAATGCCCACTGAAATTACTACTAGAAAGCAGACTGAAAGCATGGAGTCATTAATGCGGCTAAATTATAATAGATTCGTTTTGAAGTGCATGCATGCTTTGAATATAACTTTCAATCACGTATTCCAGTATATTTTTATACTTTCTTTCCTTGGCTTTGTAAGTATAAAGTTAGTATAATAATAATTTTACAGAACTTTACGTCTGATGGTTAAAATATGGGTTTGTTTTCGGAAACTATGTCTCACTCAGTGCAGCATGTTTATGAATTAGGGTAAAACTACTGAATCACAAATTATCAGGAGAAAATTTGTAACTCGAGGGTAAAGGCAGATACCCCTTCCACTTACCTCTAGGCATGCCCGTGTCTAGGGCATCCATGAAGATTTCCTCTCCGTTAAAAAAATACATAATATTTACTTTGAATTTGAATTTTCCACAAACCTAAAGATAGCGGTTAACGGAAGAAAAAGAAGAACCAGTATATGTTGTGCAAGTTATCAGAAAACACTTAGGTCTTGATCGCGTCAGCGTTAAAAAGCGAACAATGCGACATGCGAGCGTTACAATGTTACTAAATTATTTCATTACAAATAAAACAACTAACAATAGGTTAAGGCACTGTATGTAACTAATATTATGATAATGGATCTCGGTCTGAAATAAAATTATTTTATTTTATTTTAATAAGAACTAACAGCGCTGCACTGTCTTTTCAGTAATAATCGAGAAGTTTTTCGAATCAAAAACTTGATCTAGAGGCTCAGGTTTCGGAGTTTTCACAAATAAAATGAACACTTCCATGCTGGTCTTTGCTTCTCTTTACGCGCAGATCAAAAAAGGTAAAAGCCCACCGAGAGAATTGGTGAAAACCTTAGGAACCATGTAAGCGATGCGGCTAGCAACCCATCACTATTTTGATTCCCCTTTCCACCTATACTTCCACAATCACACTAAACGTGGCCTATAGGTCTTGTTACCCTAGCTAGGCACTGTCTACCCCGTACCATACCGTACCATATGTACCATATTTATCCATAAATTGACATAAAAACCAATGCAACACTAAACACTAAGTCCTTCCTAAGCTGGTTCTTTAGTCGTCAATATTAGATTAGTTAGTCGGATGAAGCTAAGATCTTGAATGGGGTGAAAGTGACTGATTCGTTTCCTGCCGCGAGGAAAGTTAGCTCGCGCGGCAGACACGACAACGTCGGGCCCTATCTGCTAGAATAAAACTGAGTAGAATGAACGACTACATAAATCTTTAGGTCTTGTTACCTTAGGCTCTGTCTACCCCGTAAGGAATATAGACGTGATTTGTGTGTATTTGTGTATGAACGAGTAAGTCCGAAAGTGTAACCGCTGACCCGATTTAGTTGAAATTTGGTGTACAGATCAGCTGCTGGGAAAGACATGCGATAGTTTTCATCCTGAAAAATTACAGTTCCCACGGGACAGCGATAAGCGAAGCAGACAGGGATAGAACAGCTAGTATTTTTTTTTTGTAAGTATTTCTGTCGAGTTTCTTGCGGTTGCAGTTTCTCGCATTCTTCTTGGCAATTATGGTCTTTTCGAAAGGGGTGGTAAGTATTTTCAAAAAGAGACGTATAAAACAGTCCTTTATGGCCAATGTGCTACATAAACTTTTTATTTGGCACTTTTGAAGTATTGTGTAATCACGACTCTACATACGGCTCTTTATAACAGTTTCTGTCCCTAAAAGTTAACCGATTTCACCAAATATTTAAATATTACTATGTTGTCAGCATTCAACAAAAAAACTAAGTTGATACGTTTCGTTTATTTCTGGCAATTACATCAATAACATGATAAATTATAAATTAAAAAACGTAAAGCTTGAATCTCAAAAATGAACTCTATTTTATAGAAACCGCGTCTGTGCATTCTACTCTTAAGCCCTAGTCCAGGTAATGGCCATGATACACATCTCACGTTCTGCAAAACGGAAAGTTTAAGAGACTTTGTATAATTTCAACCTGACCGAAGTCTTATAGTATTTTATATATACTTTAGTAAATAGCGCCGAGAGGTCTAATCTCTATAGACTTTCAAAAACGGGTCCCTGGTCACCAAAGGTTTACAAAATGAAGTAAATATTAACGCTTGTTCACTAATTAGCTAAATAATTTATGTCAAAAATATATTTTTCTGTTAGGCAAAGGCCGATCAGAGGGACAGATAGTAAAGTCTTTTGTTTCGAAACTGGCAAAATTCCCCTCACCGAACATAGCAACATTTAAAAAAACTCAAATTTACAAAAAATCATAAAGATGTCATATTTCGTACAATTTGCTCTTTTGTTTTGGAACGTCGACTGCCAATCCGTTTACTCTGTTTACTCTACCATATGCAATTTCAATTAATAATTATATTACTACTACTATGAATTTCCCGTTAGGTAATACTGCACTGAAGCCAAAGCTAAAGTGAACTGCAAATGACAACTTGTCTGCTCTTCCCAGCTTACCCGTTTAAATGAACAGAAAATAATTTCCGTTGTATCGTGTAATTGGTTTAATAAATAAAGCGAGATTACAGGCAATTGTTGGTTTATATGAAACAGTTTGGTATATCTACATATAAGAAAAAAATGTCTGTCCAGACTTTTTAAAAAATTGTGTTATGTAGCTGTTTTGTCATAGTGTACTTATCTACAGTCGAAAATATAGGTGCGTAGATACTAGTCATTATATATTCTGCAAACCGGAGCGAACCTACAAATAAGTTTAACATAATACTGAAATAAAATTGAACTTGAAAAAAATATATTTGGGGGTTGGTTCCGGTTTGCAAAAGTACGTCCTAGGTAATTCAGTAAAGTCAATAAGATGTTTTCGTAAGAATTCAGAAATAAATGACAAAAAATACTTACACAGTTTATTTATTAAAACATTAACGATACTGAATCATAGTACGACTAGGTATATCAACTATTTTATCAATCAACACAAAATGTTTTTTTACTGTTGACTGTAAGTACTTCCATTTTCATCCATTTTACTTATGTAGAATGGATGAAAATTGAAGTACTTACAGTCAACAGTAAAAAAAACATAACCGGAAACTTAGTAGGTAATAATAATATTATTAAATGTTAATGCTGTTTCCTGTTTATTTTCTATACTACGTGTTATACATGTTGTTCTGCTATTATTAAGTTATGTGTATGAATTTCACAGTGCCTTGGCTTGTCTGTAATGCTGTGTAATTATTTCAATAAATAAAAATAAATTATTATTATTACCTACTAAGTTTCCGGTCAATCCGATCACCGGAAATGGGTCAAATTTGTCTACAAAATTTGAAGACGATCTCATTCCTACATAACTCTACAAACATTACAAGTTGAAGTCGAGCTTGTAAAGATAAATTTTATCTTTAGTAATTCGTCGTATCCAGAGGCCTTTACTCCGAGCGGCCAGAAACACTATAAATTAATCAATGGACCACTTTATTTTAATTGGGTAACGTAGATTCTTTTCGGTGTGTGTCATTGCCACGAATCCCGCAGAGTCAAGTGTAAGGATAGCACTAAGAATTAAGAATGAATACAGTCATGATATTTTTTTGAAATATACAGGGCAGGTAAAAATACCTAAACAATCTAAACTTGTGAAGAAACTTAAGCTAGCAATTGCTCGAGTTATTTTTTTTTGCTACGAATCTTATGAAACAATGTGTCATTCAATGTATCATTAGCTGTTTAAATATGTAAGTAGGTAAGTACTCAAAATATTAGAACTTCTAGTGCAAAATTTTACACAAGAAAAACGCACGAACCATTGGTAATTTAGCAGCGCCACTACCGGATCGAAACGACAACCAGCGTATGCGTTCGGGACGTATTTTCTGATCGAAAACTTACACTAAGCATGCTCAAGGCGACTGAACGTAAGATTCAAGTTTTCAGTTTTTTGCATTTGCACACGTATAGTTAGGTAGGTATAAGACTTACAAGATGCAAAAGCAGTGTCTCGCAAGAATAAGGCTACGTTTACATTAACTTAGTACATTTTCTTTTGTGTGAGTGTTTAGATACTTGTCTGCAGAGTGGCAAGTAGTTATGTACCTATCCCACTACTTTGGTGCGGTGAATAGTATTGATACAATACAAAACTTCACTTTATTTGAATGTTGGCACCACTCGACAAGTAACAAGAATTAAAATTTGCTAAACACTCACTTATTCTGCAGTTTTAAATTATAATTAGTCATCTTATAAGCATGTATGTATGTGCTGTACTGTACCACTTTTTGCAAGAGCGGCAACGCACCAGCAATCCTAATGTACTGTAGGTGTTTTTGAGCGTCGGTGATCACTTAATATCAGGGCCCCGTTTCTCGAAGCTTATTAGACAAATAATACCTATTAGTGTTTTGTTTCATTATTTCGTTTAATTTACGAGACAAAACACTAATATTATGGTCTAAGTAATAAGCTTCGAGAAACGGGGCCCAATTGAAACCCATGCCTGTTTGTCGGCTTTAATATAAAAAAAATGTGACAAGTGTAAGTAACAAGTAGTAAGCATTAGCTACTAAGCCCGTGTAAACCGTACCCGAGCACAAGACAGTTGAACGCTCCAATTGCGCAGGACAGTGGCTCCAGCTTCGCGAATCCATTATGCAAACGAGCCACTGAAAGCCCCGGAGCAAGACGCATTACACACCGGTCCCTATTTGTCGCACGCTATACTGACGGACAAAAATAACAGCTCACTTGTCATACAACTTTGCATGGGAAGTGGACCGTTGTTGTTGCACGTCACTGTTTTTTCAACATTTTGTATCCGACTTGAAGAAACTCACTGGAATGAGGATAATCTGACATAAAATCTGGTTCTAGTGAAATGGGGATATTTTTGAGTTTTCTTCGTAACGATTTTAGTCTTAAGGCAAAGTTGTTCATTTAATCAAACTTAACCCCTTGTTTCACTAGGTGTAATGTTGGTATTTCCATTAATTGAGCTCTTGTACAAAGAAACTAGGTAAGCTTTTTAGTCGCCATCTTTATTGTCTGAAAAGCACCTCGTACATGCACCTTAAATGCGCGGCTTAAACTCTACTCTCATGACATCTTCTTTCTTTACACAAAATAAAGTTATAACTGAAAAGTACTCCCTACTGAAGTTTTATTTATTAACTAGCTTTTGCCCGCGGCTTCGTCTGCACAGAATCAAAATTTGCGCTAAAACTTCTTCCTCTCTCCCATCGAAAATGTAAAAAAACCAGCCAAATGCAAGTCGTACTTTAGCATGAAGGATTTCGTACTACCTACCTCAACGAAATAAATCGCCGTTTCTTGCATGGACTTCCATTATTTTTTATCCCATCGTTTTGTTATGAGGAAAATTCGAAAAATCCCTTCTTATGACGCCTACGTGATCTTCAAAGAACATGTTTATTAAATACAAAGTCAATATTTTCTATACCGTCCTTTTATCACGTAGGAAAATTGGAAAATCCCTTTGTAGTACACTTCTTCAAGGAATATGTCTGTCAAATACCAAGAAACTATATTAGCAAGTCAGTTACAATTTTTTTCTTATCCCTCGGGAATTTCGCATAATCCTGAGACCAGTTTCAGATATCATAATTACGTACTGGTATGCCGAATTTAAAGATTCTAGTGATAACAGTTACGGAGATAAGAAGATTTCAAAGTAATAATACAAATCCCTTTTTTTTCTCCCTTTCCCGCGGGAATTTCGAAGTCTTGAAATTAATTTTCAGCAGTTACGGTTCCCTACTTGTGTGCCAAATTTTAAGACTAGTTATGGAGATAGGCTCCCTTTTCAGTGGATTTACAAGCCCCATTTATTCAGTGCAGCTCTATGATAAGTACTCAACAGATTAGTAAAGTTTGCATCAAAATCCGTTGAGCCATTTTCACGTGATGCGCTCGCAAATATTCAGACAAACAGACAAAAATTCTCAAAACTGTTGGAACGTCTTCTGTTATCCATTCTAAGTATCCTCAGCTATTTTTTTATATTTTCCGTGTACTGACTTTCTACCCTCTTCACTTCCATAAACAATTTTATTATATGTCTAGATCTAGATGTTATATTGCTGTGTCCATCTTATAAAATTTAGTTTTAAATCGCCCACTAGACTCAAAGGCGGCGGTGGCTTCAAGGCTTCCATTTTTCTACCACTAAGGTTTCACTTCCACAAAGGTTTATATGTTTTATTGTAATTTCCTGTTCTTTGCAGTCTGTAGCTTCATCTAATGTTGGTATTTCCATTAATTAGGTTCTTGTACAAAGAAACAAGTAAGTAAGCTTTTTAGCCGCCATCTTTATTATCTGTAATGCACCTCGCACATGCACCTTAAATGCACGGCATCTCAAAGTAAACCCTACTCTCATGACACTAGGGACTCTGCAATCTGTAAATACAACGTGATACCCCGTAAAAATATAATTAAATATCAAAGCCTAAAATATTGTCAACCCTGCTAATCTGTCATTTCAGTTAACCAGATTATTTTAACAGAGAGGCCTAACTACCTATTTTAATAATCGTACCTACATATTTTAATAGTTTTTCATAGATAAAATGTTTACTACGAAAAAGTTTTTGTACGGAGACCCTCTTAATCATATGGCAGCCATAGAAACAAACTCTATTACGGTTTAAGAAAAACAACGCTATGTCAGACGGAGGAACAGAAATGTACAAGGAACAGAAGACGGAGGAAAAGAAAAAATACCCTTTGGGTGGGGATTAAAATCGACCAAAGAATCAGATTAGGCGCCCGATTTTTTAAAGCGTTATCTCTCGCAAAAAGTGGAAAAATCAGCATTACATCACTCATCATTAAATTACATGGCCGAAAATGTAATTTAAGCATAAGTTTGTAGGCATTAGGTAGGTAATAGTTACTAGTTGATAAGATTAATTGGAGGTGTAAATTTTCGTTTCGTCTACTCTAAATTGAACTACGAGCAAAAACTATTTTAAATTGAACAAAATTTTTCAAACTTTGGAGTGGTATATTCACACATTTATGTTTCTACAAAAATCGGGCCCCATCTCTGACGTACAGTTAAAAGCTCTGCTCTTCAATTCTACTTTACTAAAGTCATATAAATATGCAAATGCTAGTATGTATGTATGCAATGAATATCGCGCTCTCTATTATAGAAATATCTTGAGCGCATTGTTGAAGTTAGGACACACATATACGTATGTAGTTTGCTAGCGTAAGTACATTGCTTGCGCATGTGAATTGCTTGCAGGGAGACTGAGCTTAAACGGCTAGCACAATATACAGCTTGTCGCTAAGTCTAACACTTCAAGCTCGTAAAAGAGAACGTCCACAAATCCCGTGGCGCTTTTAGGACCAATTTTTATTCCCACTCCCAACCTTCCGGGTGCTATTTAGTGAGGTTGAATTACATTATTTGGAGACTGATCATCACATACATTGATATTTAATGTTCCACCTGACTGCTAAAATACTTAAAATTGCATACGACGTAAGAGTTTATAACCACACGCTTCCATCATTTGATGGTTTGTGATTTTTCTGGTATGGCAACGCTTTTTAAAAATGTATTCCAAAAGTGGACAAAGACAGCCAATATTAGCCAGCTCCCAGCGCCAGTAGTGCTAATGTAACGACTGTAAATCTAGGCAGACTGTCATGTAAATATTTTTACATAATTCAACCCTGTCCTGTATAATTGCGAAGCAGACTGTAAATTCATAGATGCAGTACTTAGAGTGGCAACAAACTCGATTTATTCACTTCTGGTACTCTGAACTGAATAAATCAATACATGGTCGGTTTGACGTTGCCGGGGTCATACATATCCAATCATCCAGGATGTAGCTCTTCTAGATGATTTTCACGTGATCACAAACCACTTCTGTTAAAATATCATTTGAAAGTAATTAAAATGGTGTTAAATTCGTAATGCGTGTAGAAAATTACAGATGTAAATAAGTTGGTCAACTAGGTAGTTGAACATTTTAATCCATTGGTAATTTTGTTTCAATATACATATTTATGAGTGAGTGTGTAAATACTTTTCGGGACTAGTAAATATTAATATGTCAAATTTTGAAATATGAGTATTACCGCTCTTATTTTTTTTTCAAGCTGCCGAGAATAAAACTCTAGTGGCAAGTTGGATTTGGATCCGCAGTTTTTTGCCATTTCTCTATGATATATTCACGAGTGTGTTTTCAAAAACATGATATGTACATGGAATAAACGATGAATAAATTAAATAATTAAAATGTTATTTACTACGGTACCGATACATAATCAGTGTTATATTAAAGGTGCTTCCAAAAGCTGTATCATGCTGTACTTCCACTGGAACCTTAAATGCAGTCAACACTATGTCAACACAGTGAACGAGTGACGCACGCCGACACATAAATACGAGATACAAAACAGGGGGGCTACTCCTAACTACCAAATTCGAAGTTCATATTGACACGTCCCTCTCACTTCCATGTAAATAACTATTGGTGTGAGCGAACTGCACGAAACAAACTTCGAATATTTAACTTCGGAGTAGGCCCGCAGTTCACAACACAGAATTTGAATGACTCTGAAATGATATCCTGTCGCTGCAAGTTTGTATTGAAGCGCATGAAAAATCTTTGAATTGAGAATCCTTGCTTATACAGTTAAATCGTATTGCTACGGAAAAATAAAGCTGACAAACAATCCTGAAAAAAAATGTAAATGGATATAGTGAACGTTTTTGAGTTGAGTTTGATTGGATAATAGTCCTAAGTTATTTTAATTTTCAGCGGTAGTTTTATTTTTGATAAGTTATTTTTAAGTTGGTTTTAGTTTACAGTTGTATTAATACGTTTTGTACAATAAAATACAATACAATACAATAACTCTTTATTGAACACCACATATAACAATCAAAACAGAAAAAAGGTATACAAAAGTCATAAGGTAGCAGCGATCTCTACCAGGCAACCATAACGGACCGGAGAAAAGTACAGATCTGAGCAGGTGGTGCAATTTAGAATATATTTTAATATACTGTAATTATTGTTTGTAATTATTTACTCTGTCGTATTTTTCTGATTTTGAAATAATTCATTATCACGATAGCAAAGTTGACACTAAAGGTACGTTTAGACTAAGACACTATACACCGTACACTCAATGTATACATCGAGTGTCTCTGTATGAACACGAGTGTCTCCAATTGCAAAATAATTTAAATAGAAATTAAATGTATTACAATACCTGAACAAAATGTAGGTTTTATCCTAAATCGGAATAAGTATGTAAAGGGTAGTGCTTAATACTATTTAGAGCCTAAACTAAATGCCAGTTCAAGAGGTGTAGCTTTAAAAAAAAACCTGTTTGATTTAGTATGTATCTACCTAGTAGGTACAGTCAAGGGCATAAATACCTATATGTATTTTACCAAGACGTCAAAAACACCTATACCCCTTTATGCGACAAAAAATCAGATCGGTGACGCATATATTTGACATGATGGCTGTATCGATATTTATGCCCTCTGCTGTACATACATTGTTTGTATATTTGATGGGCTCGTGCTTTCTATATTTACTAATTTATTGTTTAGGTATTATTGGAAGTTTGTGGACATGTAATTATGTATTTTGGTTATAGTTAATAGTTATTATTTCACAGCATTTATTTATTTATTTCATTAAATTATACAGTATGACAGTAAAACCAAAGCACTGTGAAACTCAATATAACAATATACAAGATTACATACAAAAATAGAAACTTAACATCATTAGTATTTACGTAGATATTTAAATACTAGTTTAAATATATGGCCCGTAGTAGCGTAGAACTATATGATAATTTACGCACTAGATCCGACCTCTATCATCCGATTTCTTTCCGTTATAGTGCGTAAATTAGCATAGAAAAAATTCTACGGCTACTACGGACCATATTTTCACGAGTTCGGACCGGATTCGGGTCGGACGTAGTGCGAAACCGCTCTAAGTAATTATAATGAATTATAATAATATTATAATAATTTCTGTACAAAAATTAATGATATCCCTTCAAATACATAAATGTGAAATGATACCCAAGTTCAATATTAAAAATATGATAGGTACATAGCTGGGCATTAACTCGTTAATCCGTTAATCGTTAATTAACGAAGTTAACATTTTGATTAACGGATTAACTTTTAAGTTAACTTTTAAAAATGTTAACGGACACGTTAACTTCCGTTAATATGCAGGAGTCCGTTAATCGTTAATCCTATGCCTACTATTTACCGCACGGCACCGCAACGCGGCGCGAAAAACAGGTTCAGACAAGTATGAAACGACGAGTGAAATAAAAACAAAACTAAACTAAAACTAGATATATTTTGCCGGTGCGTGCGAGTGAGAAAACTGCGAAGAGATTTGTTTCGTTTGATCATTTCATTACTTAGCACAGAACCTAAACAACAGGTTTTATAAGTTCACTAACGCAACGATATAAAAATGGAATTTTACATATTGTATTAACGGATTAACGATTAACGTTAACTTGCGTTAATTCTTCCGAAATGTAACGCTTTAACGTTTAACGAAGCTAACTTTTTTTGTAGCGGATTAACGATTAACGAAGTTAACTATTTGATTAACGGTGCCCAGCTATGGATAGGTATATAGGTGCCAAGTTCTAAGTAGAAAATCTGCATTTACCAACAAACCAAATTTTGGAAAAGTAACACAGACAAATATATTATAGCCTGTAAATAAAAACTAGCCAAGTCAAATCTTGAAATTTAATTACATCCCAAGTGAAATAAATGCAGGATTTTCTATTCAGCAATCGAGAATTATTTTATACGTTGAACAACGATATTTTTTCATTATTCATATCAATAACGACTAATAAGTTATTAGTGACAAACAAAACATCTATCTATGCTCCAAACGAAAAATAGGTGTAAATTTTAAAACTGCATCTATTCCAGCTGTTAACTATTTCCTCGAAATTACGACGGTTTTAGCGTCTTGGTCGTGATCCTTTTCCCGTATTCGTTAACTTTGGTAAGAATCGTCGAGACGCAGTTATTGAGAACAGACAATCGTCCATCGCATTGTTAGAAAGACGCTTGTCCATATGTACAGCAGACACGGCAAACAGTTTAATTTTAGACATGCAAAACTGATAACGCGACAAAGTTGAAGAAAACGTCTGGCCGCTTGATTGATCGCTTCCGGAATAATGCATAGAGCTTTAAACATTGAAATGGATTCGTTAGTGCGTATGAATGAGGTGAGGGATGGTCTGTGACCTGCCAGCTGATCGCGCGACGGCTAATCAGTATTAGCTCTACATTTAGAAAAATAATTAAAAACTCTGAGTTAAGGAGATACTTCAAATCTGATGTCGTTTTGATGTTTTACATTATTATTATTTAAAAGCTCACTGCTCATCTCCAGGTACCTGGTAATAGTTACGCTACTCAACGATAGATGGCGCTTTTATAAATAACCGTGTAGTGGAATAGAAATCAACCTTTTTAAGCACTAGGCCTGTCAAGCCATGTGGAGTACCTCGCCTTCAAAATGACTTTTAATTTATTTTGTTTTTGACTGTTTCGTCGTTGATTTGCGAAGAACATTTTTTTTTCAAAATTGCTGTTTTACTAGTTTTTTCGTCACAGATAAGTTCATGCACCAGTTGGAACATTTTTTTTGTTACCAGCAAGTAATTGGAGATGGTCGAGAAACATGGCCCGACGACGAGCCACGGCGAGCGCGCGCACAAGCGGATGCAGGTCGTGTACGCACAACAGACGCGCGAGCGCCAGTACTTCATGCAAGAACTGCAAGAACTGCGCAAACAAAAGTACATACAAATAATGAGAACCATAAAGGAACTCGTTGGCCCAACCTGGTACCAAGTACTGAGCGAGCCACAGAGAGATGCCCTTGACACCTTAGCTTTTGCCATTTACCAGGACCTACTCGAAGGACGTCCGACAAAAACGGCGGCTATAATGCGGAAACTCGGCCTTTATCCTCGACCAAGCCACTCAGAATTAATGAACTGCAACTACGCTGGCCGCGACGACCCAAAAGCTATGCTTGCTGAACTGTATTTCATAACGTACGGTTATCACATCGGGGGGAAGTGTCAATCATACAACCTTAACGCTAGACTAATGTTGTCCGCTATACTTTATTTAGGTCTGAAAAACCTGATCGAACTTCTACATGAAAGATTTAAGCCCGATCCGCAACCACCAGCGAAACCGAATAAACACAAACCTAAACCGGAGCCGCCATTAGCGTCTCCATACCTGCAAAAAATGGTCGCAGTGTTATATGATCCACCTAGACCAAAGCGAGGCAAACCTCCACCTCTACCAACCAACTTGGATGATCTAAATGAGCCGTTCGAGGAAGACCCACCAGTAACGAAGCCCCCGCCTCTGCCGCCACCACCTCCGCCGCCTAAGAAGAGGCTGGCACGCACGTTTTGCGACAAAGTGGCTGGGATCATGCCAGTAGAACCTTTCTCCGAGGTAACTACCGTCGCGATAAAAACAACGACCCGCACAAGTACGCGGAGGCAACGCGGAGAAAAACTGTGTATGACGGAAGTTAAAAAGACTTACGGCATATGCATGACACGTCCGAAAAAAGGAAGCCGAAGGAAAAAACTGACAGCCCCGTCAACGGGTATTCAAAATACGCAGTACGTGGTACAAGGAGTGTTTACAATTGCCGGGAAAACTGTATTTGTCCTAGGTAGCGTTTCTATTTCACCTGCGGCAGGCGAACTCATACACGGCGGATTCAGATATATAAACGGAGAAGTCATAAATATACATAACGGTTTTCGGGGCCACACGCCAGCGCCGAAGCCAGACCCTTGCGACTGCACGAAGAGATGGCAAGACACGGTAATGAGATATGTTAAAGAAAATAAATGTCAATGCGGTCACTTCTACGATTACGGCAACGAAGGCAGTTTCCCACCGGAAGAGCTGCCATATTTTCAGAAGCCTACACCAAATGCTCCGTTCCAGTTCAACTACCACACAATTTACGATATAGATGAGAATAGTTTATTAATCGAGAAGGAGTTCAAGAGGGTCTGGGATACTGACAGCGTGATCGGCCCTAAGAATCCGTTGATGAAGGATAAGAAGAAAATAAAGAAGAAAAGTACTTCGAAAAGTTGTCTGGGCGAGCGGCCGAAACCGGAAGACTATTTGAAGTGCGCACTTCGGCAGATGCGTCGTGTGAACATCGCGGCTAAACTGCCGGATGTGCACCGGGTGCCCGAGCTGCGCGAGTGGATGCGGCGGCGCATCCACGGCCCGTACAGCCCCACCGAGCGCCGCGAGTACCTGCGCCGCAGTAACGCCTTCTTCCAGCTCTTCACCACGCTCGCCGCTCACGGCTTCGGCCACGTCGCAACTAAACCGGACCCTATTTTCGCAGGTAAAACTAACTGGACCAACAAATTGCAGCTCAAAGAGAAATTCAATGCTTATACCATGAAGTACAGACTAGAACTGTTTCGGTCGTTCGCTAACTTGAATAATATGCTGTGGCCCACGATGTACCCTGTTGCGTTCCCGGATAAAAAGTTTCGAGAGATATACTTTTCGTATTTGCACGGGACGGTTGAGGATTTGCAGCTGATGCACCCGTACACTACTGTCGAGACTAATGAGCGCGCGTTTAAGATGGCGCGGCGGCGTATCATCTGTCTGCCCGCAGGCATAGAGCCGGAGGAGTGACTATTGGTATCCATGGATACGGTAATGCTCATTAGTGTTACTACGTAACGCTGGAGCACCGCCACGCTTTGCAGTTCATTCTATTGAGTAGTGGACATTCAAACTAAGCTCTTTATACATAGAATACTCTTTTTCACTGAGGACAGGCGGTCTAGGCGTTATATTGTGAGCGTAGAGTTTCGGTAAGATACTAAAGTGCCCTTAAATTTTGAATCACTGTGGAAGACGAACCGCGACTTAGTGCTCAGCACGAAAATTGTTCAAAGCCAAATAAAAAACAATATTTTCGAGTTTGAATACTTTATTTCCTCTTTCTATTACTAGACACAAAGAAAAACATCATAGACACGACAGTTTTCCATGTACTTTAAAGTGACATTTTAAACATACATTTATTATAAAATAACATTGAAGAATACGTAATTCATAATTTAATGTGATAATAAGTTTAAAACATTTATGTTCTGTAGAGAGCAACTAGGTTGTCTCGGGCGCTCGTTCGGTTCGCGGCAGGTCGCAGCGCGCTAGCAATTAACGCGAAACGGGCTATATCGTCCAACGGGGTGCTCGCAATCACATTTACCATCTCTTCCTACCCTTACATAGTGAATACGATTGTGATTCCAAGTGTTGGACGATAATGGCCTCTGGTCTCAATGTACGACAGACAAGTGATTATTATTATAATATTTACGCCTAAAACAGACGAGTTCACTGCGAAAGGTAGACAATTTGTACCACTGACTTAACAGCCCTTCGAAATCATATAATGCGAAAGTGATTTGATCATACCGGTGTTTTTTTTTTCAGAATTCATTTGTAATGAATCTTTATTTTATGAAAAATCGTACCATGTCATGGTCGTATTATAATACTCCGAAGGTATTAAAATATTTTTTTCTTTTTAGGTACTAATTTAATATGTCATCTACTACAAATACAATTACTTATCCTAAAAATATTATGATACAAGGCTTACATTAGCATAATTAAAAAAAATCTTTTAACGTAAATACAAACGCTACTATCGTAGTGGGTGTGTGGTACTACAACTACATTCTAACGGATATTCAATCTTCTTTGGTATCAATGTTGCAGAACAAAACATAACAGGCCGCCTAGCGCGAACGTAAACCGGCTGAGAAGAATACTGATACAAAATCAAATGTTAATGTCATTAAAGCATCTCTTCATTAAACCTAACGAAACAACTTTTAACAAAGTACAAAGAAAATGGCAAAACGAAACATGATAATGTAAATACGGTTCTAAATATAAATACATTGATTTTAGTAAACAATTATAATTCATTTACGTAACATTAATACTAATTATTCATGTAAAATGCTATCCATGTCAGCGCAGCCGCGATTACATTGGCAGCTGTCTCACCACCGGCTAAGAGGCGAAAAGAGATAGATTATTCTCATTGGAAGTACTTTAACTTGCTTTACCGCCTATCATAATATCTATTTATAATATAGTCGCAAGATACCCTGAGTCAGATTGATTTTGCGCTTACTCTTAATTCATTGTGCCAAAATATACCCTCCACTGAGGCCATTATCTAGATTTTTTTTCGTAGAACTTCTTTTAAATTGGCACAAAGTATTATAAGCAGCTGCAAAGTCAGACCAGTTTGCGGTAATTTTTCAGATAGTTGATAATCGTCAGGTAATTTAAAAAGAAAATGTCTGCGTTTTAAAAGTTAATAAAACTCCGGTAATGTTAAATTGATTGGAAATAAAGTATAAAAATAAATAAATAGAGTTCTTTCGACTGTATTTTGATAAGCAATCTAGCAGAAATACTCTATTAGAATCATCTCTAAAATTTTGATGAATTACCAAACAGCAACTCCTTCCTACTAGACTTTTAAGTTACAGCATTTTTTGTTTTCACTAGTTGGAAAAGTCTCATACTTAATACATGCTTTATATCAACAGTCATAACTCTTACTCGCTGCTAGCCGACGGTGGCATGCATGCCTACTCAACTGTAGCTTGCGGCTGCCTAATATTTTTTCGTACAAATTGTGCATCATTACATTCATTAAAAAATTACCTAAGTATAAATTTGAAAAAATAAAATACACTATATAAAACAAGCCGAACAATGGAACAGTTTGTGCACAAAACTTACAATAAGCTTTAATATATACATATATAATATATTAAAGATAATGCCTCCAGGCTTATATTCGTTACCGCAAATCACTTAAGACGCGTATACACGCTACCCCCGCCGAATAACTACGCTTGTCAACTCGCAACCTTCCCTTGAAGTTTCTAGAAATACTTGATAGACATGGTACACATAACATCGATCCTGTTAGTTATATTCTACACAAATATTGAAAGTAGGTACTGGGCATTAATTCTATTGCAGATACAAATATGACTGACAAACGTTAATTTACTAAACACTTAAACAACACCGATGCGTAAATATGCTGGCACGGCAACAACCGAGTTGATAACATCCAGAGTCTACATATTTTAAAATGAATCAACCAACAGTACGCAACTCTCATTCCACGATGGGTTACAATTCAATTCAGTCAATTTTGTGTACTTACTCGATATCAATATAAAGTACCCTTCCTAGCGCATTCTGTAAAACTAACACTTAGATAATCATGAATAGACTAGTACGGTTACAGACACTTAATAAAACTACAAGTTTCGGCCATCGTGGGTAGATTCAACTGAAGTCGATAAATTGGTTTCCGTTGAAATGGAAATGCAATATTATTTTAGGTTTATCATGTACACTGATAAAATAAAATAGGTAGTTAAGAGATATTAAAACTGGTAAGAATAAATGCTTGATTGAGTCTGTACGCTTTTTGTAAAATGTCCTCAATCAGTATATTTGTTATAGAGATCAATCAATGCGAATTCTAACATGTCCAGAAATAAGGTCTTACGGTTCGTATATGAAGGTGTTCTCGATCCTTCTTAATCTTTTCGCCGCCACGTCAAATACAAGATAATAATACAAGAGGCGTCACCCATACGCCAGACTTCTAAATTGCGATGCCTTAAGAGGGTGCATCCGTGCTGAGCTCGCAACGTCGCATTTTTGGTGATTTTTTACGATTATTTCACAGAAATTGAATGAAATTATCAAATATCCGTCTGTAGTGCACTTCGTTTTTAGACACATTAATACACTAAAAACGAAGTGCACTACAGACGGATATTTGATAATTTCATTCAATTTCTGTGAAATAATCGCAAAAAATCACCAAAAATGCGACGTTGCGAGCTCAGCACGGATGCACCCTCTTAAGTTGAACCTAAACTCAATTGAACGAAGATTGCTTTTGCACTGAAGTAATGGACGTATTAGGTCGTTGGCGTCGAAAAGGTTAAATGTACTTCAAGGTAGGATTACTAATCGTATCATTTTAAGCCATAGCGTATTTGAGTAGGTTATTTCAGTCATAACCTTCCAGTGTCTTTCGGAAATCACTGGCATAATACGTTGGTTCTTAAAGCCGACGTTCACTTGTGCTGAGCTTGCACATTTTGTGCAAATAGCTTGCACGCATTTTCATGTTTGCATGAAGTTTGACATGCGCAAGCATGCTTTTGCCCAGCTTTAAACGCATGAAAATTACTACTCACTAGTTTCTTTATATTTGTAGTTCCTGGTGGTTATGCGGCGCATGCGCGGGGTGTGATGGTGTGTGTGGATGCGGGTGGGGGTGGGGATTCGCCGCGGGTTGGGGGAGAGGCGCCCTCTGTTGGAGGTGGACCAGAGCGGATAGCAGCCGCGTGTTGGCTTCGTCCAGCGCCGCGATGCGGTGTTCCTGAGCCTCGATGACGCGTTGCTTGTGGGACAGCGCGGCGGCCATCTTGCGTTGCTCGCGCCGCAACTCGTCCTCCACACTGATCAACCTGGTCACGTTTAAAAGTTATTTGCGAATTTATTGACGCAAAAGTAATGTACTCGTATTCGCGGTGGCATGGCGGTCATAATGGAATCTCGAAATTCAACGGCTACTCAGAAACCGCTATGGAATTATTCAGTAAAATCTCGTAATTTCGTCTGCCAGATCGGAGGATTCTGTCAAACAAAGCCTAGGGTAAAAACTAGTAGTGCATATTAGTCGTATTAGTCCAAGATCCCAGAGCGAGTACATAACTTATTTTCACACTTAGGTTCTCAATAGCGTCACTTGCGCTTTGAATAACCTGCGTGCTTGTGAAAGACAACTAAAAAGAAATGTTATTTTACTTATTTTTGTATGGCTGATTTCAAAATATATTTTGTACAATATTATTCTGACGTTTTTAACTAACCCTGAATAACTCATAAAATTTACAGATATATGTAACAAACTTTGCGTTTTGTCTTTTTCTGACAAAGGCAAATGTCAAAGTGACAGATAAGATTAAGACTAATTGAAGCTCAACAAGAGTATGAAAAAGGGGTGTGTGAATTTTTTTTTTATCGTATGTATGTGTATTGGTTTGCTTCAGTTGTTTGTGGCAGCGCGCTTACCTGGTGATGACAGCTTTCATCTTGGAGTCGGAGGGGTCTTGCCCCGACTCAGCGGGGCCCAGGCGCCCGCGCAACAGATCCACTGAGTTTTTTAGCCTGTCGATCTCGCGTTCATACTGCAACGGAAACGACAATTTGATACACACTTGTTCCTCAGGAATATACTGTCAATAGAGCAACAGTGTTATATACCATTCGTACTTATTTTTCACTATTGTTTATTATTAGGGCGCGAGTCTCTAAGATCTAGTTTAAAGATCTAGTTAAGTCGCGGGAAGTCATCAAATGCGAGTTGCTCATTGCCAAGTCTTATGGAGGACTTATGACGTCTCTCCGTCTTCGCAGTATTCGCTTATCACTATCCCGCGGGAACTATGCGATGGACTGAAACTCTCTGTGTACCAAATTTCATTAAAATCGGTTCAGTGATTTAGACAGACAGAGTTACTTTCGCATTCATAATATTAAGTAGAGATGAAAACTAAGGTAAGTGAAAACTAATGCTTTAAGTAAATTTCTTTTTTTAAATACCTGTTCAATAGTCCTGTGGTGCTTGGTGCGCCGTCGACCCGTGGTGCTGTACAGCGTGTCTTCGAGCTCATCAGAGCTGTCTGTGAGCTCTCGCGCAGATTCCAAACTCAGCCGCCTCTGGAGCTTCTCTCTGCCAGGATCGCGAGACGTCTCCCTCACCACTTCCCTCGGAGCCTCGCGGAGAGCCTCGCGCGGAGCCTCGCGGGTCCCCGCGCGGTCGCTCGCCTCGCTCGAGTGAGACTCGCGACTAAACAGCATACACGACGGTGACTCCCGCCGCTCACGCGCGTAATATTCCTGATGCCTTTCCAAGTCCTCGTTCAAACGGCTGCTCGACATTTTGGCGCCAGAGTACGCGCGGTCTAACGGATAGTTCGTTTCGGAGATGGTGCTCTCGGGTAGAGAATACTTTTCTGGTGAGTTCTTCGAGTTCTCCATGTTGAACAGAGCCTTCTGGCTGCGGGAGATCTGCAGGCGGTACATTTCCTTGTTGACTTCCTCGACGTTGGAGTCGGAGCGAGTGACGGGGTATTGTTCGGTGGAGATGTGGTGGGGTTTGCTCTCGTATAACGAGTCCCCGCGTTGGCCGAAATGCTTGTAGGGCTGCTGGCCCGTGGAGTACGAGAGCATGGGGTTGGTGCGCGGCATGCGGGTCTTGCTCTTGCGCAGGCTCGGGGAAGCGGACGACTCGTCGCGCGGCGAGTGGCTGTGGTTGCTCCGTTGGTACACGTCCTCGTAATTGTTATCTCTAGTTATCTTGCGGTGGGTATTGTTGCGGTTCTGTTGGTCATAGCTTCTACCCTCGTCGTTGAAGTTGGTAGAGCCCTCTTCGGAGTTGGTCTCCACGTTGTCCGTGCTCAGAGCCTCCTCATCGATCGATGAACTGGACGAGCCGCAAGGACACCGCTTGGAGTTCCTGTTGTCAGTTGGCTTCTTCTTCTCCGGGGACTGGCGGTCTTCCATGTTGTACACGGGGTTGGTGAACACGAGCGGCGCCATTTTAGCGTTCGCGTTGGCAGCGGCCGCCGCGTTGTCCGCCATTGTAAAATTTTGAATCCCATATTTCTGTATGTCATATTCGATTTTCTGCTGGACCGGGCTCTTCGGGAAGAACTTTTCGTTCTTGCTGTCGTAATACTGTTTGTCCCTTTGTTTTTGGTAGTTGAGTTGCGAGTAGCGGCTCATAGGCTGGCCGCCGTTCTCGTACGGCTGGTGGTGGTGCGCGGTGTTTTCGATGGGACTAGAGCTTTGGCTGTAGGTGGCTATGCTTTGGTAGCCGGAGCTGGCGACGTTGGAGAGACCGCTGATAGACACATTGGAGCCATTGTTGGTGTACGCCTTGTTCCCGTTTACAATATTATTGTTGTTGTGCTGACTTTGGGATAGGCTCTTTTTGTTCATGATAAGTTTGTCCTCGACGATGTCCGAGTCGTCAGCGTACTTCAAAAGATCTGATAGTTCTTCAAGAGTGGCCGTGTCCCTCATGAGGTTGTGCATGTCGCTGGAACAGTAGTTGTGGTTGACGTTGTCGCTGCTCGGAGAGCGCTCGGGGCCGGGATAGTTGGCGTTGTGGAAATGTGTCGGCTGTTGGTAGTTGTTAGGCTTGTAGCGTTCTGGGAAGCGGCGCTCGAGGCTTTCGCTGACGCCGTTGCTTATGCCTTTAGGGTATTGGTCGGAGCCAAATCCAATTTGCACGACTTTGAGGTTGACGCAGTGTTCCTGGTTGTTATACTGGGAGCTGTACCGGTCAGGGTTCACGTTTTGGGGACTCGATCCGTATACGTTTCTGGGTAGAGTCGCCGAGCGGAGGTTGCAGCTGGGTGACTTCATGACGCCGGCGTATGCGTTTTTGTATTTGGATTCTTCGGCGTTGGATTTTGAAGGGCTTATGTTGAATTGGACGCCGTTTTTGTTCATGATCGGAGAGCTGTGCGCGAAGTTGGTGGGCTCGATCTTGGTGGGCGTGTTGCAGGTGGGGTCGTTGAACCGGAATATGTTGTCTGTGGGCGCGGGCGCGACGTCGCCACCGGCCAGACGCTTGCTCAGCTCATCTAAGATGTCGGTCAACGGCTCAAGCTCCTGGAACAATAAAAAGCAGTGGTCACATGGTGCAGCTTAAGAAGTAGTCGAACATTCCATCTTTAAATCAAAAAGTAAGTAACTTACTGTTATGAACTGAACTATTTATTTACAAAAGGCAGCCCAATTTCATATTTATACAAATAAGTGATCCCTAGCAATTATCCAGTCAAAAAAACTGGTTGTCTATAAAGTCGGTTCAAAGACGATAGTTTTACGTGATAACGATAAATGTATCACAAGCCGACGCTTGGGCCGATCGTGCCTCTCTGCTTACTCCGCGCTCTCGCTTGCATAAGCTGATGTCATGCTTTTTCGTGAATGCAGCCGCGTTCGTCGATTTATAAGACGTTATCACGTCAAAAGTAACTCCAACTAGGCACAGGCCACAGCAGCTAATATATTTATCCTATTGATCGTGTATTTTATTTATGGTACAAATCAGTTCTCACCTGTGTCCTTCCTCCGGGCAATTTAGGCAAGCTGTCCACAAGCAAAGCATGCAGTGTTGCCAGCTGTTTCCCCAAGTCTACATGAGGCGCCCATTCCGGGTCAGCTTCTACCGCCTCGACGGCGGAGCCCTGAGACGCGGACGAGTTGCGTTTGCTTCCGTCCTGGTTTTGCTCTTGAGGACGCATCTGGAAATAAGGGAAATTGTCGGTTAGCGACATCTGTTATTGATTTTTGAAGTGAATACTTCAACAGCGCTGAGCACTTTTTGGGATGGGTAAAAAATGTTAAACTCGCGTCAGGCGTAAGACGGAGGGAGAGTTTAAGTACCAGGATATCAGAATCCTCTAAGAGCTTATTTCGAAATACGAATAAAGCCAGTCACGTTCGATTTTTGAAGTGTACATGATTTCGTCGCTTTAACGTATGTGCGTTTGGCCTAGTGGTATAAGGTGTGGAACGCACTCTGAGTGCGTTCTCTCAGGTAACCAGTTAAATCTCGTGTAGAAAAAGTTTTTTTTTCTTTTTGCACGAGTGTGCGTGTGTGTAGTTTCACTTCTGCCGGCACTCTTCAAGTTCAAAGTAAGCCTTCTTTATTTGTATGATATTTAGGTTTCATCTTAATTCTTATGATGGCCAGCTTGCGTACTTACCGAAATAGTTCGTAAGAATGCTTTCATGTTGGGCGCCTCCTGTTCTAAAAAGTCGTTGAGGAACTCCATAAAAGCCTCTTTGCCTTGGAACCGGGTAAAGTTAGCAAGGGTCTGCAGTGTTTTGGCGACCAACGTCAGGTTGCGAGCGGCGCGCTCGTTCGGGTACTCTGTAACATGAGACAGTTTGCTAGTAAACATAGCGGTTCAAGCAGTCACCGGTAGATGGCGCTGTAAACTAAGTTCGTCTCACCATGAGTAATCCCAAAGAGACTCGGGGACAGAATAGCCGGGCATAGGAATCGTAGGAAAATAGATGCGCTTATCAAGTTGTCCGATATATCCTCTCGGCCCATTGCGATCAACCTGCAAAGAACATAAACAATCTTCATTATAGCGCCATCTGTTGTCAAGTAGCAACACTAAATCTAAGAAATTTGTCTCGTAAAGTTGAGGTAACAAACGACGTTTTATTTGGAAAAATCCAAAAATGGGAACGAAATCGAAAAAAAAATAAAAAAAAAATGAGAATATCATTCGCTGAGTACCAAAACTAATACAAATATTGAAAGTATAAAAGAATATAAAAGGGTTTCGCACGGCTGGCAGGTAATCACAAACAAAACAATCATTTCGCACAACAAAACATAGGCATGTAAACAAATCGCTGCGTCCTGCGGAACACAATTCGTCACGGTGTTGTCATCGCATTAAAAACGTTACTAATTTTGAACATACCGTTTTTCCATTGTAGCCGGGCGAAGGTCTCCCTCGGCAAGGTCTTCCGTCTTCGTGCATTTCCGGCGGACCTCGGGTATCTCCGTGACCCTATAATCTGCCGAACAGTTTGGATAGTTCATTGCACATACCTCTCACGGAAGGTCGCGAAACAGTCCCTCAGTGGTGGGGGGAAGCGAGGGGCGGATGCTGAAATGGCTTTCCAAGCCAGTGTGACCGCGTCCCTCAGAGCGGTCTGTTGTCGCCTCAGGGCCGCGCCGCTGCCAGCTCGTAGGGGGTCCACTTCGCATTCCGCCGCACCAGGCCCGGCGGCCGCAGCGACCGCTTCGCTTAGAGTGTCCTGTCGGCGAAATAGGATAGTGTATACATACACCTTTGTTGCCTTTGAATTGCCTTTTATTTTAATTTTGCTTTCATCTCCAGTCTATATACGTCCCACTGCTGGGCACAGGCCTTCTTTCAGAACGAAAGGGCTTGGGCTATAGCCACGCGATTTTGCTTTGCGAGTATAATATACAAGCTACTAGAACATCATATTCAATAAAACTAGCTTTTTAATTTTTGCATTAAAAAAGTCATTTGCTACGCAGTCAATTAGAGCTGGTCAAAAATCATCACAATACCGTAAGCAAACCATCACCATTATAAATGGGAGCATTTCTCATACTTCCATACTCGTTCAACGCTCAAGAGCACATAACAATGAGCATTCATCAGTTTTCAAAACAGTCTCCACATACCTGCAAGCTTATTACGTAACTCGCCCGCGATCACCATCGTCTTCATTTTGACAGTTCATGTATGGGCTGACAATTGGCATCGGAATCAGCTAGCTGTCACATTCGTACAAGAACTGTCAAAATCAAAACGATGGCGAGTGCGAGCGATTTACGTGTAATAAACCTGCTGACGTGTACTAAAGAAATATCGAAGGCTCAACTAACCTGTAGATACTGATCGCCGACCAGTTTGAGATATGCCTCCATGCTCTTGGTGGCGAGCGAGTTCCCCCGGAACGTGAGGGAATGGTCCCCGGTGCGACGCACGTCTAAAGCGACGACATCGGCGAGGTAACGCGGCGCGAGGCCCGCGCCCGCCATGCAAAGTACAAGGGCGCAACCGATGTCCTCCTTGGCTTTGACACCTGTAGAAGTAAGGGCAGTTGTCGATAGATGGCGCTCGCTGTTGTTGAGTATGTCATTCATAACGATAGGTGACGCTCGTTGGCGTTTTGTACGACAGTTAAGTAATTAAGGTGCGACCACACCGCAGCTTAAAAAACGGCGACGTTACCGCGCAACAAAATGTATGAAGAAACGGTGAGAAAACGTGACGCCTACGACACGTTACTGCGTATACGCGGTGTGGTCGGACCTTAACAGAGTGTGTCTTAAAATCAACTATGTATTAGATAAAAGATATTGCAATTATTGAGACAGGTCTTGTGAAGATGTCTTGTATCTGATAATCAAACCCTTACCGATAACAGGTTCCAAATACTCGCAGAGCCTCTTATAATTCTTCTTCAGATAATCAAGGAATCTGGCATAATGGTCGAGTGGGAGGACGTCCACGCTCTGATAGCGGCACTTGATGCGGAGCGCGGGCACGGGGGGCGGGGGGGCGCGACCCCCCGGCGATTGGGGTTTGTCCCCCCCGGAGAGAGGGTACCACCGCTCGTTGAGGTATCGGGAGGATACGTCGTCGACCGGGATGCGAACGGTACCTGGGGAAAGATTTGAGTCAGACACATGCGAATAAAAATGAAATTTTTAGGGTTCCGTATAAGTGCCGGCACGTAAGTCTAGCGATGGCCTTGTATGCGCAGAAGTATAAAATACGGTATCCGTGGGTGCGCAGATCCCCTCCACGTGACTCGTCATCGCTAGACTTACGTGCCGGCACGTATACCTCAAATGGAGAAAACGGAACCCTTATAGGATCACTTTGCTGCCCGTCTTCCTGTCAAGACCCATTTTCTCAGGAACACGCAAAGATATAAGTTAAAATTAATACCTAATACTTAGGCCTGCGGCAAGCTGTGACAATTTCAACCTCTCTGAGTCAACTCAATCAAAAGACACAGTACAAAAAGGTATTTCCATACAATTTTCCGTGCTCTCAAAAACTAAGGGGGTACTTCCAGTAGTCCTATACATTTGAAATTTTGTATGAAGGTAGCTCGTAGTAATATGATTACTAAGTATAGCACAAGTAAATGAGTCTACAAATCTATGTAAGTAACCAATATAAAATGATTTCACACAGTAAATGTTGCTTGGGAGCAGGGCTCTGCTAACACTAGATTTCATATTTAATTGCCGAATTTTTTCATCAAAATCATCTCACTTGGAAGTTGGTCCAAAAAGCACTTACCGACTAGCGCGTGCTTGTCCCGCTTGCGCGAGCGCCGCTCCGGCTCTCGGTACACGTTCACGTTTATCGCATGCACCGCCTGCAGCCCGGTGAACTCGTACACCTCGCCCCAGAAACACAGCTCCGACTTCAGCTTAGACGACGATCTGGAGCAAGATACGTGTTGACGGGTGTAAATAATACACAACACATGGTAGTCACATAGGAGCGTCCTCACTGAGATGTCGAAAAAAAATATCGAATAGTTACAAAGCTTACATTTATTTTTCGTTTACTAATAGTGACGTCACCTCGGTGGTCAGTTTCACTCCCGTGAGATTTTTGTGTATAAATGTTTTTATATGATATCTATCGAAATACTACATTAAATATGTGTTATGCCAGACACAATATCCACCAACACATCAGCAGAATTGCGTTTTTGTTGTATGAACGGCTGCTTGGTCCGGTGCACCCTGGGCATCGGTTAATGATTTCCTGGCAGTTTCTGAGGGGTATCATTTTCCGTTGGGTAAGAGCCCGACAGGGGGGTCTTTTGAACGTGTTACCATCCTTACAACGTTGCCGACATTTTTGTTTTGAATATATTTTTATTACTTTGAAATTAGCGAAACTGTCGTCGTAATGACGACCCGGTACGCCACAAATAAGAAGATGTTTTAAGGTCCTACCACCAGTGTCAATTGACAGCTCCCTCGCAACTTCGCTCGCTTTTACTAATTGTTGACGAGCGAAGTACAGTGGGATGACGTAAGGTATTTTCATTCTCACCTGTTCTATTTGGTAAACAAAATTCTAACCTCAAAATGTCTCATTTTTGTTATTTTTTAACTATTTCATCGTAAATAAAGGAACTGGAGATAAAATATCAGCAAAATTATGTACAAAATATTGCCTCAGGTTTATTTGAAAATATAATACACCTGCGAAACTCGATATTTACAGCACGTCTATAAAATAATAACTCCCTCTGTATTCATACAATAAATTGTGATGAAGTGCAGTTTCAATTCACAATGCATATTGGCATTATCCATTAATAAATAGAATACCTATTTCTAATCCCATTTCTCTGCGGAGATGGTTATGAGGACGGGGGCAAGGCTTAATGTAATCACACGAACGAAGCCGCAAGTATGCGTTAACAATCCCAACTATCTGATTGGCTCAGGTAGGCTGAAAACCAATTCACTTACGTTTACGGCTTTAATGATGATTTTATATTTTTAACCGACTTCAAAAAAGGGAGAAGGTTCTGTGATCGACTGTACTTATGTATTTTTATGTAGTTACACCGATTACTCCGTCAATTGTGGACCGATTTTTAAAATTCTTTTTTGTTTGGTCTCATTGTCACCAAATCAGGATTATGATGATGGGATCCTGGAGAAATCGAAAGCAACCCCTAAAATTTTATAAGCACACCTTTAGCGATTTTGAAATTTTTGACACCAAATCAAGTATTTACATTCAGAAAATATAATATGGTGGACTGGACATGATGAAGAAGACCGCTGATGGCCAACGAAACTCATCAAAGCTAAGTAATGCTTGCGCGGCTATAAGTGATCTCGATTAATATAGATAAGCGACTGAGAAGAAACTTGTTTAATAACTGTTTCGTTCCAATATAACGCTTATTATTCAAAAGTATTTAGCAAAACAACAAATAACGATACTTGTTTTGCAATATACAAGACTAGCTAATTAAATGACGAAGTTTCATTAGGCAAACGATAATGATGAATTACGCTACGCCAGCTCACCAATTGCTAAACCTGAAGTACCATGAGTCACAACTTGTTCCACAACTTCGATTAATCTTTAGAATAGCTTGTTTATTTCGTGATTGTAAAAAAAACTGCCATTCTGTTGAGTTTACTAACTGGATTTAAGTAGTTTAAAAAAGTAAAAGATTTTCGTTATAATACAATTTGCATTATGGTAAATACTCAATTAACCCTGTAACCGCCAATGTCTAATAATTATAATAAATAGGTATAATAAAGAAATAGAACCTTCAAAGTATCCAAACCCCAATTTAGGGTGCCTTTCCACCAGAGATGTGCTAGCTATGCTGCAAGGATGCGAAGGCTACGCTACGTAACTATGGGACCGTTTCCACTAGTGCTAAGTTATGTAGCCCGTAGCATTAATTGAACCAGTTCTCACCAGTGCTATGCTACATATTTCTACAGACAATGTTATAAGAACAGGAACGCGTGGACCTCAGAAATCTGCTCATCAATTCACGTACACTATATTTCCTGAAAAAAACCTGTATCAGCTAACTTAAACTAGATGACAAATACAACGTGTTAAGGTCATTTTCAGCTATGACGTGCAGCGGGAGTTGCCAGGGCAGGTAGTACGTACAAACTGTGTTGCGTCACCTTCCCGCGACTTCGCACTGCCTACCCTGCCTGCCACTGTACGCCACTGATTTTCAGGAGGTGCTTACCTCGCGTAGAGCGTATCATCCAGCAAAATCTCGCAGTAGTATCGCTTCTTTGGTGGGATGGCCTTTGCTTCCAACAGCCAAAGCTTGACGGAGCGCTCACAGCGCCGCGTGCGCATCTCATCCGGTCGCGCCGCCTGTCGAAGACTGCAAACAACACAAGTCTATACTATCCTACTGCATAGGTATTTTTACTCTTTACTCGATAAAGGCTCAAAAAACTTCATTTTGTTTCTGGCCAGTGGTACAATGAGAGTTAAAAACAATTAAGAAAATTGACATACTTCGAGTATTAGTACCAAATTATTATACGCTAGTATTTACTCAAATGGTTTCTGGTTTACGCAATAATAAATGTTATTTTAGCTGCTATTTATGCTAAATGGTGCTGCTACAATAGTGGTCAGTTGCTTGATTAAGTCGTTTAGCAATGATTCAGTAGACTGCATTTGCGTCCTACCTGTATATCCAACGATCGCGTTCTTTTCTGGAGGCGCAAGCAAAATATCGCGGGGCACGATTTTCAGCGCTCAGCGCGAAGCAGTGTGGTTTGTCCAACACTGACGAGTGAAGCGCGCGAATTTCCACCTTCAAAACAAAAAACACAATCCATCATAAAAATACAACTACCAAACTAGCATCTTTAAGCTCGGACCGCTTAAGCGATCTATCAAACTTATATACAACGTTAGACAGGGAACGGACAAACTAAATAACATTTGATCTAAAGAGCTTTGAGACCCTTTCAATTGGGCACAGATCAAGATAAAAAAACAAAAGAAATCATCAAAGAAACTAAACCCACTTGATTGGGCGGCCCCAAGTCCATGGTGGAGACTGCGGGGGACTGCGCCGATAATAGGCTCTCGTGAGATCTGAAACAATCCAATTTACGTGTTATATCAACCGCCAAGTATTTCAATTTGTAATAAATACGAGTGATGAACTTGTTTCGTGCGCTCGCAGGGAAGTAATTAAAGAGCAACCAGTAAATAACTCGAACAGACGGGCGGGGCGACACTCCCACATATACAAAATTACAACACCTAGCGCCTGGTTAACGTAGTAGGTAATGTCACGACACGTCGCTAAATACGTGTCGCTGTATAAAAAATACCGCACGTTCCTGCTTCGCATTTCGATTGGGGGTTCAACCCCACGACAATACGCATAATTCGATAGGAAACGTACAAAGGAAGCGCTTTGAAACCTAACTAATTTCACTTTATTGCACTAATCAAGCCGCTTTGGAGCCGTACGGGGTTTGCGGTGCCTATTTTTAGAGTAAAACTAAGTGGAAGTCCTTCTAATCGTATTAAGTCCAGAATAAATAATAGGCTAGTTTTCATCTCATAAAATTGTACAGTTCCCGCGGGCGCGCGATAAACGTATTCTCCGCAGACGAAGTCGCCGGCACAGCACAAGCTAGTTATAAATATGTAATATAATACGAAAATGACACTAATGATTTGCTTTGTTTATAATGCAACATGAAGATTGTCTTGTATAGAATCTAAAGAATTTCTCCTCAGCAAAGAAAATAACATGGTGCTTCAACACAGTAATTTTGATTGAAACGAGCTATACGCTGACATTATCGAAAATTACAAAGGGAAACTGCCATGAAATTACAATTGTGGCAGCCGAGGACGGGGGAGGCGATACATACGACCTTAAGATATTTGCAAAAGACTCCCGAGAGAGGAAAATGGCGGTGAAAACGTGTACAATACGTCAAGTAAAATTGGGAATAGGCTGTTGCTACGGCAGCTTCGTATTCCGATAACCAATGTCAGATAAAAACGTTTTTATGAATTATTTATTAATCTATTGTACTCGGCATTTCGCAATAGGTTTTCAAAAGCCTACTTAACTATTCTACCTACACCTACCTAACTAAACGCGTAGTGTCTGTCAATTAACTAACTTTACTATCCGCACTACGAACGGCTCATTTCGTGAAACAGTGCATACAAATCATTGGTACGGAAGAAACTAAGTAATGATTTAAAAAAGTGCTCTCGAGTGCGGCTGTTATTCTCACAGTTAAACCAGTTTATAGTACAAGCTTAGCACTCGCAACTGACCAATCGGAGGTGGTGATTTGCTGTCAACGATTACTCTATTCGACGAAGCGGATGCAGCCAATCATTCGTAAGGTAACCGATACGAATTAAAATGGCAACCTAACCGTGTGCAGTCCTGAGCCTGCGCAGCATCTAGTCACTTTGATTCTAGTCGATTCTTATACATATATCACATATAGCTTTGGTTGTAGGTACAAGTATATCCCATAAGCTGTATCTGCAGATATCAGATATACCACAGATTAAGTAAGCAAATATCACGATTTGTACTGAATTGGTTTTCGTGCCGACTGTGATGTCAGAGCCGAAGTTTAGTGACGGGAAATCCAAAATGATTCTAAAGCAGCGACGCCGATGCCCTTTCCCTGCTGCAATTGAAACGATTCAACTGGAGCCGTCGCCCCTCAAAATGTCTTCGTATTTTCAATATGTAGGTATGTAACAAACCTCGTCGCTTGGTCGGACAGACACGCGAAGTAGATGCATTTGCGTAATCTATTTAGCAGAGCAGCCGAAGTGCTCATCAATTGAGCACGTATACGGTCTTAACAAAACGGTCGTGTTTTGTTTATGTCCTTTTGGGCATCTTAGTCGCACTGATATGTTTATTGACGAATTAGGGGATACACTCGTACATTATTTCACCAACCGCCACTTTGAGAAATGGATCATTTCACAAACTTATATTTTAGAAAACCTATTATATGCTAATTCGTAGTAAGGGATATAAAGACGTGATTTATGTATGTATGTATATTTAAACTAAACTATCCAGCAATTAACAAAGGCTGTCCCGGGGGAACTATGCTATTTTGAGGAATAAAAACTATCCTGTCCTTCCACTGGACTGAAACTATCTCTATATGTACCAATATCCAGAAAAAACAGACAGACAGAGAAAGTTACTTTCGCATTTATAATATTACTACAGTTTCTATATCTATGGATGGAAAAGCAGTTTGATACGCAAAAGCAATGACTGTTATTGTTACCTGGATGTTCGCAATGCATGTGTAGCCGGATGCGTGTTGCCAGCGGCCAGCGCGCGATCCCTCTCCAACTTTGTGGCGGACTTGGTCCTCTTCAGTGGATTGTTCCGGAAAGACCGTTTCGAGAAGAAGAAGGAGGCGAGGCGCGAGGGGCTGTGCTGCGCCTGGGCACCCGGCACAGGCGTGCTCGGCGCAGAGCCGCGGCGACACGCTTTTTCGTACGATGTGTCTGAAAGAATGAGAGCAGGTCAATAATTTGCTCTAAGACAAGAACTCGGAGACATTGTCTAACGAACTTGGTGTCGCATTCGCGATTATTTTCTGTCAAACAGTTAAGACTGAGGGTAGAAAGAGACAGTGAATGGGATTGCCAGCGCCTGCGTGTTATACAATTTAATAAGGCCCCTGCACACTATTATTTAACGTGGATGCATCCATCCCTTTCGCACTGGCCTTTGCTTTACAGTACCATGGCAAAACGTAGAAAAGGGATGGAAGAGAAAGGGCCGCAGCGCATCGTATCTAAAAGATACAAAAAAAAATTATCAACGTTTACATACGTGTGGCTATAAGACAAGTTAGTCAATAAATTCAGCTTAGTCAGAGATAAATCACACGTATCGAAATCACCTAAATCGAAACAAATTGGTATCGTAATGTGTATTCTTTACGAGTATATAACAAGTTAAAACGAAAATGCAATACTAATTTATGGAGACTTGGGCAAAGTTTGATATGGACCCAAAGTACTACCCAACGCCAGACACTAATTAAGTAATTTGCGCCATTACATAAAACATAAACTCGTTTATTACTCATGCGGTGAATGAGGGCCTGGCTGTTTATTATCGCTATCGCGAATCTACAAATTCAACTAAAAATATTGCACTGAGTCATACATTGTCAGTTCGAATTTGCAAAGAGTTATAGCTACTCATAGCCTTGCATGTCATAGCGAGCGTGATTGCAACAATCATAGTGATTATGGCTGTCAGGGTTTCTCTACGTATGAACACGTTAAGATATTATTGATATTGACATATAATTCATTTCAGATAACATTAGACATGCTTAAAACAAGCTGCACACAGGAAAACGTGTGTTAAACACATTCAAAGTATGCTGCAATGCACCTCACCAATACGTATTCCATAAATGATGAACTTCAGTGACAAGAACTTAATACTAAGTATGAAACAGTCGAATAGAAGTAAACTAAACCTTTTGAAATAAATACGGCAATTCAAAACTCTCTAATTAATTTTTGCAATAACATTTTCTTTCTAATATTTCAATCTTTTGACTGCCACGATGATAACTAATACAGTCAACTGTGTATGTGTATCTATGTATATGTAAAACGGTTTAAAATTACGTTATTACGACTTCGACAAAAAATACAATTGACTGTAAACTCCATTTCAAAGGAA
This sequence comes from Pandemis heparana, assembly GCA_963854515.1. Lineage (NCBI taxonomy): Eukaryota > Metazoa > Arthropoda > Insecta > Lepidoptera > Tortricidae > Pandemis > Pandemis heparana. Next base: position 28,862,756 of record OY978006.1, on the reverse strand, counting down.
TCTGACTACCCCGCTAACACGTACGGCCGAATCCCTTGTTGATATTATAATCAAAAATAATATTTCGATCCATGTGACACAAGCCTGTGTCCATGTCAGTTGACAATTAGTTCTATAAGATTGTCAAATGCATTTAAATGGGGTACTAGCTCGTGTCAAAATCAAAATGTTATCTGGAACGAAGTAAGTTGTACGCGGGCAAGTGACACGGTATACGTACGGCGCGGCATCCGGCGGAAGTGGCGCGCACGCCGCCCGTGACCAACGAGCATGCCTCGGCAATGTCAAATCCTTGCGCTATCACAGCACACTTCAAGCATACACCAAACCCCCTTTTCAATTGTCTTTATCTATCACTTTAACATTTGCCTTAGCCTGACACAGACAGAAGAGATGGGGGCTTGCAACTTTTTGTAATTAAGGGGGTAAATAGTAATGCCACAAAATCATGTTACAATTGGCGACGCCGCCACTTTTATTGAATTGAATGTTGACGCCAAATTGTCGTTGCAATTGCACCATTAGTTCGTTTAGGCCAACGGATAAAGGTGCGACCACACCGCCGCTTTAAAAACGGTGACGTTACGGAATCGCAACAAAATGTATGAAGAAACGGTGAGAAAACGTGACGGATACGACGTTACTGCGTATACCCGGCGGTTTGGTCGCACCCTAAGTTTGTGGCACTATATTGTTTGATCGATTCCCTATAAAACTCTATGCACGTAAATACAGCAAATAAGGGTGCGACCAAACCGCGCGTATGCGCAGTGACGTGTCGTATCCGTCACGTTTTCTCACCGTTTCTTCATACATTTTGTTACGATTCCGTAACGTCACCGTCTTTTAAGCGGCGGTGTGGTCGCACCCTAAAGCGTTTCGTCCATTGTGTTTTGCATTGTGGTATACCAACGTATACCTTAACCTTAAATAAGAACGAATATTCATCTCTAAAGGAAAGGATCTAATAATTATAACATAAGACTAAGGGCCTGTTTCACCACTCCTTAACTGTCAGTTATCTATGATGACGTCTCTGTCTGTTTCGTAGTAATAAATAGAGACGGAATCATAGATGACTGACAGTTAAGGAGTGGTGAAACAGGCCCTAAGACTACCGTTTTAGGGTGCGACCAAACCGCCGCGTATACGCAGTGGCGTGTCGTAGGCGTCACGTTTTCTCACCGTTTCTTCATACATTTTGTTGCGATTCCGTAACGTCACCGTTTTTTAAGCGGCGGTATGGTCGCACCTTAATACGAGTATTCGCTTACTCTTAGCGAAAACACTAGCAAAAGCTTAAACAAACACTAAAATTCCCACACAAAAAATGGGCCTTTAAAAAACCTGGCTACTATAAAAACGTGTGATTTGGATCTCCACACTAAAGATACCGAACTAAATTAGAGAATTGAAACACCTTCATTACAGACACAAATATTTCTACAGTACTAACCTAATCCAAATCAAATCATATATTGTTCACTAGCTTCTGCCCGCGACTTCGTCTGCGTAGAATTAGCAATTGACATGTTTATGGCTATCCCCCGGGAACTATGCAATTTTCCGGGATAAAAAGTAGCCTATGTTTTATCTAGGGTACCAATTATCTTAGTTCCAAATTTTATCCAAATCCGTCCAGTCGTTTAAGCGTGAAGAAGGAACAAACGTACACACTCACTCACTCACATCGTCACATTCGTCACAAACTTTCGCATTTATAATATTAGTAGGATTACACACAGTACTAGAATAATATGCTTAGTATGTACTATTGACAGATTAACCATTGCTCCTTTCCTCGCCTTTAAATTTCATATTTAAAAAATATTTGCATAACATTTAGGGCTCCAGTGTCGAAGGCGGTCAACGGGTCGACGCCAACGTGCGAAGCAACAGATGTGCAAAGGCAAGGGGGACCATTAGAGATATCTAACGGTGACCGATAATTATACAACGTCATTTACGCCTGACAAGGCATGCCTTATCCCTTTGATATCCGTCTAATGATGTCCAATTAAAGTAATCGCTTAATTACAGCACTATTTAAAGTTGTTAAATTTATTTGACTGTCATAGTAAAACCGTGTTTATCAACTTTGAAATGGCGATATGCTAAGGGCTTGTAAATAATTAATTCAGATCTTATCGATTAATTTAATAAAATCAGAAATAAATATTCGCATTTAAATTTTTCATTCAAGTCAATGTTAGAGAGACTGCACCAAAATAAAATGAGCCAGCTCCGAAAAAAGTAGTATTTACTAAGTAAAAGGAAATGTAATTTTAGATTCCCGCCTTTGATACGTCTACAATCTGAGGGATCTGGAATAAAGTGTCAGAGACAGGGGCACTGAGGAAATTATTTTTCATGAGCATAATAAGCAAACGTGTAGTCCTTTGACTTACTTATTAAAAATAACAATTTAAGGGTTAAAAAAGATCCAGCTCTAAAAAAATACACGAAAATTAAACGCTGACTTCGTGAAGAGTTACAGATGCCTCTTGTAAGAAACAATAAAATTCGCGTCGACGTCGTTATGTTAGTGTAGTAAAACAACAAAAGATCGTTTTATTTAGCAAGGAGCGTCGGAAAGTGGATCGGTTGGCTCGCAGCCGCAATCACTAATTGCATACTTTGATAAGACCATGATAAAACGCCCACGAGGAAGTGCCACGCGACATTATGATAACGCCAGAATAAGTACTACAGATTTTATGTTTATATTACAACCATGTTATAATTATTTGCATTCGAGGCGGGAATAACAGCTAAGATAAAATGTTGTGGAAACACCGAAAGCCGCAATTGCGTGAATTCACGATTTCGATCCGATGTGGTTGGCGTCGTGTCGAACGATTTGATTACCTTTTCAAGTACAGAAAGGAACAGCAGGGCGATTGCGTAACAGATTTTGCGTCTACATCATATTCTGCTCAATCAGTATTGTATGAATTATATGAACTTAATGTTTGTTTTATTTAAAAAATATTAAATACCTCAATCATTCTACTTTTAAGACTATCGTATAAAGTGCGATAAATTTAAACTTCGAACTTTTAAGATCACACAGTAGTAACGTAACAACTACCTGTTCATTATGATTCACCAACATCAGAAAGCCGACCCGCCCTTATCATGCGCGCTACCAGAGATTTCGCATTTTGTATTGTAAGCTAAAGAACCAGTAATAATGGCTTTGCCTCCTTATATTGTTACGCAGGAAACTTGGCAATGTTTTGTTCCTTGACGTGTAATTAGTGAGCATTGTTCGTAACGTGAGTTGTCGAGAAGCGTACTACTCTGAAACAGCAAAGTCATTCATATTAAGGTGCTGTTTTGGCCTGAAGAACGCTTAGTAAGCGCACTTCAATAGCTTCCGCGCGTGTCTACACAAACACTATATTATCTGCTCGAGCGTTGTGATACATTATGTAATGGACTCGCAGTATTGGTGTTCTATACAATTAAAATGTATGAGATAAATAGTAAACTGTTGTAATGTTATGAGGCTTAAACAGATGCAAACAAGGGTTACACCGTTACGTCGAAGTCAATACAAAATTATCTAGCAACCACGATTCAATACTTCACTAGGTGCAACAAGGTTAACGAGCAATTTAATATTACGACACAATTGTGAGTGCGTCACGACACAATACAGTAATAAGTTATTTAACCGATAGGGGTTTATTAAATAATAATCGACATTGCTAAATTACGAGGGTCTTACCAGAGTGCACAGCAACATCGTCGTCGACATCCAAGTAGCCGCGTCGAATGCTTAGAGGACTATTGGCCATCTGCTCTTCGTGTTTTTTTATGAGAGCGCTAATCACACGACTCTCACCGCCGTTATTGTTCACAAACTTATCGTAGTCTTCGGTCAGATCCGTGACCACAGCCGTCTGCTCATCCGACCCGTCTTCGATATTTCTCGCGGTCACACTCCGCAGTAAAGAATTGCTTCTCGATAACTTTGTGCTCCGAGAACGTCGAATAAAATTAAGCCCTGACATTTTTCCGGGACTTCGACTCGGGCTGTCCGGTGTTATTGTTATTCTTGGAGTTTTGAATATCGAAGCAGAGCTGCTGCTGCCTCGAATAGGCGATGGCACTGTGAGATTTTGTGGTAACGTTTTTGATTTTTCTTTGCCCGGAGTAAGAAGTTTAGGCGAGTCAGGTATCAGTGATAAATTGGAATTTAATATCAAATTCTTATTACCGATGCTTGCCGTTGAGTTATTTAATTTATTTGATGAGATCGAGCCACCTAACGGAGAGAATATTTTGTCATATCGAGGTTCGCAGGATGTCGTGCTCCGTAACCTCGGCTTGCTGTGCCTCATGAGGCCGCTCTCGGCGACCAGCCGCGGACTGGTCAGGTCGCGCTGGCCTACTCTAGCCAAAGCTTCGTTCGAGCTCACAGTCGACGATAAAGGTCGCCGAAATCGACGTTCCGGACTGAATACGCTTATGTCGCTCTCGCTCTCAGTCAAGGACGAATCGCCACGATACGGCGTTTGCAGTCTGCCATTCTCTGAGAGATTCCTCCTTTTGTTTTTGGTGGGATAAGCTTCTATGTTCTGTCCACAGATGAGAGCATCTTTTTCTTCTTGAGTGAGAGGTAGATAGTTTTCGAAGCTTTCGAATAATGGCACATAGAAGACGGATCGGCGGCGGGTCGGGTCGTCGCCGGCGCCGCCGGGCGCGGTCGAGTTGGACATGGCGAGATGCGAGGCGGTGCGCTCTGAGGAAGCACGCTGCGTTAACGCCGCCTGCCCTCTGCAGTGTCGTCTCGCCACATCGCTGCTGCTGCAATTCGTCGCGCTATCAACTATTTCCTGATCAAAACGATTTCCAGCTTCACAGCTCGCTGCACCATATAATGAAATTGGTAACAGTTTAACTTAATTTAATTAAAAATGACTGAAATTTACATAGTTCTTGAAAGTCGGAATATTAAGAACACATTTAAAGTTAGAGTATAGGAATAAAGTAACTAGTTAGTAAAGTCATAGTGCATTGGTATTGATCGGAGCAATAAGTGTTTACACAGGGTAGTGCACTTCGTCAACGAGCGATAAGATTAGCTCTCAGTTACGACCAATAGTAGCGGTCCATTTCTGTCCACGCCAAAACAGACCATAAGTAAAAATAAATAATTACTGGATTAGCTAATCACTTGTTTAAAAAGTTCAACACATTTGTTTACCATAGTCGTATGAATAAAAATAAAACTTGATGCGGGAAATGTATAAACCTAAATACTGGAACACACGTGTTCATGTCGGTGCGAGGAGTGGCTGGTGTCGTGCGAATATATTTAGCTTCGCCCTATAGGATAGGTCGCCACACACAGCACTGCCACATAGATACAGCGCATGTAAGCCGCAATTAGATCGCAAATATACTCTGTTATTATATCTGGACGTGGGCGGGTGGTTGATAAAATATAAGGCTTTACCCATCAGAACGCGCGGACGGAAGCGCAAACTTATCCTGTAGTGGGTATGTTTTGTTGTCAAAATTAAGTGTGATTCACAGCTTGTTCCTACTCGTAAACCTCCAGCAGAATCTACTTTTCAAAAACTCAAAAATACGAAGACAGATTTGACGAGAAAATTCCTGTTATTCTTAGAACTATCACAGACGATTTGGTTGTATGAGGCTCGTTGTTCCCTTTTGGGATGACTGCATCACCGGACGTCGTGATGCACAGGCGATAATTGAACGTGATTGTAACTTTTAATCGAGCAAAGCTAAGCTGGCGTGACGAATGAGCTAAACTCGCCTCGAACGGCCGCTGACGTTACATTACAAACCAACTACCCCAGAATACTCAGTGAGTATCAAGTACCACTTCCAAATAAAATTGAATTTGAACACCTAAATAAACATCCCGGCTCCAAGTAAGTAAACCTTATTTAGATACAAGATTTAGCCGTCACGTATTTGTGAATGTTATTCCAAAGAGAAACGCTCGAGATGAGCAAATTCTACAAAACGTGATAATGCCAGAGTTCGCGTTATGAAATCAATATCAAACAGCCAGAGCGGGCTCTTGGAATAATATAAAAGTAATTCTGTTTTATTACACCGCAAAATCCAGTAATACCAGAGCTGGCATTGTGACGCAATAAAAGACGGACCCGCGAAGGAATAAAATACGCGGTGTACAAACATGAGCTCGTTGCAAGTGGCATGATTAAAGATTCTCATTCATTCAGAAGATGCGTGTAACAGCAGCCAGACTGGTTGAAAACAAGGAAACTGAGCCCGGAGTTTTGATTTACATACTCGTGATGAAGAATAACTTTTTCGCGACGGATACGATAATATTTATATTTGATTACAGATGGACTAAATTTAATTATTCAATTACTTCGTAAGTAATGTGGGCGAACAAACGCAACATTCAACCATGAATTATGATTCACCAAGCTGCGAAACGATCAGATCCGACTTCACCCGAGCTTACATAAGCACACAAGAACTTTGTAGCGAACTTGCAAACATCTCTAATTGATCAATATATTATTAAAAACACGCGTTGGTGCAAGCTTGTGCAGTTAATGACGAATTAATTATTATTATGGCTGCTTAAGTGGGCAAAACAGAAAACTTGTAAAAGATGAGCATCCCATTTAATTGAACTCAAGTATTATATCATTCATTTATTATATAGTCTATAGAAAAGGTACTTCCAACAGGCAGATCAGGTAAATGTGAATCGGTAGGTACAGAATAAAGGTTTAAAAGAAACGCGAACATTCCGTTTGAGTAGTTAAGCGCTCCTGCGGATCACTGTTCTCCGCATACCGGTTCAGGCTTCTGTGTGAAATATGAACACGAAAATAAAACAAATCGATGCTATTCACGTGTGGATGTTTTTCTCATGCACTTGCTGGTGAATATTCCCGTCGTTCCCGCTCCGGAATGGAATGATAAACGCCCTCGCGCAATTAGGATTTCTCTCGTCAAATTATTTTATTCCGTGTCGAATTTGGTTTACGTACCACTTTGTATGTATTATGTGACTCGTTTACAACGTTGGCAGGATAAACACATTTTTGATATTCGTGGAAAATAAATATATATTTATAAGCAATCGCAAGGAATAATATTTTAGTATAGCATATTTTTGATATGTGTTGTGATGATAATAAGTTCAATAGAGACATTAATCAGATAAGAAAACCAAGAGTATAAATCATAAATCAGCCGTAACAAAATTAGACACAAGTTTTGTTTTAGAAAGTGTCGCATTTACATAAACCGACTCATCTACGCATAAACCAGGAAGCAGTCGCGCAAACGATCAACCTAACCGCACTAAATAGCGTTGGAACAGGTGATAAATCGAGACCTTTCGTTGAGAAAGTTAACCAAATAGCTATTGCATGAGAGGTTAATAATAAAGATAAACGTTATAATTAATCTCTTCGCTCATATCACGAGGGATGAATTGTGGAATAGAAAAGCGATTATCTCTGACATGTTTATAAACCTAACACTAATAGATAATTAAATGTGTGCGTGTGTGCACATAACAACGAAACTGTATCCATCGTAAATACACTATTGAGGCTACAAGTAATTGTATTGTGCAGCATGTTTTCTCGGTTTAAACAATTTCATATATAATTTATCCGGCACGTTCTGAAGGAATCTGTCTAAGTATTTGTCAAAGACATTTCCGCCCGAGATTAGAGGCAATCCGGCGCAAAACGTGGTTTGAAACTAAAGCGGGAATAGTTGCAAAACTTTCGTATATAGTCCGATCAATACGAAGGTATAACTATATATAAATGTACAGTGAGTTGCCTGCGGATTAATCAACCTGCCTGTTATATTCAGTATCTCAAAAGTGTTGCAATGTTAGTACCGGATACGGTACTTTTAAATGAATAGAAGGAAATAAATACAATGTATTCCAACTGTTTATTAACGTAGCTACTAAATAAACTATAAGCGCATAATATTTGGCATAACTACTTGAATTCAAAATTAAATGACGAGCGAAATATTGTAACAGCTTTATGCTTCATTGATCGGACTAATAGGCTTTCGCAAAACAGTCCCAGCCGCAGACTCAACGAACACTAGGAAACCGAAGATATTGAGCAACCGTTTAACAAATCATTTAATACCAGTTGAATAGATACTGCATTAAACATTTATTTTGTTTATCATTTTGTATTTGTATCACTTCGATGGTCGATGGAAACGAGAAACTTTCACTTGCGTACTACGAGATTGCTTGAGCACGATTATATTAAGTATCACCGCATTGAGTATTGAGTGAGACACGGTAAACTTAAGGCAAAATCTCATAAAGTTTCACAACAAAAATAAAAGATTATGTAGCTATTGTACCTATTTAAAAATGATGCAGAACGACCGACTTGTATCGTTTAAGAGTTTAAATTAAGCCATTAATCACTGTGTAGGCAGATCGCGGCGTATCGCGCTCTACCGTAATTCAAACTTTTTACATTATTTTTTTTCTGTTCATAATTATAATTACGCCGCAAAATAAACGCCTAAATTCTCATTCCGCCCACGTGGTGCTAATGCGCCGCTTAATATCACAATACATTTCAAGTGGAAAGAAAATATTTGTTGGTATTATTGTCCTAAAAAAGCCATGGCATGGCGCAACTTAGAGCATCACCAAATGCCTAATTGGGCAAGAAAAGTAAAAAAATCGCTTCTGAGAGACATTGGAACTTAGCAAACTATGTGCTTGGTAAATCTATTTTTAAGACAACAATGATATGGCCCAAAAAAGATGATTGAGATGACGACGATGATTATAAAGAAGTAATTTTTTTTATATTTACCAACCCTTTTATTTCGCAAAATGATTTCAAATTCCGCCTCGATAGCAGGAAGTCAACTCGAAACAAATTTATTGCACGAGAAAACACTACATATTTTTACTGGGAATTGTTGACTTCAGGTCCAGAAACGGTTTAGAAGAAAATGCTAAGAAATTTTCAATATAAAGGGACCGTGAGCTAAGCATACTCAAAACTGCGAAGGAAATATGAAATATCTTATTTACGTAGTAGGTACTCAGTCGGAGAAAAGGCGATTAGTGCGGAAATGCTTTAAGACTTCCTCGGACGGACGACGAACGAGATGTGAGATTCTAAGTTACAGATACGGGTTTGTCGACCGGATCCCAGGCCGCTATATCTAGGTTTATGTACCTACGAACAGAGACCGCCCTGCACTTACCAAATATGTACATCTCACAGTGAACATCACAATAAAGATTTTTACAAACATGCCAGCTCAAGCGAACTAGGTACTTTGAATAAGTCATTTAAAAAGTATTTTTTCTTTGAATCTGTTTAAATTGCTATAAATAAAGTAAAGTATCGTGGGTGGGTGCTGACTGCAGTTAGTTGCATCAAAGATGAAATTACATAGCCCTCGATACAGCAGCTAATAAATGGTATTGCTACTTTAGAAAATTTATAATAGTCACTGACTAAACACTGAAGTAAACAATCAGCCTAATGGGTTTACTATCCGGGAAAAGATGTAGCGACAAGCTCCGCTCTATCTATCAGAGGTTCTTTATGAGGGGATCAAGTAGTCAATACGTCGGACCCAACATTAGCATAACTTCCCAGAGATAGGTTAATTACTTATGCGGAAGCTTCGTCTTAATCATGGAAATGGATATTGATAGTTAGTGTTAAATGAATTGCGGTATTAAATACCGTGCTGCTGTCATGTTATGAATGTACGTTACTTAGTGCATCAGCAGCGTATCTTAGTGCATCAGCAGCGTATCGCAGTGTATCAGTAGCGTGTTGGTCATGACAGTTTTGTTACTGCGCTGTATATATTTATTTACGCTTTGATAGATTTGGTTCGATTGCACCTTCACGGGGCCTTACCATGACGTCTTAATGGGATTCAGTTTAGGTTCGCTCGCTATTCTAACTAAAACTGACAGCTAAAACTTGAACTGAGTCGGAATTAGGACGTCATGGTAACGCCCACGGTGATTAATAAAGACTACTGTATTAAGATATCTATTTTTCTGTTTGTTTATTTAGTGAGACTCGATCAAGTTAAGCTGATCAACGAAGTAAAACAATATCATCATCAACATATTATGTGCCTGGAACGAGTACTGATAATCTAAAGATTGTTCTCGATTTAAGTACCTGGTCTATATACAAGTACATATAATGGTTTAGTGGTAACTTTCAACACACAAACGTTCAGTGCAACTGCGTTACAGTTGTCTCACAGATAGACTATGTAAAGTGAACTTAAATATTTAAACTAGAATATTTTTATATCTTATTGGTGATATTTGACAACTATTTCGGAGGTGAAAAAACACAACAATACGTTTTCACACGTAAAAGCTGTCTAAAGCCAAAGGCCAGCCAAAAGTGGATCTCGCCAGGTAAAGCTAAACAAATACCGTGGAAGGAATACGTGTCATCATCCCTCGGGATATAGGGCAGGTCAAGATAAAAGCTCTTAGTTACCACAGTAGGTAAGTACATGTCTTCAGCTACACGCTGAAATGGGGACAAGAGCGTGAATTTTTATATTTTCGGCCAATCTGTTTCAGAACTTTACTGTGGCCTTGCACAAAACTCATGCGAGTATCAGTACTCGCGGTAGTAACGCAGATTTTGTTAACACGAGATAATTGCTATCAACTAGTGTTGTAACGAATATTCGCATTCGTTTTCGCATTCGCGAATATTCGCTTATTTTCTGCATTTTCGCATTCGCATCCGCATTCGCAAAATTACTGCGAATGTTTTGCGAATATCAAAAAAAATTGAGGGTACCTAATAGTTGTTTAATTATATAATTATCGCCGCCCGGTAAGGTAGATAGCCCCTAGATTGGCTTGGTGCTACATTAAATAGCCCCATCTGGCAACACTGAGCGGAATGACACTTTAATCGGATGCGTTCGTATCAAATCCGCTATTCTCGGAACAAAAAACAAACTGAACGCACTTCGTTCGAACGGGACTGCCACCAAAGTCACCAAGCCATGGAGAAATGGCGCCAAATTTTAACAAAATCTGAATATTCGCATTCACGAATGTTGGCAGCAGATATTCGCATTCGCGTTCGCGAATATCCAAAATATGACTTTCGTTACATCACTACTATCAACGTCAAAACATTCTGACGCGCAACTAATAACAGAAAAAAATTGAGCGGAAATGTGTACAAAAACTTTATGCGGAATGCGTTTAGAGGTAGCCGCGACTCGGCTCTGGCGGCTTGTGCAATCACAATTCTCTACGCTACGCGAGAACAGCGCGCTGGGGGCTTAGACAAAGAAATACTTAAATTAGAAATGCCGACAGACGCAGCGCTAGCGCTAAATTTCGTGTTTATCATTATCACGAATAATCACGATGTCTTAACACATTTCCTTGCACAGATAGAGTACGACAATAAAAAGCCGAAATTAAACGAAGCCGCCAGCTGTCTTCGTAACTGCCACATCTTTGACATAGTTACTCACATGGCAACAATCATTATAAGTATTTGTATTTCTCGTTCCTTTAATACTATTTTACATACATAATTACGGTTTACTTATAGTTTCACAAACCATGATAAGATGTTTACTCGAGTCACAACAAAACACGTTTCCTCATTAATTGCGCGCACATCATGGTTCAACGGCAGCTGTCTAAACCGCAAAGTTAAAACTTTGCAAATTACAACTACGGAACGTTTCCCAGTTTTGTTTAAAAAGGTTACATTACACAGAGCTCTTTTATAAAGTAAATGGATGTTTGCTTAACGAAAGTGAATTGTTGTTAAATAATACGAGTATAAGTAAGTATCTACTTGCACCATAATTCCAACAGACAACCAAAGGCCTGCAGTAATTGTCAATAGCGTTGAGTCTAAATCGTGACGGAGCCCGCGAAGCTCCTCTCACACCAGCTTTAGACCTAGAATCTTGACGTGAGTTGTATTACGTTCACCAACGCTGCAAGGTCAGGACCAGCGGTGTGACGACGGCATTTATAGTGGCTACACTAAGTAGCTGCTGATTTGAATAGTCGAGGAAGGAATGATCACTTGAAAGGTCAATATCGTAATAACAGGTCTGCAATCTATTAGGACCAGTTGGACGGCCTTGATTTTTCTAGCATAACAAAACAAACGGTTTGACTAACGTAAAACAAAAACAAGAGCAATTTAACTTTGTACTAGCTGACCAAACAAAACTGCCTTTTTAAACATCTTGCCTATCTATGAAGAGAATGACAGGAACTAAGAAAGAAGTGGATAATAATGGTCATTACAAATGATGAATGATTAGAATGCTGAGATAACTTTTTGAAGTCGTACAAGGAACGGAAATAATCATTAAGTAATTACGAATAGCAAAGCCGATGTTTAAGGAATATGACTGAGTAAACATGTGCAATATCGAATTTATTTTCACAAGTTAACGAAGCATTAACTTTAATAACTTTAGCAAATACGTAATCTGTTAGAATTGTAGACAATGAAGCATTAATTTATAATTTTGTAACTCTGTTGCGATTTACTTCTAACTTCATTTGAGATTGCAATCAAGCTGCATTCACGATGAATCGACGCTCATAGAAGACGGTCAACGTAGTAATCGCAAACTTCTGTGACTCATACATATTCCTTCGAACGGTACGGAAATTCTCGAGTTTCAATTAAAGAGTGAATGAAAAGGTTCAGATCAGTCGTTGCAAGTGCGGCTACACTAATTAAAATTCACTTAAAAATTAATTTGCTGCTTCTTTTATCCGGTGATATTTAAAATAAATACGTAAACTAAAAGAATTATTTTTTTCATTCACAGTGTTTCCCGTTAGCGTCCTTAGTGATAACCCGATTTCCTGTTAAATCGTTTTATCGCCTTCTATTATCAACCCGTTAAAATGTCACCTCTACTCCATTTTGGTATTACAGCGAACAATGATTCAACAACAAAGCAAATCAGGTAATTTCGCTTAAATTCATTCTATATTAATAAATCTGGCATTGATTTAGACTTAAAGTAGTCTCTGCTTACCCCTGTGGGAAAGAGGCGTGACGATATGTATGTATATATTTAGACTTAGCATTCGATAAATTTCAAAACGTAGAATTCTACAACAGTGTTGTCGTAAGTAATTTTTTATTGCACAAAAATAAAGAATCAAACACAATTGTCAAAAAATAAAATAAACGTACAAAGCGAACTTATCCTTATAGTATACATAGTTTGTTAATTTTATAATGCAACTTGTATGGAAACCCTAACTACTTAGGTGTGTGTGCGTAGATACATGTAATGGTATCGAAATAGCCGCAACGAATGAGCCATGAAGTTGAAACAATGGTCATGCGCGTCAAATGCACCAATGCACACTTTTTTTCAGTCAGTAAACTACTTATAGGCCTCTGGAGAATTTTATAATAATGAATAATAGCAAGCAATAAACTTTTCTATGAAACCTGTGTACAATACATATATTCCATGCCAGACAACTTACAGTCCAATAAATCTTCAATAAATATTAGTGGGCAGGACTGGAAGTGAGCACATGATCCTTTTGATTAGGTATTTTGTAAGTTCGCCACTCGAATAAGCCGTCTACGTCTACATTAAGCATGCCCGACGGACTGTGACAGACTCTCAGAGAAGCATATTGAGGGCTTTGAAAGAGACTAGGGTTTTCCATTAAAATTGTAGCAGGCACATTGAAAAGATTGTCATATATTTTATTCTCTGTATTAACGTAACCTACTTTCAGTACGTACTTTTAACTGAGAGTGACGATGTAGTCTCAGTAATGCGGTTAATTTACTATCGGATTGATACAGTAAAGCAGACCCCAGAACGGAAATGAGAATGCGGGTGAACATCAAATCACAAATCATTGCCGACATTGCCGTCTGCCGACCGTCACTCTACAAAATTCTCGTTATAAAACCCTTAGATCGAAAGAAAGGCGATTTCAAATCACCTGCTTAGTATGTAAAGCGACACCTGCTGCTCGAGGCTCGACAGATGGTGGACAAAAAAACACGCCCCTTCCGCGACGGGACCGGGACTTAGCAAGGAACGAAGGCTAATTCAACACAATTATTTATAAAATAATAAACCACCTAAATTGTGCATATGTGTCATGTGTCAACTATGTATAAACTTTAGTAGGTCAAACGATTAGCCGAAATTTAAAACCCAATGACCCGTGATTAAATACCGTTCACGAAAATTACGTAAACTACAGGATTTCGAAAAATGGAGGAGCACAAACCGAGTCCGGTTTGGCGGAGCGCAGCGGCCGGCGCTCGCAGGTCTGGAATGTGACCCAGACCTCGATGGGACCCGCTCCGTGACTCACACCGGCAGAATAATATATTCTCTTAAACATCAGGCGCTTAACCCAACTTAAATTCCCTCTATTTAGAAACTAGAAAGTTTGTCCGGACGCGTGGGCCTATAGATAAAGGATTACACTACACCCACTTTACCCACAATATTTTTAGTCGCACCGCGTCCCACACCGTTTTTATTGGTAGTTTAATCATGCGAGGCAATTTGTGACCTCCATACGCCTGGTATGCGACAGCAAATTGTATGTTCATACACCAAACTAATTTCCGAGCTCGAAAAAACATTACTAAACAACACAACTCACACTCGCACCCAAATAACATTGCTGAAAGCTCCATTTTAGTACTCGCAGTAAATTGGATTTGTAAGCAAACTAAATGAAAAATAGAAAAAAAAACTATTTAATTTCGCCTGATAAATATGTCGTCAAATTGATAATTGGAGAGATAATAGCAGTTCCATAGGTCGGTACCCTTGTTTGGTGTAACACGGGAAGACAATTCGTTCCGGTAAACTATTTTCCTAAATACCAGCCGCATCTAATAGCTGTCTAAACACGCGCGCTTTGCCTAGACCCATCGTGAGGGTGACGCAAGTGTTGCGGTTCTTAAGAGCCTCTGCTGTCACTCAACTGGGCCTCTCCCGAGTTTAAGGATGCCTGCCGCATACTCGCACCCAAGACATAGGTGAACTAGGTATGTCGCCAAGGATCTACCTACGACTTGTAGGTATAATATAAAGCTGTATCATCTTATTTATTGAGGTATCCAGCAAAAGCAGCAAATGCAGTTTTTCAGATAGATTTTCTCACACGTACAAATAAGAAGCTAGCTGTATGGTATATTGCGTTAACATATTTGAAATGGTTCCATGCGGAGGTTGATTGATATTCGCAATAATGCCACGGATCACACGCTGGAACAACAATATGGAACTTTTGACGTGTGAGCAGAAATTAAGTACCTACTTAACTCTCTTGACATAAGAGTAGGCACTCGAATAATTGAAAGCAACGCGACGTTCGAGATTGCGCGTGGCCTACATGTTACCGTTTTCTGAATATGGTTTTAAAATCAGTTTTAACACTGCCACTTACACTTACATGTGTTTTTGAAAGGAATTATGGAGCATTGTGTTTTTGTAACAATACCCGAGCGGGTTTCTGGCCCGGCTGTGCAACAAGTTGAGCCCAGCACGTGCATTGGTTTGGGTTAACACTTTTATTCTGCCTGAATTTAGTTTGTTACCAGCATTCCTACTCCGAAGTTAAAAATTCGAAGTTCGTTTCGTACGCTCCGCTTATACCTACTTATAGACGTTGATAGGAGTGTGAGAGGGAAGGGATTAGGTATAAGAACTTTGAATTTAGAATTTCGGGGTAGCTCAGTCGCTTAACAAACACAGCCTCCATGAATATTCATTTGTCTTTTGGGATAAAATTGGTTTAACTGAAAAACAAGAAAGTTCATCAAAAGCTTTCATTTGATTTCATTTGTCTCGATATCTGTTGGTGGGTATTTGTAACCAAACATTGCAAGTTCAGTTTGACCCACTTACAGAACGGATTGACTCAAAATTTGATGTGGATAGGTATGTATATGTTTAGATGACAATGTACAAGTACGATACATACACATACATGCACAAGCAGAAATAAGTACTTAAGGTATTGGTTGGTAACTACCTAGGTATGGGTATATTTTTTTTAAACATTTTTCTTGTTCAATTGTGCAAGTGCGGCATCCTTTACAAGTTTATACTATTCAAATGTGTGGTGGCCGGCCGCTTGCACCCCGCAAGACGCAAGTCTATTGGAGCGCAACGAGTGCACAAAGTGAGCAGTGCAACGAAACGTATGCTAATCACTTTACTATGTAATTGCTAAATAGCTCCGATTTCTATGAAAGTTTTAGCTTATTTCAATATTCTAAAATAGTCAAAGAAACAAACAATATTTCCTCAACGCGATGAATAACAAACCTCATTGTTTTGATAACGGAAAACCTATAAATTTATGATAGGTAGTAAATTAGGTACGTAGATAAGATACGAAAACGATAATTGTACTTTCTTAGTCACTTCAAATGAGTTCTACTTAGCCTTTAAAACGTATACGAAAACGTAACGTATATTCCTATGTGATTTCTGGGATCATAATATTCCAACTTTCATAACAATTTATAGCAAAAAGATATACCTGTTACAGTCCAAATATAGTAATTATAACATTAAAAAATAATTTATTAAATCCCAATATCGCTTTGCACTGCACTTTCACAATGTTTTCACCAATATTCACTACAAGCGGCAACCGTGAACTAAGTTCTAAATTTCGCTGAATGGGAGGGCGCGCGGTCGCCGAGGCGGCCGGAGGAACTTTGTTGACAAGCGCTAAGCGTGCTCCGGCCGCCATGTTTGGAACCTTCGGTAATCTCCGGCGGTGATCGGCGGAGTTCGAGGGAGGCTCATATCGCCTTCTCGCTCGCACTCCGGTTCTACGAGATCTACAACATCGACATGGCGATGTGTAACTGTAAAAGTTCGTAAGTTTGTACCTTTGGTTTGTACACCAACGATGACAGTTTATTATGAAGTAGATAGATGTACCTATGGTACCTACATACTCTAGGTCTTACTAGAGTTAGTGGAAGAAAGCACCTGTTCAGATATTCAGAATTCGGATGCACTAAATAAATTACCTAAGTGATAGTAATAGTACGCAGGATTTCAATGTTTCTGAAACATTAGTTGTATAGGTACCATTTAAAATTTTAGTCAGAGCAAAAAATATTTTATTTAAATTATAGGTAGGTAGGTTAGGTACTTATTTTTGGTCAACGGCACGTAATGCATACCACTCCCATGTTCAAAATCAAATCTGCTAAAAGCACTTTTTATCACATTAACATTGACTCCTATTGTGCTTTCGCTGTTAATTATTATTAGGTACGCCTTCAGTTACTTGCGAACAGTGCATTTAATTTTTACTAACGCGCACTTTTCTACACTGGCGTCGTCAATCATGACTTGATCTCTGGCGTGCATTCTGATCTTGGAGATGGTGAAAGGAGGTGCGGGTCTGATCGAACTGGTGTATGAATGGTTCCCAACTCGGTCAGTTTTTGCTTGCCGCAGGGCGAGTAGTGTAGGTAAGTACATAAGTACATGTTCAAATCACGAAGGCTTGGCATTATGCGCGAGGCGGTCGCGCCGGTCATGAACCTACTTAACTGGTTCTTACCAGTATTGTTCTGAGCCCACGAGGTGAGGAGGCTTCTCGTATTTTGATTGTGTTCAATTCGAGGCACCACGTGTTTCTGTCATTTCGTAAAGCTTGGATTGCTTATCATATATCTGTCTATGTTAAATACAGTCAGCGTCAAATAGTTCGTGACACCCAAAGTAGCCAGTTCGCAACACGTCATTGTTACAGTTGAAATAAGGTCTTGTTGCCAACTTTTTGGCCACTTTGGGTGTCACGAACTATTTGACGCTGACTGCACACAATGCAGTAGAATACAATAAATTACTTCTGTATCTAAGTTTTGTTTCGGTTTCTAGATTAGGGTAGCTTTTTTGATGACTGTACTTACACTATAGTCCAATAAATTCACTCAATAAATTATTCAAACGACCATGTCAGAGGAGTGTAGCGACTTAAAAGAAGGTACAATTCTGTGTATGCTCTATTTCTGTGTCTTTCAAAAGAGAATAAAAGTCTTCTTTCTTTCTTTACCTATAGTTCTAAGAAAGAAACAGCGAATGCGAGGCACAACTCATGAGTGCATAACAGTACCCTATTTATCATCATTCCGAAACTATTCAACAATCACATCCGCCAACAATAAACGAGACTTACAGTAAAAATTAAAACAACTATAGAATTCAATGATCCATAAACATTACAGGAAAACGATAATTAACACAGACTCAAAGCTACTGAACTAATTATAATAATATAATAATAATATGTATATTATTTAATTAATTGGCCAGAAGATGTGAGTACTGGTACTGGGGCCTTACCATGACGTCTAGATGAGATTCAATTCAGACTCAGTTCGGATTTTAGCCGTAATTTTTTGTATGGATCTGACAGCGAGCGAACCTAAACTGAATCGGAAATGAATAGCATTAAGACGTCATGGTAAGGCCCCTGTTCGAGATTAATTTTAAGAGAACGTTTATAATAGTGGAAACAAAATTCATAATTGGGAATATTCATGATTTTTTTCATGGCTTTCAATAAAAGCTCATTTATGTACATAATAAACAATATAAAAGAAATATTTTTTCAAATAACTACAAAAATAACCGAGATATTTATAAGCTCTCAAAGATTTGTCTCTATCTCTTACAAGAAAAAAATAATTTTAATACGGATATCGGATCTCTCTTTCTAATCGCTTGACTAATTACTAGCTTAAAACTCTTATATTTTGCGTTTTTCTTGACCGATATTACTTTTAATTTCACTTTTCGTCAACTCTTTTACGACATTTCATATTTTATGAAGAAATGTGGTTTTTTTTTCAATTCATGCTCCCTATATATTCATCACGATGTAACTCAAAATGTTATAATGGAATCCCGCCAAAAGAGTCCCTCATTAAGTTCGCATGGATCAGCACAGCAAGGTCCTCTTTGCTTTTATATGAACCGCACTTAATCCACAAGAAAAGGGATCATCCAAGCCCCCACCGCAAGGCGCACTCGTAAAATCTCTTTGAAAACCTTATTAAATAGCAATATAGAAATTCCAGTAGATTATAATAAATTAACCTCATTGAGTCGTGGTTTTACAGTAGTATTTATAACTAAGGTATTATACAGCGGGAAACGATAAAGTATTTATTTATACTGTAACTGGAATATTAAAATCGGAGTAGCCTTAAAACCTTAATGATGGCGATGGCGCTTCAATTATGAATAAGACGTATTACGTTTAAATAAAATATACATTTGCCGTATTTATGAGAGCAGTGGAGATAAAAGTGAAATTAAGTGCAAATATGTACCTAACACAAATTTTAGCGCCAGCACTAAAAAGGTATGTAAGTACTTAGACGGAACCACTTTCCCCCGAGTTACGGATTTAATATAAAATTTAGAATCAGTTACGTGTTTATTCCATATTAAAAACAATAAGAATTAAATTATTAATTCGTTAACAGCCAAATTCTTAAATGTTTACTTAAGATCGCCACGAACTACCAATAAACAAACTCTAGGTAAAGCCGATTTACTGTAACGCTGCATACAACTTTACTACTTACCACGCCATCTAGCGGCGAATAGCGAGACTAACAATTATCACTGGTGACTCACAGAGATGGCGTTGTCAGTATCTACAGTAGCTGAACTCTGTGCTTATCGCCGTAAAGCGGGTTCTGGCGGTACTTACCTGAAACAAAAACAAAAATGTAAGGAAAAATAACAAACAATACGTTTAAAATATTACATAATATGAAAAACTGTGGCTTTCATCGCCAGCCTACAGTTTCTGTTTTTCTTCCGTTGTCCTTAATTTTTTGCTAACAGTCAAGACGGTATAAATGAGTAATCGCCCTGTCTATCGGCTGGTATTGCAACCATTGTACCAATTTACATTCAAACTGACATTTCCTGCTTGCGACACACTTTTCACATGCGATAACAAGTTAAAACAACAGCTAAACACCGGCCCCGCACAAACTATATCGCAGTTATTCTGTACTTTTGTAATCACATTGCGAAGTTGCATCCTCGAGTGTTATTTGTTTAAGGAGGAAAGTATTTATTTTATCACAGTGGAATTGTGCAACAACATCCCTCCCTTGTAAGGTCAATCGATTAAGTGTACGGTTGCACGGAGAAATTAATCGATACGAGTATGAGTAGAAAGGAAATATCATACGATATGTATTAAAAATTGCCAGAACACCGCGGCTTTAGGTGCATTGGTTGCTGGCCGTCCCAGGATCAATAATAAGCTGCCGTTTTATTGTACGTACATACGTAAAGTCTAAATAATCGGCTGGTAAAACTTATTAAGTAGGTACATTGTGAAATGAGTATTAGCACACTTTCAGATTTCAATAGTTCACCTAGTGGTTGCCCGTGACTGCGTCTACGCAGAATTCGGTTATCCTATGTCCTTTTCCGGGACTGTAACTGAAACCAAACTTCATTAAAATCGGTTCAATGGTTTAGGCTTGAAAGCGTAACAGACCGACAGACAGTTTCACATTTATATATTAGTAGGGATGATGACCTGAGTTAAGAGAAAAATAATTCTCACAAGTAAAACGTGTTAAGAAAACTTTTTTGTGCCCAATACGCGCAGCTAGAGGTGCTGGCAAATGCGTTCGGAAAGTTGGTTCTGACTAAAACCATCACTACAACCTTAAATTGCCGAGTCAACTCACGTAGCTGGGGCAATAAGCGATAAAACCTTGCACTTTTGTCTCGGAAGACGCCACTTGGCTCGATTGTTCCTTAGGTCATTCTGAGTAGATTTAGCCCTGGAGGCCTAAAGTTACCCCCTGCTGGTAGCCAGGGGAGGGGGGGGAAGTTTGCATCTCCCGCGTTGCAGTTGGACCTCGTTTACTGTCCACTTATAGCTATTAGGGCAAGTTTGGTATCATTTTCGTATAATTTAAGGATGGGGAATCCTTTTCTGGAACAAAATTTTTACCTTACCATAGAAAAAAAACAAGAAATTGAAAAAAGAAAAAAAAAACTAAAAAAAAATATTTCGAAATTGTTTTCTTACAGGCATACTACGGCGATTTTTGGTAATTAAAAAATATGACGTTATAGTCTATTTATTCTTGAATCTTAAAAGTATTACTTGAATAACCACTTCTCAATAAAAAGTTTGTCAAAAAAAAAAAACGTTTATTCGGCAACTTTGGCTTTACCTGTTTGGAGCCCAGTTACTGTCCACTAATAGCTACTAGGGCAAGTTTGGTATCGTTTTCGTGTAATTTAAGGATGGGAAATCCATTTTTGGTACAATTTTTTTACCTTACCATAGAAAAAAAACAAGGGATTCGCAAAAAAATATAATCACAAAAAAAAAATTTGAAATTGTTATCTTACATGCATATTAAACCGAATTTCAGTAATTAAAAAATATGATAATATAGCCTATTTAATTTTAAATCTAAAAAGTATTACTTAAATAACAATTTTTGAAGAAAAAGTATGTCAAAAAAAATAAAAACGGGTGTTTGGCAATCCTAGTTTCACCTGCTTGGAGCCCGGTTACTGTCCACTTATAGCTACTAGGGCAAATTTGGTATCATTCTCGTGTAATATTAGGATGGGGAATCCATTTCTGAAACAAACTTTTTACCTTACCATAGAAAAAAAACAAGAAATTGGTAAATAAAATCACAAAAAACAATGTTTAGAAATGGTTCTCTTACACGCATATTACACCGATTTTTAGTAATTAAAAATTATGATGATATAGCCTATTTAATCTTGAATCTAAAAAGTATTACTTAAATGACCATTTCTGAAGAAAAAGTATGTCAAAAAAAAAACGGTTGTTTGGCATACCTGGTTTCACCTGTTTGGAGCCCGATTACTTTCCACTTATACTTAGCTACTAGAGCAAGTTGGTATCATTTTCATGTAATTTTAGGATGGGGAATCCATTTCTGGAGCAAACTTTTCACTTTACCATAGAAACACAATCAAGAATTTGTCAAAAAAAATCATAAAAACCATTTTCGGAATTGGTCTCTTGCAGGCATACTACAGTGATTTTTGGAAATTAAAAATATGATGTTATAGCCTATTTAATTGTGAATCTTAAAATACAGTAGTATCGAAAGCTTGCCACCACCTCAAGACGTTCCAAAGCAACATTTTCTTCGAGCTGTATACCAAAGAGGACATGTATGAGATCAAATCTTACAGTCCCATCAAGACCTGCCATACCCTTCTAAATGTGCATGGTACACAGAAAATCAAATGTGAAAACCGGTGTGGACCACGATACCGTCTTCGAGAAAGATATCAATCGTCGAATCCAACTTGAATGGGCAGCGTTTAGGAAACTCCGCATCCGCAATGTCTTTTGATAAATTCCTTAGTTCCTTAAGACGAAAGTCATTAACCAATGTGTGTTGCCAGTGATTACTTATAGATCCGAGATATGGTGCTTCCGGTGCTTCACTATAGGCCTTATAAATAGGCTCAGTTTTTCAGCGAGCTATGGAGTGCTATGCTTGGGGTTTCTCTACAGGATTGAATCAAAAATGAGGAGATACGTAGAAGAACAGCGGTCACCGACATAGCCAAGCGAATTATCTCGTTGAAGTGGCAATGGGCAAACCATATAGCACGGAGAACAGATGGTCATTGGGGCCGAGAGGTTCTCGATTGGAGACCGCAGATCGACAAGCGCAGCTTACGACGACCACCAACGAGATGAACGGATGACCTGGTTAAAGTCGCGGTTTCACGGTGGATGCAAGCCGCTACCAACCGAGGCTACTGGAGGTCATTGGGGGTGGCTTGTCCAATAGTGGATGTCCTACGGCTGATATGATGATAAAATGCAAATTAACATGTGCAAATAGAAGGCGCAACTGTATCAAAAGACAGTTAAAATTTACAGATCGTAAGAGTTCAGTGCAATAAGAACAATTTTAATGCAGCTTTCAAATTTTTAGTTATAGTGCCCCCCCGTACTTTTTTTCCTGACTATCGTGGGAGTCTAAGTACTTCATGTTTTTAGAAAAAACTTGGTCGGTAAGAACTTGAGCACCCCATATTAAAGCACGAACAAACAGGTGAAATCAGGTATGCCAAATAAAAGTTTTATTTTTTTTGGCAAACTTATAAATTAGAAGTGGTCATTCAAGTAATACTTTTTAGATTTAGAATTAAATAGGCTATAGCATCATATTTTTTAATTACCAAAAATCGCTGTAGTATGTCTATAAGAGACCGATTTTTTAATTTTTTTTTGCGATTTTCATATTTTTTTGCTATTTCATGTTTTTTTTCTATGGTAAGGTAAAAAATTTGTTCCAGAAGTGGATTCCCCATCCTAAAATTACACGACGATGATACCAAACTTGCCCTAGTAGCTATAAGTGGACAATAACCGGGCTCCAAACAGGTGAAATTAGGATTGCCAAACAACCGTTAATTTTTTTGACATACTTTTTCTTCAGAAATGGTCATTTAAGTAATACTTTTTAGATTCAAGATTAAATAGGCTATATCATCATAATTTTTAATTACTAAAAATCGGTGTAATATGCGTGTAAGAGAACCATTTCTAAATATTGTTTTTGTTTTTTTTTTTACCAATTTCTTGTTTTTTTTTCTATGGTAAGGTAAAAAGTTTGTTCCAGAAATGGATTCCCCATCCTTATATTACACGAAAATGATACCAAATTTGCCCTAGTAGCTATAAGTGGACAGTAACCGGGCTCCAAGCAGGTGAAACTAGGATTGCCAAACACCCGTTTTTATTTTTTTTGACATACTTTTTCTTCAAAAATTGTTATTTAAGTAATACTTTTTAGATTTAAAATTAAATAGGCTATATTATCATATTTTTTAATTACTGAAATTCGGTTTAATATGCATGTAAGATAACAATTTCAATTTTTTTTTTTGTGATTATATTTTTTTGCGAATCCCTTGTTTTTTTTCTATGGTAAGGTAAAAAAATTGTACCAAAAATGGATTTCCCATCCTTAAATTACACGAAAACGATACCAAACTTGCCCTAGTAGCTATTAGTGGACAGTAACTGGGCTCCAAACAGGTAAAGCCAAAGTTGCTGAATAAACGTTTTTTTTTTTTAACAAACTTTTTATTGCGAGGTGGTTATTCAAGTAATACTTTTAAGATTTAAGATTAAATAGACTATAACGTCATATTTTTTAATTACCAAAAATCGCCGTAGTATGCCTGTAAGAAAACAATTTCGAAATTTTTTTTTCGAGTTTTTTTTTCTTTTTTCAATTTCTTGTTTTTTTTCTATGGTAAGGTAAAAATTTTGTTCCAGAAAAGGATTCCCCATCCTTAAATTATACGAAAATGATACCAAACTTGCCCTAGTAGCTATAAGTGGACAGTAAACAAGGTCCAACTGCAACGCGGGAGATGCAAACTTCCCCCCCCTCCCCTGGCTACCAGCAGGGGGTAACTTTAGGCCTCCAGGGCTAAATCTGCTCAGAATGACCTAAGGAACAATCGAGCCAAGTGGCGTCTTCCGAGACAAAAGTGCAAGGTTTCGGGAAAAATAGTCGCTTATTGTCCCAGCTACACGCCACATCAATACAGTAAATTGTGAAGAGTATCGCAGAGATGATGACAAATCGTCGTTTAGAGAGACAGAAAGAGAAAACAAAACACTGTCGCAGTAACAGGAACAAATTACAGCCATTACCAAGTTTTAGAGAACGTTCCGCAACTCGCGCAAAGTACCTATATTATATTTTTATGAAACTTTAAACGTTTCTAGTTAGGTACTTACTTAGTAAAAGTCTGCATTGTGATTAACAACTATTTAAATAGCACCGTAACTGGAAGAACTCTTCGATATCTTGCAAAAGAATTGAAGTTTCGAATTTACATGTTTTTCTATTGGGATCGCGAAAAATTTGAGTGATCTGAAGAAGTGTTGTGAAATGTATTTTTTCGGCTTCAAATATTTTAGGGTACCGTAGCCAGATGGTGTCAATAGACCCTTTTACCACCTATATATTACAGAACCTCCATTTTCTATCCGTAGGTTGTAACAAGGTTTACATACGAATTAGATTCATAGAATTTATATGAAAATGAAAACGAGACTTGAGGTAAGTCGATACGTTCAAATTTATGAAGGGCAAAATACGTACATTCGTAGATTCCGAGTGGCAGGTAAAGTGGAGGTTCACATCAAAAGAAAAGCGGCTTATTGACGTGTAGGTCAGCACTTGTGGACGAAATGCTAATAATTTATTAACAGCAAACTAGCGCCCGCAACTGCGTTCGCGTAGACTTCTTGTAATGACAATATTTTTTCCCGACACCCGATATTGACGAAACCGACCATTTGTAAAAAACCAAAATATCTTCTATAAACGTTCTTAAAATAATGCACAATTTTTTCTTCTCTACTATTTTTATGATACTAACTTAAGTATACACTACATACACACACACACACACAACAATTGAAAATTTTGCATTCCGACCCGCTTTGCAATTAATTTCGCTACCGTTTCAAGGTAATTTATACATACATACATTAATAAAAACGTAAGTAATTAATTAACTTGCGGTTTTTAGGGTTCCGTACCCAAAGGGTTAAAACGGGACCCTATTACTAAGACTTCGCTGTCCGTCCGTCCGTCCGTCTGTCACCAAGCTATATTTCAAGAACAGTAATTTTCACAGATTGTGTATTTCTGTTGCCGCTATAACAAAAAATACTAAAAACAAAATAATAATAATAATTAAGGGGGGCTCCCATACAAAAAACGTGATATTTTAGCCCTTTTTCATGGCTACCACTCGCCGAGCTAGATCTCAAGATCCGTAATAGCTAGACAGTTGAAATTTGCACAGATTATGTATTTATTGTGGCTACAACAACAAATACTGAAATTAAAAAATAATAATAATTAAGAGGGGCTCCCATACAACAGAGTATTTCTGGTACGGAACCCTTCGTGCGCGAGTCCGACTCGCACTTGGCCGGTTTTTTATTCAGTATATATATATTGAAATGCTTGCTACATGTCGGGAGACTTGCCTTTGCAGAATACATCACGTCTTTATCCCTTACGGGGTAAGAAAAGTAAGCCTAAGGAAACAAGACTTTAAGTCCACTTTAGCATGACGTGGGAGTATAGCCTATACTGACCTAAATAAACCAATGTCCCGTTTTGAGTCAAACAATAAATGGTCATGTTAAGTATAGGTGGAAAAGGGAATCAAAATAGTGATTGGCAGCTAGCCGCATCGACTATAACATGATTCCTAAGATTTTCACCCAAGCTAATCTATATTTGCATATAATATACGCACATATGTTTCGCTCCGCATTTATTTCCGTGTAATAGTCGATAACAATTCATTTCATTTTAAAACTTGTCACTAATCTCAGTCCTATAAACTAGACATCCAACGGTAACCGGATAAGGAATGTTCAAAATAACCTGTGAGAGGAACCTGCAGACATTTGCTTAAGCAATTCTCATGCGTGCCTACTTCCTGGCCCACTCTAAATTTCATTCAAGGCAACCAACAAAAGGACGGGAGGATGTGGCACCCCCACACTGGCGTAGGTAGATTTACAACCCGCTCAGCATCCTCTCTTAATTGATGCTGCAAACAAAAACCTGCCCCAGCTACTAACGACATGACATTCCAAGGATAATCCCACTTTACCCGGATTGACAATTGACGGTGCCTTTAAAGGTATCACGAAAATGGAATATTTGTGCATGTGGTTTAGCGGTGGTAGGGCCTTGTGCAAGGTCCATCCGGATCGCTACCACCATCTTACTCGCTAATCCTGCCGCTAAGCAGCAGTGCTTGCACTGCTGTATTCCGGTGTGGAGAGTAAGACAGCCGGAGAAATTACGGGCACAAGAGGCATTTCATCTAAGTCCTCTAGGTTGGCAACGCATCTGCAATCCCTCCGGGGTTGCGGGTGTCTATGGGCAGAGGTGATCGCTTACCATCAGGTGACCCACATGCTCGTTAGCCTTCCTATTCACATTAAAAAAAATGTGGTTGGGTTAGTTTGATTAAACATTCGTCTTGAGTTTTTTTTGCCCCCATTATCTATTCAAAATTAAATCACCTCTTTGGCGCGGTACACTATGAAGATCGACCAATGTACAACATACATATGGCAACACTAAACTTGTCAACCAGAATTAAAAACTCCTGAATTTTTTTTACTGAGGTGTTCAGTTAGTCTAATCCGATTGCCTACTGAAGTATTCCGGATGCCTTTTAAAATAGAGTGTATATAAAATGTATAAAACATAGGTACATACGACGATGTTATAAAATGTCTATGTTTTATAAAACTTTATTTAGAACGCAGGCCGCAATGGAACGGAAGCCCTGTTCGCGGTAGGGTAGCACATGAAAGAGACAGGAACACAGGAACCGGATGTGCGCGGTGGCTGCGCCCGCGCTGACACAGGTGCGCCAAACGCACGCGACCGGAATCACTTAACATTGGACGTGATCTAAACGTGGAAGTTTGAATTTTTTAACCATCTAAAATTATAGAAAACGAGACCGGAATACATAACTAAAAGCGAACGAGGATTCGATTACAGCAGCGTTTTTTAAACTTTTTGCGGTTACAGACCATGTTCTGAATTTCAAAAATTTCATGGAAGTCTAAGCTTATAGCAAAAGAAAACAAACACCATTGTTAAAAAAATTACTAAGTAAAAACTAAGAATGTTAAAGGTTAACTGTGTAACTGTGTTGCTGCGGACCCCCAGTATACATCTTACGGACCCCTGAGGAGTCCATTGACCCCATTTTAAGAAACCCTGGATTACAGTTGTGTAATGACATTCATCAGAGCGCGGTTCCCGCTAACCAAATTTTTGAAAGTACGACACTGTAAAACTAGTGCCTACGCCAAATCTTGGGATTAGGTTGTCAAAGCGGACCCCAGGCTCACTGAGCCGTGTCAAATGCCGGGAAAAACGCTAGGAAGATGATGACGACACTCGAAAGTGGTAAAAATCTGTATACGTTGTAAAGTTGACAAGATTAATTAATTTATATTCCACTCCTAAATATCTCGTTATAACCATTTTCCAACACTTTCGAGTGTTGCGATGTCAAAAATGTACGTATGCAGGTAAATATTTATTCGAACTACACACCTACACAAAATATGCAAAATTCTTAAGCACGAGTTAAATAAAACACACCACACGCAATTCATCAGTACGTTCATTGCGTTACGTCTGAAGCAACCAGCTTATGCGTATTCCATCAGTTAACTGGGGGGCTGCTACGGAAATCCAACTTCAAAGTTCTTATCATACCGTTCCCTCACTCTCCTATTAAACACTAACTAGTGTGAGCGAAACGTCACGAGATGAAACTCTAATATCTATCTTCGGAGTAGACCTGCTGATTTCGTGGTTGCAGACAAACCGCCGACAGTTACGCCCTGGCTACTGTCCTAGTATACTAGTAATGCAATATTGTAATGTAATTCTGGGGATATGTACAAAGAACGCGTCCAGCGAACACAAGGGTTCACAGACCGGTTTGCGTTATCTGACAACATCATGCTAGTATTTACATGGCATATTATTCAAATAGAGACGTTTCAAAGTGACAACCATTTAAATGTTGAAACTATAATTACATAATTCTTATAATAATAGATCTTTTTTAGTCTTCCATCTTGCTGTAATGATCCTCCTTTGAGGGATAAGAACCATTTGAGTTCAGAGGCAAGGTGGTGTTTAACAAGGTGGTTTTTGCAGCTTGCGGGAAGGTCGACATGCAAGTCTGTTTAATTCTTAACAATATTAATAATGTATACAACTAACATTCACATTGCGCTTTTACGACGACGGGCACAAATAACGGGTCACTTTACATACAACTCAATATTATTACTATGTAAAATGGCCAGTTGTTTTTACTCGTCTCGTCAGTATATTTCGATCACAATATTCGAATACCATACACAATGTAAAGTGCCGCCATAACAATATGAATAATAATGTGGCTAATTAGGGTAGTAGGTATAATTATGCAGACTGTATACATATAAATACACATAATTGACCGTGTATTGATCCCCGTAGGCGTTAATTAACGACGGATTGACGCGCTAAATAGGAATGCAAATGCGGCGAAATACAGAAAAAGTTATATTGTTGATTTATGAAAACGAGACGAAAATACTAATGATGAATTTCAGTTACGAACCATTATGTTCCTCCTGCGTAGTTTCGAAGTCAGCCAAGGACATGTTGGAGAGGTCCTCGATGTAGACCTGCGGCTGGCGACTGAGGGAATGCCGACCTCCCAGGGAGTGGTAGCAGTTTTCCTCCTCGTCGGCTGCCTCCTCCGTGGACGAGCCCTTCAGGCAGGAGTGGAAGCTCCGCGAGAGACGCCGCTCCGTACTCATTTTGGCACATATCCTGGAGCACCTCACGGGAAACAACCAGTCCACGCACACCAAATTTCGATGACGCGGCGTATTTGGTTTTGTCACAAACACTGAGTTGCGTTCACTGACACTTGGACGTGTATTAATCACAATTCAGTTCAGTCACTGATGCACTTTTATAGAGCTGATGTCATTTGTTTATTACAACATTTTCGCTAAACGTTCGTCACGCGCAATCAGTGCAGAAGCATACCATAGATTTTTTTATTTAGTTCAATTCTACGTAATGTGACCTAAACTCAACTGTCTATCGTGTCACGTGTGCTCTACACACCTTCTAAGATAACACTGCATTTGTTTCAAATAATGTTATAATACATTCGTTTCTTATCTCCTGTTATCGTGAAGGACCTGTAATCGGAAGGTATCAGTGATCCACTGCGCCAATGATCTATCAACGTTCTAAATAGACGTTAAAAACGTGCGACGTGAGAATAAATAGATAATTTGTTTTGTAAACAAGTTTACGTAGTGTCAAGTTTATGTTATGTCCCGCATCAATGGTTAAATCTTAGTAGATATTTAGAATGCATCGATCTACCATTAAGTAATTTTAAGTCTTTGTAGTTTTTTTGATCTACATAATATAGAGGGCAAAAATGTCTAGTTTTCACGTAGCATGCAACATACCGTGATATTTAAGAAGGAGAAATAGTGACGACCGGCCCAAAAACATGTTGTAAGGGAACTGAGAGGGAACGCCGTGGGACATGGCGAACAGTGGGTTCAATGCCCTCCCAAAGAATGGGGTCTACCAATGTAACGTACGACTAATGAATGGCAGACGAACAAAGCACCATGTCTCCGTTGTGCCCGTGGTAGGTACCGCGGACTTATACGTATGAAGCCCTGCTGTATGACTTATGAGATGTTTCGCCTCTTAATATCGTAACCGACCTAACCTAGCTCTAGTCGTTTGTATGTATGAGACTGGTTCTTTGTATCCGAGCTTGTTAGCACTTGAGCGCCCTCAAAGACTAGTGAGACAATAAAAAACAGGCACGAGATGCCTCTGAAACTCGTATGAATAAAAGATATTTAGACCAATACGTTTAGCTCGGCGCTTGGCCTGTTTGTTACAGACTATAAATATAATAATGCCTATTACACCATAACAATGTCTTAATACTATAAAAACACCCGTAAGTAAAGTAATTAAAAGCTAGTGCAATTATAGTTGCTTAAGCCGTTCGTAGCCCTGACCACTTTATTCAAATGACCACGGTAAACGTTAATTTAAACAAATATTTACGCGGATCATTTCGACCATGTAATGATAACGTTTACTTTCGCAGTATCACTTCCGCGAGAGCTATTGATGAACGACAACTCGGGATTAAAAACAATGCCGCGTCGACGTTGTTTTTACGAGTTGCGCAAGAGACGTGGAATCACGCGCAAAACTTACCGAGGAGGAAGAGACAGTTACGATTGCGGACTCATCACATGTGGTTTTAATTAGCGCCGCGTCGCAATAAGCTGCTTATACATTGACAAAAAGAGTGAAATCTTCAACGATCCATTGTCTCGCTGGAAAGTTCCGTGTGGGAGCGGGATGTGAATCTAGTTGTGCGAGGTGAAAATTGCGGAATCAACCTTACATTACAATACATACTCAACTGAACAAAGCCATCGAGGAAGAGGTCTTATTGCGAAACGTCGCAGGCCAAAGAAACGACTACACGACAAATAATAATTCAATTTACGAATTTAGACTTCACTTCCAATAGATAAAGCAGAGGCGAGCAGAGACATGCAGCGCTGTATGTGCAGCGGTGTCAGTCAGATTATACTTAGTTCATCATTGTTTTCAGTTCATTTATTGTGTCTCACTTCCAAGACGACACACCCGGAATCCATTTATTTAAAGAGTATAATTTGGACGGTGTCACGACAAACGACATTTAATTCTTTTGAAGTCGTAAACCTCTCAATGGAAAGCGAACGTATTTCACTAGCGTCAATTCGCAATAGCAAAAATAACATGTGGCCGCTGACCGTCGGTGAACCCGCAGAGGAAGTGAGCCCTCGTTAACATTCGCACTAGCAGAATCATGGCACGTGGTTGCTAGGCTCTCGTCGGGGGCAAACAATCAGCGCCGGCTTCCATCATACCGAAGGCCGTCTCAAGGTGCTAGCCCATCCGGAACGACCAACCGCCATGGCAATATTTTATAGTAACAATACGTTTCCATTCAACCCACCGCAAACAATAAAAGCCCCTATGCTAATCGTTCGTTACTGCTACTACTAACGCTGTAACGAGAACCTATCCAATAACAAATGGACTCACATATCCACTTAAAGATAACGGATATGAGCGTCGAGCAATGAAATTTCCTAGCTTAGTAGATAAGTACAACGGAACATCATGATAACGCGAGATAATTGCAACGGTATGATAATGAGCTAAATGGAAACAACAGCAAAATACTGATCCGAAGCCTGTGAGTAGAGGCGAGGGCATGTTTGACGCACAGTTGTGGAAACGAGTCAGGTCATGTTTGGCTCGCGGCCAGCGCTTTCCGGCACGAGACCGATATTTCCCCAAGATAAAGAGTGACCAGAGCCCGGCCGCGGCTCATATCGCATGCTTATTAGCATCGGATGGATTATTAAGACCATTACTTTATAGGGTGCACCACAAATCCAACTAAAGATCTCTCTTGACGCTCACTTATTGACGCTCCAAAAATCCTTAAAATAGTCCTCCAGCACTTTGTACGCTGATATGCCAGCTTGTTGTCTTTGAACAATATAGTCTTCCTTCCTTTTTGTTTTTTGTTGATTGTAAACTATTTAATAAATTTATGTATTTTCTAGTCACACATAAGTCGGGTTCTGTCTATTTATTATATCTATTTATTACTTTACTTACGTAAAAGTTTATGGTTTATGTAGTATATTTTGCCTGTGTATCGTTTCTTGAGTCACAAACGGTTCTGGCTGAAAATCAGTGCTGCAGGTGTCTAACACCTCAGCGTAATGCTGAGCCAGCGACCGTTTCACTTTTGCGGAGACACACAACGCTGATGATCTAATTTTTATGTCTGTGTTTTTTGTTTTTGTTGTTTCTTTTCTATAAAATTGTGTGTATGCTCTTATATTTGTGCGTCTTGCAAAATGAATAAATGTCTTCTTTCTTTCTTTCTTCTTGCCGCTAAATGTTGCAATCACGTCGGCGTAAAAGAACAGCACGATCGACTGAGTCAGAGGTGCATGCTGATAATATACTTATAGGTATTATAAAACAACTGTCGCATAATGTGACGATAAGTAGCTCAAGTCCATGTTTTATAATGTAAATGGATGTGTCGTGTATTGAGAGTGAACCGACCTAGCACTAAGGGCTTAAGAGCAAATTAATCGACGTTGCAATGTTCTTGCTTGATAGCATTTAGTGAACATTACAAACGTTTGGCAGCTGCGGTCAGCAGCATGCAGTCCAGCACATTGCATCACTGCGTTTAGGCGTGCACATTTGCTGGGCCACGACATGTATGCCAGAGAAAGCTTTTACGATTACTAACAACAACAGTTTTAGTTTCAAGTGAAAACATATGACATTCAACAAAAAGTTGCCGTTGAACGAGGTTCGAACTCGAACTTAAGTTGTGCTCGCTCTGAGAAGAGCAATAAAGATCTTCAAACGATTGAACTTAATCTGATGCCCTTAGCGCGACACAACTCGAGCTTTTGTTAGCTCGTATGAAAGGCTGTAAATAGGTTGTTCAAGCAAATAAAACGCATCCGCCAGCGACAAACGCTGACATCGTAAGTAATGACGTGGCAGGTATAAATCATGTTTATAATAGCCGGGCCCAGGCGAAGACGTCGAAGGAAGCGGTCGATTTGCGACGGATATGGCCACTGGGACAAGTAGAGCGAGGTACGAGTACTTGGCAAAATTAATCTCGATCCAGATCTATAGACTATTAAACTGGTATCCTAAAGAAGGTATATCTTTGAGTTATTGACTGCTACTATTAGTGCCCGTAATCACCTACTGATATTGCTCTATCTTTTCTTTCATATGTGAAATTGACGATTCAAGATTACTCGCAATAAATTACAGCCAAATGCACTCTAAAACCTCAGTAGGTGATGTTTTTTACGGAATGTATACTCACAAGCAAAAATAACAGGTCGCTTTTCATAGAACTTTGTATGAAAAGTCACCCGTTATTTTTGCTCGTGAGTGTAGACCGCGATTACCTTGGATGAGCTCCCGATATTTTGTCTCCGGTCTCTAGGCCTACATCCTAAGATATATGTGTAATGTTATTAATCATGAATCATTGAAAACTCTCTAATAGAGTTTGTATACTGATATTAAACGAGTATCATCACTTTCGTTTACCGATTAACAAGGACAAGCTGACTTAAAAACGGATCTCTAAATAGTTAGGATGCCAAGACCACCGGTTGAAATAGACGATTATTTTAATAGCATTATCAGTCCAATGTCGTATGATTAAAATTACTCGCTTCACTAATTATGACCTCAAGCCCCGCCCGCACAGTGACGTTCGCTACCTTACCGCTTACGTTATCTCTGTCAAACAGGTAATTAACGAAGAGTGCTAACAACGCCAATAACGAAACATCCACAATACCATCGACACAGAATTAGTTTGCGCACCAAAATAGAGTCAAACGTCATAAACAGACACTCGCGTACACTCAACACAAGACACCGTGAACGCCCTACTGGGCCCGTGTCATATCCGTTGCGAAAGTTGGACATTTATGGCGGGGTCCCTTTTGAGACGTCTTGACTTTCGTGGCAAGATGTCGCGCCGAGCGGCAGACGCGTGTCTGTCTCCATTCAGCGGCGCAGGCGCACTGAGACCAAGCGAGACGCCAACACGCGGCGCGGCCGCTGCGCCCTCCATGACGGACCGTTTATTTACAATTCACAGTTTGAAATTCGAACGTGCTCCAATAATTAACATGGTTGCATATAGGCCGGTGCAGTGCAGCTACGAAGAATCCATAGCGTAGCCCGCACGCAACGTTGAAATGTACTTAAGTGAAAAAAAAACGCGCTATCCTTAGCATCCGCCTTATTGGCTACATCGCGCAGGAAAAAAAATCATACAAATGGACTGGTAACTAACGTAGTTCATTTTAGCACAACATAGGTATTTTTTTAATATAGGTATTTAAGAAGAAATTACCCATTTTAACTGAATAATAATCAGACATCAGTTCAGCAAAGCATTTATCATAAATTTACATAACGAGTATACCTACGTCGTCTCGTTACATGAAAAGTCAGAATCCACCAGCATTTTTATATTATCAATATTACGAAAGTGAAAGTCGCATTGGTCTCAAGCGAGTTCGTAATCCGTTACAAAATCTCTTTTGAAAAGTTAAGCTATCACTCCCAACAGCAGTACTAAGTGACTATACATTTCATTGTTACATCTCAATACTTAAAACTCCATGTATGTACGCGTTTATAGTAATTGTTGTTCTTTGCTGTAAAAGGCTTGAGGGAGCAGGGTGGATAGTCAGGTAGCGAGGGGAAGCGCGAGGGTGGCTCGCCTGCGCGGGCGCCGTCACACTTGTGTAATTATTTTAAGCCGAGGCGAGGCAAACAGATACAGTGGAATGCCGACCGGGCGTTTAAGGATAGATTTACTATCCTACCGCTATATGGTAGAATAAAAGCTCTACTACCAATAATGCTCAATTTTCAACACGGATACTACTCGCTTCTCGGACAAACATAAAATGTCAAGGCGTCTAAGTCTAAAGTTCTTATTAATACGATACTTAATATGTATCAGATTGCGAAGCCAACGAATTGGCACATCTGCCGAAGTTTACTCAGTCGTTTACGATGGATAATTAATGCGGCAATCAAATAAATTATCTCCAGTTGACGGTATCGGGTTCAAACGGAGATAGAGATAGCTGTTCGTTAATTATTGGTTGCTAATCCGTAATTATTCTCACATTACTGGCAGTCTGGCACAAGTATAATATTATAGGCAATACGCGAATGAGTAAAAAGTTATGTACTGCATCAGTATTTGTTATTAATTATGGGAATACCGCAACACGATTAATACTTACAGAGTACATGCCGGTAATGCCTTAGGGACCTACCAACTAGCATGGCGCTGTTCTCTGCTAATAGAGTTACTTTTTGTTTTGTCTGTTTTTGCTTGAGTCTACGTACTTAAAGCAGTCAGTCACTCGATCAGGGCTTATAATTTTATGTGTATAAAATAATTCAATGCTTACGTGACTATTAAGAGGGGACCTTTCCAACTACAATAATTAATTGTTGATGTAAATATAAGCTTTATTTATATAATAATTATTATACATAGAGCAGAACGAGTAATATTAAACTGTAGTGTGCACTGCATCTGTGTGGCTACCGTATACTAGATATTCATAAAATGCCAGAACTGTAAACGTACACCGATGTGACATCAAATACGAGGTAATGATTATAATAATTATCGTAGAGCAAATGAAATAAGAAGAAATATACCTAGTAATTGCAATGATGATAAACAGTCGCAAAGCAAGTATAACAGGCATACGACTGGCTAAATAACGCAGTAAGATGTTGACCTTGAGAGACTGGCGTCTCTACGAGATACATCACTACAACCACAGTAGCAATGTAAATGCAGTAGGTGTATGTAACACGTTGCATTGACCAGTGATAGTGTTTTTTGCGTTGCCTGTTTGGAGTCCCAGTGCTGGGCCTTCCCTCTATCATTCCTGCGTTAGTTTATTTTGCACGGCTTCCCCAATCCCTCTCAAAATGTTCCGACCCGTCTTACCGTCTCCTTTTTAGTCTGCCCGAGAAACTACATAAGTATACAATGTAAAGATTAAACTTCTCAGTGTTTAACATCTTACCAAGAAAACCTGTCATGTCATGTTAAAAAAAATATTAACGACATTAGATTACATATTTTATCTCCCATGGGATTCCGCATAATTAAACCGATTAAAACAGTTTTTCCTCGTGTCATAACTGACCTTGATTGCGATATACAAAACAAACTGCCAGTTGTTTTTTTTATTAGCTTGAACGCTAGAGTTGTTCAAAAATTTAAAAATCGCCTTAAATAAGTACAAGCCATATTAACAGGTACAAGCGGTACTTATTACTTGCGTAGGAGATCAACTTAGGTTCTTAGGCGGCAGTGGGCGGAAGCGGTCTTATTCCACTAACAAGAATACTAATGTTCAGATCAACAGAGAAGTAAATACTCAGTAAAACTCGCTCATTTCAAAGCTTCACAGCATTTGACATATAGTTTTGCAATATAGATTAACGGAATATGTGAAAATTAATAAAATTGTGCAAATATTTAGCACCATTCTAGGACAGTTTAATTTTATGACACAGCTTAGTAATGCCAAGTAATAGAAAACACATCATCTATTACTTATAACACTAGGCAAGTTCTTGTTTAGAACCGGATACGTTTGTGAATGAACGCTCTACTAGAAATTCATAACCTTATAACTTATAACTGTGTACCCTTTGAATATGTTCTATTGCTTATTTCTTTAGTATTCGTATTGTGATCTTTCAAAAAAACAAAGATAATAATCTCTTTTCTCCTGCTTATGCACCCGATGCTCTTTTGTTAGGGCTCCATATTAAAGAGAACATGATGCTATTACGATGCTCAACTATATTCCAATATTATCATATTAGTATAAACCTACCTGTATCATATCGCTTAGCTCTACTTTTAGTGTCAAAACCGCATGCGATAAGGTCTTTACTCTGATTTCCGTTTGTTTATTTTTCTTAAATTTCTTGTTCTCAGAAATTGGCTACTTTACCCACACCGCATGCAAAACACCGTGTGAATTTTGCGTCACCTGTGACTCGCTAATTACTTACAAGAACAGCACTCAAGTTATGTTCTGAAGAGAAAATGGTGATTTTCAACGGTCACACGCTTACGCTCGTATCGATGATTCATCTGCCGGCC
This sequence comes from Pandemis heparana, assembly GCA_963854515.1. Taxonomy (NCBI): domain Eukaryota; kingdom Metazoa; phylum Arthropoda; class Insecta; order Lepidoptera; family Tortricidae; genus Pandemis; species Pandemis heparana. Next base: position 28,825,208 of record OY978006.1, on the reverse strand, counting down.
TTGACTGCCTTACAACAGCTTAGACGGTAATTGTCTAGCAAAACAACATCCATTCAATATACTTATTATATAAGACGGTCGAAATAAACCATTAATGATTTCCTATGGATTCCAACCACTTGGCCTTAAATGCCTCAATGATGTTGTTAGCCTTAACCTGTCGCTAGCAAAAAAGGTTTATTTTTAATGAAGTATATCTAAACCGCCTACGTCGGATTATTGTTACAGATTAATCTTTCATCCGAGATAACGAAATTGACAGAGACAAAACTAACATTGATCGAGATGTTTTAAAAAATAACAACGATTTATGACTATACAAGCTCTAATTGCAATTAAAGAAAGCAATAAGAAAAACTTATTTTTATACGCTTATTAAAATCGATCAAGAACTCAAAATTTGGGTTTCACAAGCATGATTTTACGGCAAACCGACATCGGGACAGGAAAATGAAACTAAATAAAAACTTCTAGTAAAGCGCCCACAGTCAGCACATTCTACAGTCACAAGGATCTAACTATGAAATGAATATACCGTTCAAAAGATGGAGTACTGTGAGAGACTTAGTAATTGCGTCCCTTAGCACCCCCTACGGAACTCTAAAAAGTGTGATTGCTAAAGAATTAACACAAATGATTTCTTAATTGCCAAATCAATCGTTCGAATAGTGCAGTGGATCAAAAGATCGGCCAATGGCGAGGAATACGCAAAAAGTGGAATAAGCAACAAACTTTCGTTGGAGAAGTGTGCCAATAGAATGCCTGGCTTGTGCGTGCGCAAGGCCTCGCGATGCGCACGTCAGTAAATAACTGCATAATGCATACCATCGGCCATCATCGAGAATGATGGCCAGCCATCACCAACAAACTTATACAAGTAGGGTTACCAGATACACATTCTAAAACGCCTGACAAAATTATTGATTTGTGAATCAAATTTCTGACAAGCTGGGGTGATGCCGCGATCGATTTATAATTTACAAAAGTTTGTGAGTGTTAAAAAGAAGTACAGCACTATTTGCAGCAGCAGTATTTGTATTGTATTAAAGCGAATAATACTGCAGAGAGCGGCAAATTGCAAGGCGTGGATGAGTATATGTATAGTTTGACGGACAAAATCAGACCCCTTTAATTACCTTTTTTCCATAGATTCTGATCTTAAGGTAAAAAAAAACTATTTAAGACACTTAAACGCGCTGGTTTCATATGACGGTACGAGCATTTGGCTGTTTGTGGTGAATGATCTTAGTCAAAACATATTTTTTATAAGTAAAAACTGTCCAATAATGTAATTTTATTTCCCGGCCGCTGAACTGTACAGTAATTTGACTTTTAAATTTGCGTCAGTAGGTAGGTAGTACATTTCGGAGCATAGTGGAGGAGGGTTACAAATTCCTGACATGTTAGTAGTGCGGCAGCATTCCTGATTCCTGACATCTGATAACTCTATAAAAACATTATTCCCTTTTTGCATCAGTGTCACGAGTCTTCGCTACAAACTATGATGTCGAACCTACTACAGAGGTGCCCCTCTGAGGGCGTTCTTGAAGATTAATGTAAACCTGCTGTGGAAATAACGACCTATATTAATCAATACCATTAACACGACGTTTCGTTATAGGTGAAACGTCGTAGAAATAGTCCGCGTTACGATTAGAATAGAAAATATGGGCCACATTTCATGTGTACCGTGTTGATACTAGAATTTTAAAACAAGGACGCAACACGAATATTTTTGCTTTATGGTTTGTGTGGGAATAGAATAGCGCTTGCGTGGAGGAACAGATTGAACACGTTGGCTGGAGTGCATCGGTTGACTGACACAAATCTTAGTATTCAATCAATGCGACCTACCTGCGTGTGAGGTTTCTTTGCACTTCTTATACGCAAACTCAACATGATTTACTCGCCACGTTAGGGTGTGACCACACCGCCGCTTAAAAAACGGTGACGTTACGGAATCGCAACAAAATGTATGAAGAAACGGTGAAAAAACGTGACGCATACGACACGTCACTGCGTTTACGCGGCGGTTTGGTCGCACCCTTACTCAGTGACATTCATCAGTAACACAAGCAAGTTTGCTGCGCATTTGTTTCGGTTAACATAAACTCATAAGTTACGTTCTAAACTAGCCAAAGGGCTTTAATCGCTAAAATATGCAAAAACAAGCTAATAAATAAAACATTTCAAGTGTTGAATTAATAAATGATTATGTAAAAAAGTGAAATCATGTGAAAGGAGAGTAGCATTGTCGATTTCATTTACCCGCGGTGCAAGATCTGAACTACGGTAAAAGGAGAGTGGGCGATAAAAATAAATCACAACACAGGCTTTTAGGGCCGATGTAGAGCATGTCGATTCAACATTTATTGTTAACACATTTCTTTGCAGTTGCCGTTTCCGTATCCGGCGCATCGGGCTCTGGCGAGATAAAAGCAGTTACTGCGCCGAGAACGAATTCTAATATAAATTATAGACTGAAAACGAAACGCGCCGCCGAACCGTACTGAACCGCATCATGAACAACAGTATCAGCTGATACAGGTTCTTAGTGTGAAATAAAGATGCAATAGTCAACAGGCCCAGTTGCTTAAAACAATGATCAACAATAGGAGTGTTAACATTTAACGACCATGTTATATAATTCTATGGATCTTTTCTTGTCACCATTTATATCATTCCTGTACCCCATGTTTTAGCTGATTAAAGCGTTATGTTCTGAGGATCATTATCGTATCAACTAGAATGAGCCACTCGAAAGAAAAACTGGACAAAATATTAGTGTAACAATAACAATACTATCACCGATAAGATCAGTGGCAATCTTATTCAAGTTCTTCATCACACACTATACGCTAATTTCACAAAGTCCAAGATAGCTCGTTATTTTCTTAATCTCACACATAATACTTCTACTGTGGCATGACACCGTTGCAAGTGGTAGCCGCGTGTGCTTGAAACAGCACAGATCTTTAAGCAAAAGCATCCTAAAACCTTTGAGCCCTGGATTTGACAGGCAAATCAACAGAGAGAGCAAAATCCGGTATAATTATGATGTGACGTGGCAGGGTATTGTGTGAAATCGGTCCGTCATTTCGCCACGCGCGAGCTTATCTTTGACGCGGCGGCTCCGTAAACGGTGTCAGTTATAAACTGTTGTTTGGACGAACGCCAGCACGCGTCCATGCGCTATCCCAAATTGTTAGAGCCCATACGGGAACACCTTTAGGTCAGAACTTCTGTTCGCCGCTGACTACAACCCGACTAAGTTTCCAAACAACTTGCCAGCTAGCTAGTCGCTGACACTGTTTTCTGAGTCTCATCTTCTGAGACTATCTTTTAATGAGTCGTCGACGGTTTTTGAACCAACGAAACGAAACGTTAACGTAGAAAACTTCGACTAGTTCAAAATTAGTTGATATTGTTAACTGTACTCACGAGCAGAAATAATGGGTCGCTTCCCATAGAAAGTTGTATGAGTTATGCTCGTCAGTGTAGTTTTTCCTCTAACTACTTAAGACTACTAAGAGAGTCAGCCTAAGCCGCTGATGGCGTTGAGTTTCGTTCGTTGATGAACCATGAACCGTTTATTCAACTAGTTCGTTGAATCCAAGGCCACCACTAATTGACACTCTTAAGTTGATAGCATGCCCTTGTTATTTGGAATAAATGAGTGCTTCCGACTTTCGTTATAAAAGGAAGCTATGCTATCTGAAAATCATGTCACGGAATAGCAAAACAAACTAAACGCTATAAAGACAATGCAAACATGGGTAAATCTCTGCGATTTAAGCGTCAGTCTTGTCTTTCACTGCGATAAAAGTAAGATAGGCCTGTTCTCGACATTAAAGCCAGTTAAGTTAATACCCCGCCAAGATTGAATTCGTGACTATCTCTAAACGCAAAATGCCGAATTAGTGAACTATACCGCACGACCACTTGAGGACTGTGGTGTTCGCTGAAACAACACAGGCTGCCCTTTAAATTAGACTAAGCTCTTACGCTCGGAGTGAAATAGATACTCGGTTTTAGGTGTACAAATATTTACAGAGAATGGTAATTTTAATCCCACCTCAACGTCTTAGCCCAGAGACTGAAACCTAAGAGATTTCCTGGAATATTCCCATTATTTTAGTAGAATAGAAACAAAAATAATGTTGTAGAAATTTTCCGTTTCAACGCTTTCCCTTAATTTTAATTTAATTACATTCTTGTGCTGGTTACTAAGAAGTTTAGTGGTTTGTGCCTTTGTGGTGTGTTTCTATGCCCAAAAACTCTTCGCAAAAAGTGCATGTAAAGTTTGTAAACAGTGTGCTGGAAAAAGTGGCGCTCTTCCTGAAAATATGTGTTATGTTCCGGTCATTTAATAGCGCATAGTGCCTAGTCGATCACAAAATGCGGCATTCCAATATGACCTTGGTACTTATGTCTTTGATAAACGATCAGGGTCTTTGACCGCGGCATCCGTCATCTATATCCTTATCATACAAAAAAGATAACCGAGAACACGTGTAACCAATAGGAACACCTAATTCACAATTATAAAATGAAAGCCTACATACATATAACAATGGAAGATGGCATCGAAAACAAATAACTTAAGAGCCCCTTTGAAGTTACATAACGCCATTACAACCGATACAATTTACAGCAAACGGCAATTCACTAAAGCAATTAATTACTTTAAGTACATTGTCGCGCACTCGCTAGTCAATTATCGCTTTGTCAGCCAATGTTACTAAGTAGCTCAATTACTTAATTCGTCTACATCGACAACAAACACAAGCGACGTAACCTTTCACTGTCCGTGATAAGCGGCCACACTTAAGCTTACATCGATCTCGGCTCACCTTAGCCAATCAATTAGGGAAGTACAAACATGTCCAACAAACTGATGAAACTCGATGACACCGAGTCAACTGTGAAGACCACTGCGTTGAGAATTATGTATCAGGTTACCCGTTCGATCTCGTTACAACAGGAAAGGTAACTTTTTTTACAAAACTCAATATGTCCAACATTGAATTAAGTAAGACAAGCTATGTATAGTTACTACCGAAAAAGGTACAAGGCGTTAAAGGTGATGTGGTTTGTTTGTTAACATAAGATGCATTCGGTGATCCCAAATTATCCACTCGAGTCTTCTCACGGCATTTATCGTGTTCTCGGGGAATTCGACCGGTGACGATAACCATGCTCTTATCTGTCACTGGGACTCACTAGCGCGATTTATTACACTGCCGACGAGAAACTAAAATTGGGAGCCGACTGTTAAATTTAAGAGAACCGCATTACATTCACACTCCGTCAATTAATACCAGTTCTTAAATTACGTTTGTTTAAAAGCTTGATTGAGCAATTTAATATCTCGAGAAAGCCAGCGGATTTGCAAATCCTCGTGTAAAATGATATCTGCGTGCATATTTTCCGATTAAAATTCCATCGCCTGTTGAACCGTCGGTATCAAATTCTTTGCGCATACAACAAGTGATGCATAGTGCCTATGGGTGAGATACGTGTTGGGGTTGACAAAGAGACAGCGCCCGTCCTCCCATTATGATCGTTCACCTGCATTCTGAACGAACATTTTCGTATACCGACAATGTTTGCAAGGCATGTCATAACATCATTAAATTTATAATGAATGCCGCTATAACGCTTGACGGTTACAAGTTTCGTCTATTTCGTAAGGTAAACTTGAACATTCCAAGCCTCAAGATCGTTTCAAGTGCAGTGAGTGATGACGCACTTGTCGACAAAGCGTGGGTTTTTTCGATGTTAGAACAATACTGTGCAGCAGGTTGTATTGTAGAGATTGTAGCTGGGGGACAATGGTGCGCAGGTAGCGGGATGCGGGCCTGCGCCTGCGCCGGCGCTCGCAAGCTGCGCCGCAACATATGCCCGCGTGATTCCATGCCACCCGGCGCGGCAGATGCTTCCGACCTCATAATTCGCTTATGAGTTTACTTGGTAATAAAATACTTATAAGTTTTTGCTTTACCTTATTCGTGGGGGATCTTGCGGGAAAGTAATTAAACAATTTTGGCAGCCTACGGGCGAAATGCAAAATGTACAACAGTATAACCAAATAATGAAGTCTAATATTTGTGAGATTTGATTTGATATTCGCTTTTTTGTGGCTAACTTTAGGATTTGTTTAAATTAATCAGCTTAATATTCCAAAGTATACTAGGTAGGATTTTCGAGCAAAAGCATGGAGACATGACAAAATAGAGACCTCAGATAAAAGCATTTTAACGCTAATAAATACCTAGTTGGTAGTGATAGATCCATCAGGGTGAAAATTGCCAAATTCTTTGTAACCCCGTTCCAGACTACCCAATATTACTCATAGAATTATTTCAATAGAATATTTCCAACAGAGCTAAAACGAAACAAATTCGACGTTTTTAAGTTAGCATTTAAATTTACAATACACATTTGACAAAAAATAGATCTACTCAAAAATGATTGTTGAAAAGAAATATATAATATGAAATCGTTCGAGCGTTCCAAAAGTACCTTCTTTGATGACAATTGAACCGAGAAGAAATGGTCACGTCCATGTCACGTCCGATGTTCGAGCCCAGGTTTTTGAAAGGAATGCCTTGAAAATGTTAAAAATACTAAGCGTCCTTTGTACTTCCAACATTTAATATTTACTTAAATAATTTACCTGTAGTCGAGAATAAACCAGACTTTAAGAATTGTGTTAGCTGGTAGCAGCTTGTTATGATTATAAGTTAGAAGGTGAATGTCACTGCAAAGGGTGACGATCGGTGTGGAAGTGCGGCCGGCTAAATATAGGCTGCCCACATACGGAGCAGTCCAGCGGCGTGTGATATGATGCTGGGGCCATCGGAGTCAATCAATTTGCTGGGTGATTAATTGATTATAACACTACGGCGCCTTACGTACGAGACCACGGCCGGCTACCGGCGCCGCGAAACTTGACATTTGTACACACGAAAGACCCGCGAGCCCGTCTTTGACATTTGAAAGTCCGAATTCATGCGATTATGTAACTTATGTAAACTTGTTTACAAACTTGTTCGGTAAGGCAAACTTAAGACGTTTATGTACGTAGAAATTTGCTACGGACGTTCCGCGATTCGTAACGACAATCTGTGAATCGAAAACACGGTCAACTGATTCGGCTTTTAAACTTTGAAAAATGCGTCGCGGTTGAGCAATTAAATTAACCTCATAGAGTGCGAATCACGGAACATAGTGTGGTTAATAACAGCGTAGAATTTTAAAACAGTGTAACACACCACAGTCTATTGTGAGGTGTCAAACAAAAGCACGGTCACAGATGTGATTCCAGAAGCGGAGATCCTGCGTATTGTGGGCGCGTGGACGCTCAACCGAGGGCCGTTCGTGGGCCGGGACCGAGTGCGAGGCAGGGGCCGCTAGAGACGTTCGGCGCGCGGCGCGGTCTACTGCCGACTGTTGTTTACCAACCATCCGACCCAACGTGCGACGCGCCGCACTTAGGGTTGCCAATTTCCTCGTGTGACTAACGATTTCCATAACAATTTACCCACTTATACTGACACCTCTAACTTGCAACTTCCTTGTACTCCAATGTTTTGACGTACGTTTTTTTATATAATTTCGTATTTTTTTTTATTACGGAGCTACATAAGTATATCTGGCGACCCTGATTTAATTATCCGCCACGGCTGGGTGCATCCACGACTGTATAAGGATGTTTTGCAGAAAAAATCGTAGCCCGATAAGATATGAAGCTTCGGGGGCCTTATCACCTTCGCTTATCAAAGGACGTGAAACCCTTGAAAGCACATAAGCCACATTAGCGGCAATTGAGGAACATGGAAATTAAAAACTATAAACTGTTTTATAGCACGGCAATAAGTATGTCATAAATAAATGCCCGTCAATATTATAAAAAAGGAAAAGATAAAAAACAAAATCGTGCCATTGTTTACATTCGCTATTACCAGTCTTTTTTTTAAACTGAATGATGAAAATTTACAAATCAATCCACAGTGCTCTTACCGTACCTATGTAATCCTTGCACAGTACTCTCATAACATGAGTATGATGATCATGATAGAGCGACGTCGCGCACATAAATAGAGCCTTAACTATATTAAATAGAGCGCTCGTACGTACCAAACAAAAGCCAGTCGAGTTCATCGTCGCTCCACACGGGGGTCATGTGTTCAGCCGTAAGCAAGTTTTGAGCGTGCAGTGCACTAATTGAAACTTCACTTGTATAAATGAACACTGATAGTCGAAACGGGGGCACGCGACATCATGATACTTGTATAAAACCTCTGCGATTCCCCCTTCTTAGCCATTCGATGGGGCACGCACAGCAGATGTAATGAAAATTAACTTCTATGCAAACACTGATATATATGTTTGTGCTAACGTTAGTGTGTACTAACGACAACTGTGCAACGATTGAGCAACGGTGATAGCCGCAATGCGATAGGAAAGTAGAGCCGTTGTGTCACAATTTATTATTACCAGTTCATTATATTATATTCATCGTGGGTATTACATAAAAACACATAAACTGCTAATTTAATAAAATGATGCGACTGTAATTTGCAAGTAATTTACGCTCCTTTCATTTCAAAGAGAGTAAAGTAAACTCGGAACGTAAATACATTCTAACTTTTTTCAGACTCCAGCGAAGTGTAGGGAGTTCGTGTTATTTTTATTAATTTTAAACATGCTATGCATATTACGGCCGGTAAATACTGAATACGCTAATCATGCTGGTTTACTGAAAGAAGAAATAGTCATTAAAAGAGATCCATCATAAAAAGTCCAGTTTCGAAAAATACTAATTGTTTACACGTCGCCAAGATTTATGTCGGCCAAACGCCGGAAGGAGTGGATAAACATAACTTTTCACGGGTATAATTAACATATAAACAAAGTAAAAGCTTAGGACGGTGCCGTCGTCGAAGGCGTAAACAGTACAAAAGGAGGAACAAAATGTGAACTGAACTACATATAGACGAGGCGAGCTGACTGAGTCAACACTGTCGTACCGCCAAGCTTGCACGCGGGGCGCGCGCGCAGGACGCTCACCGAGAAAGCAAAATATCCTTACAAAAAACTTAAGTAAAGCTACTATTCTAGCACCAACATCTTAATACTACTTACTGCTACATACTGCTAAGAGAAATAACAAAATAATTTTCAAATACAGACATCTGTATTGAAATCCTAATTGAAATCGGATACATGGATGTAAATTCTACAGACACAGATGAAGTAACATAGGATGATGGTTTACCCTTAGACGTTATCGGTTGTCACAATTCATGCATTAAAATGTTTGCGATTTTTCATCCTGCCGTGGAGCGATGAAACACGTTTCTGGCCCAATTGGTATGCGTGAAATGGCACATCTGCATTGCCGCTAGAAGCCGGAATAATATTTTTGGCACGGAACAGTTAAAATCAGGCCAAATCACAACAACACGGAACTGGGATTATTTGCTATTCATGGGAATGTATCGGATGTGAGAACGACTTTTATTACTAAAGCATTAGGTACGTCATGCGCGGCAGGATCTTACAACGGACAGGGACAATAGAAGCCAAATTTTAAAGCGCATGTAATTTAATTAAAGTTATCGTTCCCAGGTCTCCTATTCCTTTTGTATCAAGTGCACAGATATGAAGTGGGCTCCAAATTCTGTTACCGAGCGCAACGAACGGCGGCATAACTCATCTCTTAAAAATTACGCGGATAATTCCACTTCTAGTCTAGTGCGAATTGATCCAGTTATATTTTACTAGCTGTAGCCCGGGGCTTCGGCCCCACTGCATTTTTTTTTTCAACATTTTATTGTATACAAGCTTTGTCCAAACAGAAATAAAAAAGAATTATCCAATTCGGTGCAGTCGTTTGGAAGTTATGCGCGTACATACATTTCAACGATTCATTTTTATTTACATAAATTGTGTACATATTGAAAATGCTCAGCTCAATATTGAATAACTTTTTACTGTTCATCAATTTCAGTTTAATAATAGTTAGCATTCAATGGCAAAATTAATTACAATACCTGCAGCAATATTTTAAATTCCAAGAGAATGGTTTGCAAAACAGGATAAACTATGGATAGGATAAATAATAATTATTAACAGTATGTACTTAGCTCTCTCACAAATTGTAAAATGATTTAGCGTTTCCGTCGGCGTTGCGGATTTCTGTAGATTTTTCCGTTACAAAAATGACATATATATAACGTCGGTTTTCATCAAAAAATAATTATATTTATCGTGAGCAATGTTCAATGTGCATCGGTCGCCGTTTGCAAGACTACATGACGGGGGCGTGGGTAAAACAACTAATAAACAAGGTGACGGAGGATGTCCAACATGTTTCGATTCGGGATTGAACGGATGCGACCACGTCCCGATTCGGAAGCATTCCATGGCGCTTGCAACCTCTGTCTCGCTCGTACAGTGTATTGTTTTACAGAACAGCAATACATGGTATTAATAGCAAAGCGCAGAATCGGCGAATAACGGTGTTCTCGTATTCACTGCATCCACGGTAATGTCGACATCCGGCGACAGAGCGGCTTGTAAGACAAACAGACTGTAATTACTGCTTTTAATTATCACGTCTTTTGAATGTTTGAAGGAGTCTGCCGATTTGATTCAATTCAATGCCTTGGGAATGGACAATGTTGTAAACAGTGCTCAGCGTTTCATCTTTCCGTTAAAAACAATGAAGTCTAATTATAATTTGTGAGATACATATCAAGATTGCTTGATGAAAGGTGAGATTTCGCGTCCGCGCGTGAGTTAAACAGCAAAGGGTGCTGTTAGTGGGCGCTCGTAAAGACCTGTGCTTTAGAGAGCGTGACAAAAGCTAACGCTTTCTTTTGCGTTGCAGTTTGCTGTTATTTCTAATTGCTCGTTCAGCCGCTCACTCGATCAGTAGGTGTGATGAACTGTTCTACCACTATGAGTTCCAATAACGAGTACTTAAAAAGATGGGCTTTGATTAATTTATACTCTTGACAAAAAGGAGGGGATCACAAAACGGCGTTAACTTTGAATCCATTTCGGTAAATCGCGTTTATCTGTCTACTTTATTCGTCAGACTACACTCTGGTCTGGTAGGCAGCGCGTACAAATTGTGGTGCGCCCCCCTCCCCCCGCCTACCGTTGCCTACCCTAGTAACCCCCGACTGTACGCCACTAGCTTGCCATGCTAGTAATTAGACTTCTAGTGGCCGGATTGGCTTGAGATTTCGTATAAATACATACATGTGTATACATAGGTACAAACTTTTTCAACTTGAAATCACAGTAAGTACACACATTTTTCCTTTAAGCCAGGTTCGACTAAAATATTCAACGGAAAATATAAACAGCAAAGTTGTAAAAACATTCGCTTTGTCATACATTAAATTAACTACTAGGTACAAAACAATGAAACTTACGCGAAGCTGGGAATAATCATTATCTAACACTTGAAGACTTACCTGTAACAAATACAACAACAATACAATATTAAATCAAGAAAATGAAAAAGTCTACGCAATAAATATCTATGATTTTATAGAATTAATAACAATAATTCTACGTTAGCGACTTTATTTATAGCATCGTTTAGTTCTTAGTTCTTTATTAAGCTAGGAGCTCTCACGACATACGAGAAGCTTATTGCAGCGCTCTACATCTTAGTTTTCCATCTCATTCTCACGTATTCGAGCCTAATGATTATACGCGTAAGACACATCTGATCTGCCACTAGTATACCACTTATACTGTCGAATACAGCCCAGTCTCGAAGCGAGTCATTTCTTGACTAGCGCTGAATCACTTATTTTCACGGACGCGGAGAAAAGCTCTATACCTAATTATATGATGGCTATGATGCTTTTAGATACGTGTACACAAATACAGCGGTACGTATATATATACTCCGTACTTAGTGAGGGTTAAATTATTTAATTTTAATATGCGACCTTCTACTTTTGGCTTATTATATTTCAATTACAGTTACAGTGACAAAAACTTATCTGACCCGGTGACGGAGTCGCTATGTTGGTGGCATTACTTCCACTTCCGACCAACGGGTCACATGTGTATGTGACACTGTAAGTACTGTAACATTCACTGTCGTCGAGGCAATGGCAATTATAAATTATAATCTAAATTATATCCCACTAACTAATCTAATCATATGAATGGACAGTGTCAAAATTTAATAGCAACAGAAGTACCCCAGTTAAGTCTGCTTTAACTTACTCTGGTTTGTTAGAAATGACTTAAATAGAAGTAGTGGAGTATTATTTTGAATTGCTAACACCATCGTTGTATTTTAATGTGTCAAGGTCCGATTATTGTATCGCATGCGGCGACAACCTTCAGAACTATTGTTACCTACTTTTTGTCATCGGTATATTTATAGTCTTTGGACTGTTCTGAGATTGGATTTGCTCCTACCTGTAGCCGTAGCTGTAGTAATATGATTTCTCTAGAACTCCACTGTTTCGAATTCTGGTCTAATCTATCTGAGCCGTATCCCTACAAAGTTTAACACTTTTTCTGTCAAAGAATGTGGCCAGATAGAACGGTTTCTGAGATTCAAGGCAGGCAAAAACCATAGACAATTTAGTAATGATCCGCTCCGGAGCGTAACTAGTTTTTTGTATTCGGTGCGCTCTCTCTGTCAAGATCTGTAGCCAGTTTTCTCTAGGCAAACCTGGTTCGCATATATGGGGCCATCAACACTGCGCCACCTTTAGACGGTCAAGCAGCCCGAGGTATTCCTAGCGATAGAAACAAATTATAGGCAACTGATACAAAGTAATCATTAAAACAATCGCAGACTCTTCCTGTTGTAGGTACATACTTTGTACGTGAAAACAGAAAAATGTAGTACCTACATACAGTAAAGTATGTTTATTTTCTTGGTATCCCTAGTCTAACTTCGTGTTTCGACTGTTGTCGGGTTTCATTGCGTTGCACAGGTTGCTGGTGACCGCATACAAGTAAAAGATGAACATGGGCTTACAATTATACGATTGCCACATTTGCCTCTCTGTACCATTCGGATTCAAATACAATTGGAAACATTTCGAAGTCCGATGACGCCGAGAGACATTAACAGAAGTGAGGCAATGTAGAGTTAATGCAAAAACACAAGAGGTACCAAGGATCACGGATACACAGATCAGTGCTCACGAAGTACTCTTAGATGTCTTTGAACTTCTTTTGAACGTTACGAATCTCTACACCGTATCGTTCCTACGTAAACGTCTACGCAAGCACGCTCACATAAAAGAACTAAGGCGTGTTCCTAAAATAGTCATACAGATGAAACAATTCCGACGGACAAGAGTTAGGTAGTTCGAAGAAGTGGGATGTTTTAATTCGGCCTCAATTGAGGACAAAGGCGGGTCTTGTGTCGCGAATTGCCCATGACGCGACGCGCGTCGACTGACTCTTTGATAATTTTATTGTTGGAAAAAAAATACTAAGTATAAGTACTTCATTCTAGATAATATTAGAATTAGCTGTCAGTAGCATGTTAGGTATGTACGGAGTATAAGAGATGAACTTTGAAGTAAGAGGTTACAAATAAATGAAGTAGAAGCAAAATGCTACTTTCAATTAGAAGTGGTATTAGATACCCACATTTATTTATTTAAATTTGAAGTTTACTGATGACACTAAAAAATTTTTATGTTACAATTATTAATTAAAATATAATTCAGTCTAGTCTTATAAAATATTCTCATTGCACACCGTTCTTCACAGGATGATATAATTGTAAAATTATTAAATGGAAATAAGCAAGGTATCTTTTTCCTTCGTAATTTCCTGTCGTATTTTACATAACATTATTAATAAATCAACTGTTTTTGTTTAAGTATCATCCGTTGCTCGTATAATATTTACATATTATTATACCCGCTCATTTTCCGTCATCCTATTACACCTTGTATAAAGCGAAACAGGTAAGTACAAGCGAAGCGAAAAACATCAAACGTAGCCAAACGGAACCCTAGGCCACTGTAGAATCTTTTCACAATCAACGTCGGAGTACTATGACACAGACAGACACAAATAACCAGCCGATCACTTACTACGATAAGGTGGCAGTGGAGTTGGAAAAAACATTATTTACTAACATACTTCACTTTCTGTCTACCTGTCCGCACATAAACCATGCTAAACGTGGCCTTTAGGTCTTGTTACCATAGGCTATATCTACCCCGTAAGGGATAAAGACGTGCTTTATGTATGTTCTAGCAACCCGTCCCGGCTTCGCCCGTGCAATCGGTGTTTCTCTACTATATTTATACATATAAACTTTGGACTTTGAATCACTCTTTCTATTTTAAAAAAACACATCAAAATCCGTTGCGTTGTTTTAAAGATCTAAGGGACAGGGGACACATTTTTTTACATAGGAAAGAAAGAAAGAAAGAAAGAAAACATTTATTCATGATAACATTACAAATACAAAAGAAGAAAAGAAGCAAAAAAAAAACATAAGAACATGCATCATGAAATGGTCCCATCTCAGCATAATGCTGGCCTTGCAGCCAGCGCTGGTCTTCCGATGGGACCATCAAGTGCTACTGAAAGCACATATTAAAAAATATATATAATTTTTAAAAAATTAGTCAACCGGCATTGCATCTTTGAAATGGCTGAATAGACAGTAATTCCTTTACTTATCCCACAAGGGATGAATTTTATAAAAGTAAATAATTTTTGGCTCTGGTTAAGAAAACTGACAATATCACAGACCTATACAATAACAAACAAACTTCTTTTACATTACTCTAAAAGTCTAGACTAGAAGGTCAAACTACCTATCCAAGCAAACTTTCTATGGCCGTAATAATTATTATATTACATAGGGACAGACAGACAGCGGAAAGTGACTTTGTTTTTAACTAATGTAGTGATGTATCACTTCAACCGATCACAGCTCAAATTAAGAGCTTACTTGGCGAAACAGTCGGGGAAACGAAACTAACCAAAGCCGGAAGGATCGTGTCAGTCAGGGGAACAGTCCACAGATTAGCCAACAGTTCTGCATATAGATTTCTACGTGGAACCAATAGACTTAAATGCGGCTGATAGTTGCGAAAATATAGATTGTTTTCATGGAAGCAATCTCAGACCAAATAAAAAGACAAGAGAATTGCGAACTGCAAAGTGAGGCCACTTTAAACAACGCCTTGCCGCATTCTCGAGTCACAACCAGTTTTAGCCTAAGGAAGGAATATCTATCATAGTGCTCGTATCGCATCTAACTGAAGCTTTACGAAACTTTTCAACCTTTGAACAGTTTTAATTTCTGGTTTCAATGTTTTCACATTTATAATACGTTATATTATAATCTCTACAATTCATTATTGACGGCAGATCTACAAAAGGTTATAACCATATATGGCTCAAATAAGTACATAATTATATATTACTTTTAAATTTTCGCAAAAATTTACATCAATTACTGGTTTAATATTATTTATTGTAATATTTATTACATAACGTATTGTTGCTTTATTTCAAATGAGAAAACATTTTGCATTACATGGTCATGTCCTTTTATGCTCGTTTGAAATCCCCACGGACACTGGATAGTGGGTAGGTAAAGTCGTCGCGCCAGCAAATAGGTTAAGCTTCGAGCGTGAATGACATTTGTTCTACATTGTTCAACGCTTGCATATTCATGAGCAATACATGTATAATTAATAGACAATTATGTATGTACGTACAGTAATTGTTTCCTTCAATACGCATATCGCACACAGTACGGTAGGTACAAGGAAAGCTAGCGTAATTAGACGTTGTGTCGATGTAATGATGTGAAATTTTAAATGCAACATTTTCACGCTCTGTGATCTAATACCATATAGAAGCGTTAAATAGCGGTATTTCTTTCGTTTTTTACATCTACATACTAATAGATAGGGACATTTATTGCATTCTTGTAACGTTACATGTTACGGGTGTCGGTTTCTAGATGTGATAACGTTCTTAATTATTCGTGTGACGACTTTGTGCAACATCCACGACTATCGCCGCTGTCATAAGACAGCTTATAAAAGCTAATCCTGCCACTTTGCCGGTACCAACGCTGCTGTGTGTGTTCCAGCATGGATAATTATTGTTATCCTAGCTATCTAGTCTGGCACGGGGTCAGCAATCATCTAATGCAGTGATGGGCAAACTACGGCCCGCGGGCCAACTCCGGCCCGCGAAAGAATTTAATGCGGCCCGCCGGCGTTCCTTCGAATTGGGGTGTTATGGCACAGGATGACGATATTTAGACGGTGCTGCTGTATAAAATAGAATAATAGATGCGAAGGCAAAGGAGCCAGCTAGACTAGCCACGTAGTTCATGCGTCATGTGTCAAAAAAATTGCATTTTAGTATACTTTTGGCCCTTCTTTGAAATATCTGTGATTTTCTGGCCCGCCATGAAAAAAGTTTGCCCACCACTGATCTAATGCTACGGGGGTCTACGGTTGAAGCTGTCATTTCCCTTCGGCGACCCACTTGTTCCTGTACATGTTTTCATTGTTCATCGGGCACTTAGAAAATATTATTTTTTCAATGCTTAGTACAATATTACCGTGGATTTATCGAAGAAATATTTAATTATTATGTGTAATCAGTAGGGTTTACGTAAAGGCATGGAAACTGTGCCGTGGGAGTCATATTGTCTGCGCACGGGCAAGGCACAGCGTCGCGACGCACTCATACGCATCTATGTTACCTACACATGCGTATCAGTTTCTTTAATGGTCAGCTCATTGTTCAAAGCCAAACAAATGCAGGATTACTTCACAAGATTGCCAAGCTACGTCCTTTCACGCTTTTTGCTGTGGACAAAGACAATATTGTTTCCGAGTAAGGGTTATGCTTATACGCCGCGTATTGTTTCGTTGCCTATAGGTTAGGTACAGTAAGACTCGATTTTTGACGATGGTTATGCAACTACTCGAGTTCGTAAATCTCTTAAGCCGTTTACTCATCTGCGAGTTGAAACCGTAATTTATGCACTTTACAGCAAAAGGCCTTCCAGGCTCGCGGGCCACGACACTGGGTTTTTGGTTACTATAACGTGCAGCAGTTACGATTATACCTCGCAGTAGCTAGTTTAAATTATCATGCATAATGCAGTCACCATGTACAAGTTGCGCGTCGCGGGGGTCTCTTTATCTACCGCCAAGGTGCTTGCGTGCGATGCTGTCTTCTGGGTATTACTGGCTTATGAAGGTATCTTAGTTAACCTTCAAGGCTGGTAACGTATCTGTAATCCTCTGTCCTTATCTAATGACTCACGTGGTCGTTCGCCTTCCTTGTTAGTTATCAAAAAAATGATGAAAAATGAATGTTTTTAAAGATCACATTCGTGTGAGATTTCATGCGCTTTGTCGTAACATTAATTCTGAATCCTTCAGCAGTTAAAGTAACCCAGTCAAGCGACTTTAATAGAACACCCCTGTTAATGTTTTTCACGATTTTTAGGGTTCCGTACCTCAAAAGGAGAAAACGGAACTATAGGATCACTTTGTTGTCCGTCCGTCCGTTCGTCCGTCCGTCTGTCAAGACCCCTTTTCTCAGGAACGCGTGGAGGTATCAAGCTGAAATTTATATCAAATACTCAGGTCCACTGTCCCTTGGAGCTGTGAAAAAATCTAACTTCCAAGCCAACGTAATCAAAAGATACAGCCGTTTATGCCGCAAATTTCCGCAACTCTCAAGAGAATCAAAACCTACAGGGTACTCCCCGTGAACGCAGAATCTTTAAATTTGGTATGAAGGTAGGTCTTATAGCACAGATTAAGGAATAATTGCGAAAAAACGGTAAATATGTATGTATGTATGTCTGTATATATCAGTGACCAATATAAAGTGACCCCACACTGCGTACATTTTCCTTTGGAGCAGGGCTCTGCTTACACTGGTTTATAGATATTTATAGATAATGATACGGAACCCTCGGTGCGCGAGTCCGACTCGCACTTGGCCGGTATTTTAGTTGTTATTGACTAACTCCACACTACTGTCGACGTTCAAAGTGCACGACGTCAAAGAGGTAACTTTATTTTTAATGTATGATGAAAAACCTATACAAGACTGTTCAAGGAAACTAAACAAAGCTCTTGTTTACTCCGGAGTAATTCTGAGGGACCCTGTTTATTTCCTATACATTGTTAACGTGTGTTAAAGGGGGCGGCCAAATTGATCAAATAGTAGATACATTATATTCCGAGGGTGGTGAAATAAAGAATGTCTCAGATCGCAGGAACTTGCCGCAAGAGCCAAAGCCGAGGAAGTGGAAAAATTCGCTTGCGTAGCGGGCGGTAAATTGATACTTACGGTCCGTGGCGACGTAAAATATCATAACTTTGCGACCAAACCGCCGCGTATACGCAGTGACGTGTCATATGCATCACGTTTTCGCACCGTTCCTTCATACATTTTGTTGCGATTCCGCAACGTCACCGTTTTTTAAGCGGCGGTGTGGTCGCACCCTAATGCACTACGACGTTGTCAACTAGGCGAAAATTTACTCTGAGCTCGAGTTTCCTAGCAAAATAAAAAATTACACTTTCGAATGGTAGTTTCGAGTGATATGCTTTCAAACATCGAGCCCCTGAACAACGGACGAAGATCAGAACATTAAAGTTAAAGTAACAGATTTACGGCAAACGGAAACAGAGAGAAAATGGTGCCATAAATTAGAGTAAGTTTTGGCTCTGCTCTCGTAAGTAAATTACATGCTCTTTTACGGTAAATCTTGAAGTGCCATCATGCTCTGCGTGTTCAGAGGTCATGATGGTTGAACGCACAAAAAATCACGAAAGTCGACCTTATTCAGAGCGGCAGTCTTTTGTCGCGGTCGGTATCATAAACACAATGGTGTGATGATTCATAGGTATTTAGCTATTACTGGCGAGCAAGGATGTGGATGGCTCTACCATTACAACGTGTAATGTGATCACGTCAGCTTAATTAGATACGTGTGGGTGATATTGTTGCACTTCAATAAGATATTCTACAACAACACTAGCCCTGTTTACAACGCGAGAGCATACATTTGGATAACTAGTACTTAGCGTATTTTTTTCAAACCGAAAATATGCATCTAACAATATTTCTAGCTGTCAGTTTGTATAACATATTAGTAGTATCTTATCTAATGTAATTGTAGTGTAAAAAAAAGCAGTAACATGGACTAAAAATATCAAAGGAAACGTAAAAGCATTAACATGCCTGAGCGCATAGTGCTGACATCTAGCGGTGAGTAGCTGAAATACTTACAAGCTCGTAGTGCATCGAGAGATGGCGGTAGTGTCGCGGCGCTGCCGCCTTGCATCGCCGCCAGGGCGGCGTAAGACTCGCGATCGCATGGGAGCGCTTCACTATATTTTCTTTTTCTGTTAATGATGGACTTCCACATCTTGAATCTCGTAGTTTTCGGTCTTTGTAGACTCATTTCATAGTTTTTAAATTCACTTCACAAAAAGGCCACCTTTTACGCGAAAATAATGTAACAAGTTGTGTCCATGACAGTAGAAAGTCGCTATTGTGTATCTATTGGGTCGAGTGTCAAGTGTGTCGTTACTAACAATTGGCATAATAAATCAGTAAGTCCAGCGCAACCAGATCCAATAATCTTCAATGAGCATATAGGGGCGCTGCCCTGTGCGTAATCGAGTGCACAAGCCATATTTGTCATACCATAGTAAGCATTCAATTTACCAAACAAATAAACTCGAGTATACTTCAGACTTATGAAACGCGTATTCGGAACACCTTATGCAAGTAAACGGCTGGAACAATGAACTCCACAGTTTAATTAAAACTCGGCAACGATTCAGAATTAATTAAAAAAATCGAAAAATTATCTAAGGAATACGTTAGCGCGCCAATCTTTCTCACACAACAAGCAGTAACTTTTTAATTTGTTCATTAAATCTCATTATACGTGTCAATGGCAGTATAATTAAATCCTAAGACTAATAAAAGTGTTGTTCAACCGGTCATTAGCACATGGCAGCGTTGAGAACACAATGAATTATCTTTAAACCTCTTTCACACTTCTTTAATGAGCATTGTGATATGGGATTTAATTATCCTTGCAACACCTACACTTATTACACAGATAACGTTCCGCGACTGGCAGATGTAATCAACTCGAAGCAGTCACATAATATTATTATTTATAGGTATATTTTGTTTAAGTTTTTCACAAATAAAAGTGAAAATCAGACTGACTGAAAAACGTCGGGAACGCGTCCGCGTTAACGTTTAATTAAATTACTATGGGTAAATTTGACAGCGCCAACCAACAATTTCTTCGTAGTATTTAATATTTTGACATTTTAACGCAAACGCGTAACGCGTCAGAGATTTATTTTGTGATTGAAAAGTTACATTAAGCATACAGGTTAATGCCTACAAATGCACTAAAATCTTCTTCTTCTTAAACTTAAGAGCTAGCTAGGCTCTTTTCGGTGGAGCAAATTCCAAGTGGTCCTTTCCAGGGCCTTTTCTTTGACTTCCTGATACGACACGACTTCTACCCTCTCTTTCACCTGGTCCGTAAATGTTCTTCTTGGCCTTCCTCTTTTCCGCTTCTCTTCAATTATGATCTTAATGTATTCGTCGTGTCGTATCAGGTGTCCCACTTAAATAATTATAGAAAATCGTAACTCGAAGTGTAAAATTGGGTTCAAATGTCTCCGATCAATAAGACGGATTAATTTGTGCTGCAAAGCTGCAATTGAGATCGTAATCCGTAATTGACTAACGAGCTTTACCCGCTCTCCAATCACATTCGCATATTCATCATCTCTTTCTATCCCCATCGTATACCGTTTGACAGATAGTAACGGTGATTGCGATTTCGATCGTGCATACTTTAGTATTTCAACACCATTCAATCGCGTCTGAAAATAGATGAATTACTGATTAAATCCATTGAGACCTTTTGTCGAAGGTGATACAGCCCTTGTTTAATTTAGTCTGAGCGGATTATTAGCAAGCTATCATCTTAATCTGGCTTTTAATGGTCAACAGAAAGAAAGAAAGAGAGAGGGATACATTGTCAGCGATTAAACCTAGTGTGCTATGACCACAGGTGCACAACAAAACAAATGAAATCGAATCCGATGTTTTGAATTTGTTTCGACGCCGCAGCAGGCGCAAAAGATCACGCACACGCTTCGTATATGGCACGGCCAGCAAATTGGATCACATAACTGTCCGTGACACTTCAAGAAATATAATCATCAGGGGCAATAGCCGTTAGTCGGTGCATTTCCAATGTGCCTATAAAATAAGCCTATGACCGTAACCATTGAGGTTCATTTTCACCACGAATACGCTAATTTGGACGCAAATTGGATTTTTATAAGGGGCTGAAAGTACGCCGTGTGCGTAAAATGAATTTTCTTCCTATTTTAGTCAAAAAAAAACACAATTATCGTATAAGTTTATGAAGAGGTCATAAAGTACTTGAATCATGGCTCTCGTGCAACAATGATGCATATTCTCTATACGATCTCAATAAAGTTTCTAATCGATGAACTCATTTTGCTTTTCCGAAACTAGTTTAAAAGCGTGACCAATACTTTATATTTAAAGTCACGCAGATCCAAAACTACCTATAAGTGCCGGCACGTAAGTCTAGCGATGACCTTGTATGCGCAGAAGTATAAAATACGGTATACGTGACTCGTCATCGCTAGACTTACGTGCCGGCACGTATATCTATGGTTGTGTACGATCTGTCTACATACTCATCAAACCTTAATAACATAGTTGAATATCCCTCAAAAACTCGGGTCAATGATTGAAGTTAAAGTGGGGGTAATTGGGTAATTTTCCGGAAAACCCCACAAAAAAAACGATCTTTCACTCTGGCAGGTCCCTTAAAGTTACCAAGGCTGATAATTTTCTGTACTAAAACCGACATAACAATAGAGAAACTTGGAGAAGATTTAGCGGCGAACCAGTGCAAAGTAAAAACAAAGAATGCATAAAGCAACAAGCCCAGTCTAGTCGAGTTTTGTTTTACAGCCGAGTAGTAGACTTTGGACTGCAGCCAAGGCAGCGCTGAAAAAACTATGCGACAAAGTGCATTGTTGCAATACCAAAAGAGTTCCCTCGGAACAATAGCTCTGTTATTTTGTAGTTAGGCCCTTCGAAAAGCTGAATTTGAATAAAGCGTATAAATAATAGACCAATTAATTTAAGTCGTAACATGATGACAATTTTAAGAAACTGACAGGGACCGAGTGTATACTCGTACTGTACAGGAGGGCAACTCCGAAATTCGATTTTCGAAGTTTGTATCACACCGTCCCTCTCACTCTCAAATTAATAACTATTAGTGAGAGCGGAACGGCACGAAACAAACTTCGAAAATCGGATTGCGGAAGGCCTGTACGTAACTTAAGCCAACATAGGAGCAAGATTGCAGAGCGTTACTAACATATTGTTAGCAGTTTTTATTTGAGCTTCATTGTTAAGCCAAATACAGTGCAGAGTGAACAGCGCTAGTGAATAACTCAAACGGATTTCTAGGCGTGACATAAAACGGCTCTCGTCACTATAAATATGAAGTGCTGTTTTTTATTGATTACTTCACAACGGTAGGGTCATTCTTGATGATTATACATCATGGTCAGCGAGTTGTTAGCATATTCCAATAAGTCCTTTATTCAACACCTTGGTTAAGTATTAAAGATTTAGTAGAAAGTGGCCCGTAAGCTACATTTGAGTCCAAAAGACTGTGAAATAGGGGCGGATTGTAAGAGCAAAAAGCCGTCTCTCAACTCTCTTAAGTTATTCCGCACAAATCTCAACCAACGCACTTCTTTCCTATATTAGTTTGGCCAAAACCATCCAACAACGTCACAACAGGCGTCGTTTGCATACAATAGCGAACTTTATAAGATGATGATGATTCAACGGTAAATACAGTACTTATCACGTTACTTGCGGTCACGACCACGGGCAAGGAGCTCGTCTTTAAGATCTGATTAAGAATATACTCAAGGAGACTTTATTCGCGGCAATGTCCGTAAATTAACTAATTTCACACAAGGTGTCTTAAACGTGTGGGAATTCGCCAACCTTCATAACGTGTGTGGTGAGAAAATTATTAACAAAAATATGAGGTCGACACGCGCTGATTATACACAATTTACAGAGCTCATTAACCTATACTTAACTTGAAGTTGTCATGTCATATATGGCTCATGTTCGTCTTACGCAAACCACTATTCGCAATTCGCTTATCACCACCCCGTCCAGGTCAGGTCAAAAAAATAAAGGACGACGCATAGTTTTGTGAGTAAATTCACTAGAATTGTGAAATGGTAACTTAGAACAATGGAGTAAACCGACGTAGGTACACTTATGCGAGGCTATTACTCATCTCCAAAACCTCATAGCCGAAGGCGTGCGGGTACCCCACCCACGCAGTACTTTGCCGACTGAAGATGACTCACTGAGCATCCAACGCTATTTGCATTATTGATGTAGCCTCAGCCTTTATGGAGGAGAATATTCGCACCCTTGCAATATTCGCACCTTGTTAAAGCAGCATTACTAATTAGACGAAGCGTCGGTGCCGCGGTGTCACTTCCGAGTTCCGACAGTGCGTCAGTAACAATTTTCGGGTAACTAGCTCATACATATTCATAAAATATTTAAATATCAATCATGTGGTGATAAAAACCGTGATTTGTTAAAAGACAGTCTAAACTCGACTTGCGAATGATAATTTCAAAAAGAGGGGAACTTTGTCCATAGCGACAGTGCATACAAACAAAAACAAAAACGTTGTTCAAAATCGATTTGCACCTTTTGTCACTTTAATGCACCCACAATATAATTAAAATGATCAAACACAAAACTCTGTATGAACTAAAGGCGCTGTATAAAAACTAACTTATCAAGGTCCTCCTTCCTACCAGTAGAAACTCCTATCAAGGAAAAACTACAAGATGATCCTATGGAAATCGTCAAGTAAGTACCGGAAAGATGACCGCGATTAGCTTCGTCACTCTGTCAATGTCTAATTATTATTGAATCATAGTTCCCGCGCAGATGTTGATTGCAGGTACAAATTGAGTTAATTTTCGCAGAGCTGATTACGCTAACCTTGTCTCGTCTCATTGACGACATAGATCTAATGGCAGGCGCATGGACTCGCGCCAATTTCATTGTTTATGCAACAGACTGTTTTATACCAACACAACCTACAAACATCCTACGTTAATTTTAAGTTCGTTATTACTCATTCATTACATCAACTAGGTATCGTAAAAGTAGAAAATATATTCGACGACTTCGAATTCCAGCGAACTGTCGAAACGGTTCGCCAGCAAACAAATCATATTGGTTAACCAGACGCTTTATTGAAATGATTTATCTTCATTCCAATATCATGGCAATGGCAATCACAAAATTCTGCCGATTCTCCAATGTTTGTGAAGTAAATTTTAAACAAACAGTTGCAGATGAATTACGTTGCGCAAATTAGGTATTTTGGTATCGGCACCAATACAAACCTGTCCAAACCTTCACCATTTTATCCATAGTATTAAGTTTTCAACACCTATTCTAAAGCGTTTGTGACTTTTGTTATAGACTATTAGGCTTTACTTCAGTTTTCATTAGGATAGCTTTCAGCAAGATTTCAGAGTGGGAATGTTCGTTAAATTCGCATTATTAATGTAAAAACGATCCCAAATAGAGGTGTCTCTAATAAAGTACTGATATCTCAGATACCAGAGTGTCTTATCTTAAATGTTTGATATATAGAAAAAAAAAAGTGACGGCTTGAAACAATTTTTCGCACCGGCGGGCCACGCGCGACTACGCTGAAAACCGCTCTCAAAGCGATTTATAGAATCGTGTTTCTGCTACACTATCGAGCGGTTGATACTATATCTTGATTACATATTAAATGATCGATGGACGTCGCGTATTGGATCTCGCATCTGCCGGCTTCACACGTGCGTTTGCGTTCGGCGGAATGACATACCTACTCGTCCAAGCAGCATACATGATACATGTGCTGTTGTACACATACATAGCAATAACACATGTGATTGTACAAAAATCTATACTTATATCGATCATTGAACGTGAGAAACACGTCATATGGCGGATCCTTTGCAAAATGGAAGCTTTTAATTAATTTATAAAAATTAGTTTTTTATTTAAAAGTCTTTTTTGTAAAAGAGGATAATTGAATTCTCTTCGCCTCGGGCCATGCTGCAGAGCCAAGCCATGTTCGAAATCCTATTAGTACGGTATTTAACATTAACCTAATACAAATGTGAATGAAATTGTAATATTTCGATGAAGAATATTTCAATACAACCTAAAATTTGGGACGACCTCTATTTTACTTATTTCGTAATAAAGATGGTCGAAGTCATTAAAAAGCGACCGGTATTGGTATAGGTTATATTGGTATAGTCAATATGCACTTGTATTGACGCAGTTAATATTTCTGCGCAAGAATGCTTTCAAGTATTACGTGATATCCCAATTCATCTGTCATAATATGTTGCAAAGTGGACGGATGATTTGGTGCGAGCGGCTGGGAAGGACTGGATGCGTAAACCTCGTGACCGTACAGAATGGTCTAAAATGGAAGAGACCTTTACTCAGCATTGGGTAGATAAAGGTTGAAGAAGAAGAAGAAGAGAGAAGAAGAATATGTTGGATGTTATTTATTTCATTCTAAATATATAGTTCATTATTTTGTACCGAGTACACAATGGTATTCAAACAACACAAAGCTCAACAAACTCGAAAATGGCAACACGTGCTGATGTTCTGCTGTTTTCAATTGGTTAAAAGTGCAACTAAATCTCATTAAGCCGATCTCCGTGACCGCTAATCGTCCGAGGGAAATAACGACCACGCTTGAAATGACGTGACCTTACGGCCAGATTAGATCACGTTTACTCATCGTTCTTAAACGTGGTCGCGTTTTGCAGAAAACGGTGAAAAATCGTAAAATTTAAATAGAATTCTTGGTACTCGCGCCGCGCTGTACAGATTAAAATTTAACTACTGCTGCAGGTGTTGCCTGTGATTCCCCACGTCTTGCAAGTGTCCCTGGGCGATGGTGATTACTTTCCATCGTTTCGCTCGTTTGCCCCCTCTTATATATAAAAAAAAAGGTGCCGTGAAGATCAGATCCAGGGACGGAACACGCGTGAGAGTGAATTTTTTAAGTCCTAAAATTAACGGATTAAAACTATCAATCACGGTAGCTTACTAAAAACCCTACTATCCATTGTGTTCATTTTTGACAACTATGTAACTAATATTGCTGAACAATCAATTCTCTGTCGGCATTTGAATGTGGGAATAGGTATCGAAGCAATCGCAGTAAGCTAAAAACAATGTATTTTTACTTATAGAGAAAGTTTTCGTACTTTTGAGTACGATAACACATAAGTATTGTAATATTCATAATAAAAAAACCGTATCGCAATTGGTTCACTCGTTTAAAACTGACTGTGCCACAGATACACAGATAGCTGTCAAACTCATAATGCCTCTCTTTTTTGGGGGGAGCGCGGAGGAGGGTTAAAAAATCAACGTCTCGTGTCGCATTAAAACAAAAGAAAGGCACTGTTTTCTTAGTTCTTCACGTTCTCCAAATCGCAAATCATTAGCAAATTTCTGATTATTATGATTGGATTTTTCCTGAGAATCGCTAATAATGTGGTTAAAAGTTCACAACTTTTGAAATACTAATGAATATTTAAACATACCCTCGTTAGCTAAATTAGTCAACAACTTTCACGCATAGGTAAAGTTAGCACAAAACATGATATGAAACGGCTGAATAACGACATATGAACTATTGACATAACCCAACGGGTGATCAGAATCAATCACTTAATTGCTTCCTGTTAACCTTATCATAGGTACTTAACATATCTACATAGATAATTAGTTAGTAGTGATTGTAGGTTAATCAGTACGTCTACATACTATCTACATGTTTATACAAGGATACTCGGGCAACACGAAAAGGAAGCTACAAAACAGAAGCCATCCCAATGAGGATTCAAAACATTTTTAAACGGAGTTTAGTCATTTTCTATTGAAAAAGGAAGATAAACATTTGATACTACATACTTAAACACAAAATAGACCGCAGGTGTTCAAACAAGCACAACATATTGTCGTTGTATGGTATGGTGGGCTTAGTCTAAACACCGCAACACACCGCAGCGTTCTCGCGCTATGCCCTTGGCACTATTCAGACTCGCTTCATAGCGCGTAATTAATAATTATAGCTAATCTAAATTACGGACAGTAACCGTACTAAATAACATGGAAACACTGGCAGGAAAACATCCTAACGTCAACAAAATCCTGTTACGAGAAGGCGCTTGAAATTAACATTATTATTAACACTGATTGCTTGTCTCATAAGGGGTCGGTTAGAACAATAACAAAAGACGAGTGGATTCCGGAGCTTGCGGAGTGCAGCCAAGGGACTACCGAGCACCCCTTGTCGCGTCGGGGAAAATGCTTTAAAGGCTCAGCACTGAGAGGCACGCGCTTGTCGCTATCTAAGCATCCATTGCATTTAAACGGATTCAGCAGCGTTCCCCCTCGTAGGACTACACGTTACAGAGGGCCTAGGTCACCCCCGACCCCCCTTAGGGGTTGAAGATAAATGAATAATACTAAATGAATTACGCAAGGCTCAACATGTTACGGAGATACAAAGGGGATGGCTGCATAAGCTTGCAATTTAGGGATGAAATTCGTCGCATTCATCAAGTCACCCTTCACAATGACGCGTACAATTAAATGCACTATGCACGTCTTTGGGAGTCATTACATTAAGTAATTTACATATGATTAAACTACACATCAAATACATCGTTAAGAATGTTAAGATAAATTTAATCATGACGAGGTAGAGATTGTAGCAATTTTGTGATTGTTGCGTTGCGTGCGATTATTTCCCTGGTCGATGGAGTTTTCTTGACATTCACTATTGAGATGCATAAAGCTGATTCATTGAAATATAAGAAAAGTAATAAGCGGCTATAAGCGAAAAGAAAACAGCTGATCAATTTCTATAATTATACACATAAGTATGCATCCGCCCAAAGCAACTTTCGCTGAGAAATGCAAGTTTCTCTGGTCGCTGTCGCGAACCGAGATAAATGCGGTTTGACAAGTGGTAGGCTGCCGACGGCATGCAAACACCGACCGTTACGTAAGGCCCCTACGACACGTGCCGACACAGGAGGTGTGCACATTGTGCCATCCCAGGAACATGCACTGCTTTATTTTTATACTGTTTTCAATTATTGGCACAACATCTGCCTGGAGAGAGACGACTATTGTGGCCACTCTCCTACTCTGGCCTTAGTGGACAATCGGTGGACATAGGAGAATGGTCACAATAGTCATCTTTTAATTATTGTTTTATTTTCAGCAGCACCGTATAATGTCCCGTTCCTACTTTTCGTAAAAACGAATATTCCTAAAGCTTAAGTCAAAGATGCTTGACGATATTTATTACGAATGCCAAATGATCATCCGTTATAGTTGCCTCCAATGTGAGATCATAAATTATTCAATGATATCATAGTTTGTTGAAACGTAAATACTAAATATTTATTCTGTTTATTATTCAGTTACGCTTACAATAAACAATTCGCGAAGTAATAATAGACTATGTTAATCGAGTAATTAATAACAATTCAGTGGCTCAGACGTACAAATGTCGTAAGCAGCACCGTTAGAATGGGATTACATTTTGTGAAGCTTTGAAAACTAATATCCATCTGCATAGAACATGTTTTATCTAAAGACCATGAGGTTACCATGACGTCTTAATGCGATTCAATTCCTATTCAGTTTAGGTTCGCTCGCTATCAGATCAATACAAAAAATAACAGTCAAAACCTGATCGCATTAAGACGTTATGGTAAGGCCTCTAAAGTAGACTAAGAAGAAACCGTTTGACTGGGTTCACTAAATATAAAATAGCACTTAATGCAAGAGACTCCACACGACTCTGCTACCCATTTTTCGATTGTCACTAAGTTCATTTCTTTCAGATCGTACTAGTTAGAATAAGACGCAGTAGGAACCACAGTAAATACTTGTAACAGTCGAGCTGAGCATCAGAAAGTGAACACGAACTCGCGCGTTTCTCCTAGCGTGACCGCATCTCCGATTGCGGCCCGACACAAAGGAATGATATGGACCCGATGAAAGAGTTAATAGACGGAACGAAAGAAATGGTCCGTTGCATCATCAGGAAGTAGCGATTACGGGTTCCGTACGCGAATTGAGCGAATTCTGAACGAGTTTGCACGGAGGTGATCGGTCAACGCACGATATAAGTATTTATGTAATATCGTCGAAAACAGTTGTGCAACTTATGTCAGAACCTTAAGTACCATACAATATTTTATAGGCTTTAGCCAAAAGTTATGCTGACGTTTGTACTCTCTCACAAGTCTCTATAGTTCCACAAGAAATCAGATGAGTAGGTAACTTTAGTAAACTAGATAATGATGGCATTTAGATTAGGAAAATATTTTAAAAAAATCGTTGTTTCTTATTTATTTAGAACTTAGTAAAAAACTATCGGCCTTTTAAAATTAACCAGAAATTGGTGGTTCATTTTACGCTACACGCCTCGCTTGCACAGGCTACTTTCATGTTCTTTTAAAATGGAAGCGAGAGCCAAGAAGCCAAGATCTCACATAACGTTGATGTTCAAAAGAGTAATCAAGCACAACAACATGCCTTTCTATGTGATGAAGCAAAAACTTTGAAGTTCTAATGTTAATGCAGTATACAAGACTTCACCCGACTTATTACACCCTAGTCGCTGTAAATGATTATGTGCACATCTCTAATGACAGTGATCAAGGCAAACAAGTTCTTACGTTGACGACATGATAAAAACATACATAGTTATAATATATAACACCGAGATCTGTCCACATGTAAAGAATAAATAAATAGTAGTTTTTTATGTACGTGTATGTTTTTTATGAAAGAGGCGCGGAGCTGTGCAAGTTTAGCAGAAAAAATTACTAGCTATGTGTAACTTTTACGCGAAATGTTTGTAATGTAAACCTCCCCGTAAGGTGGTAAAGATAGTTGCAGGAAACCGATTGTCATGGAGTTCTTTAGGGAAGGCCTATGTCCATCAGTGGACATCTCCCGGCTGATATGATGATGACTGTGATGAACTTTTACGCGTTAGAAGTAAATCCGAAGAATTTTATAGTTTTCATTCGAAATCTATTTATTTTATGCTGATAATGGAAAGAAAAATTTTTCGCCAGATACTTTCCCATCTAATTTTATAGTATCAAAGAGTAACTGCCAAACAATGCTTATTTCTCTTAATTAGACATTATAGAGAACATAAGTGCAGTGTTAATAATATAATCCATTCAACTTCAATACATACATACAAAGGGCAATGGAGAGGAGGTTGGTAGGAGTCACTCTGAAAGACCGAAAGACATACAAGTGGCTCAGGCAACAGAGTAAAGTATCGGACATCGGCCTTAGGGTGGCAAGACTCAAATGGGAATGGGCCGGCCACATTGCCAGAAAGCATGGCTCTTGGTGCAAACGCCTACTGGATTGGAGGCCATGGGACCAGAAGAGACCACGCGGAAGGCCACAAATGCGGTGGAAGGATGATATCCGGAAAGTGGCGGGCGGAAACTGGATCCTCACTGCCCAGAACAGAGAGAAATGGAGGAAATTGAAGGAGGCCTACACCAATTCATTGGTTGAAGAAGGCTAGGAAAGAAGAAGAAGACATACATACATACACAGCGTCACCCCTCTTTCCTACAGGGGTAGGCAGAGACTACTTTGTTCCACTTGCTACGATCCTGCCATAGCTCTTTCGCTAACTTTAATAGTATTCATAAATTAAAATGTAGAATTCGTTACAAACAGTAGTCGATTAAAATCACGTACAAAGTAAAGCATACAACTCGACAGAGCATTAAAGTTTCAAGTGTCGACTGCACAAGCGATCAGTGTTAAGGAATGATAACAAAAAATGTATGGCCGCGTCGAAGCTCGCACTTGACCTGTTTGTTTTTTATGACTACGGACTAAAGAGGATTACTATCGACATTTAATTTTCATACATTTACAATATTTAGGGCTGATTGTATTGTATGCTAGAATTCCCCTTTGGCTTTTGTAGTGCGATAATTAAAAAATATCGATCGATTCCCTATGGGTATACCGCACGGTAAGGCGCCCGCGATTTTGGCCTTACTAGGAGTTGGCGACGTAATTAAATACTTGTAAAAAGATTGACTTTTCTATTTTTTAAACCTGGCCGAAAATAAATTTCGTATGCTCGCACCGTAGATAGAAATTACGAATCGGCTGTCATATCTTTGCCCTTGCATCTCATCATGCGCTTCATCTAACTTAGCATTACAAAAATCGATTTATTAAATTGCAGGTCCTACACACAGAATAACGTAAGCGTAAAAGTACAAATTCCAAAAGAATCCTACTTAAATAACCTTTCTGTACTGACTGTTACTTTTTACTATGTACATTGTTGTTAAAACTTTGTTTGCCTCGTATATTTAGGGGTCATTCGTTGTTAAATTGAAATGAGCCACGTAATATTATAATTACAAGCAAATGAGGCTCTGAAATTAAAAGTAGCTAGGTACTTATTAATGCACGTGGTCCATGGATATGTTAGTTCGTAGGTACGTTGCTTTTAAGAGGATCATTCGTATAATTCCATACTCTGTGTGAGTATAAACAGGAAAATATGACCGCGACATAATTATTTCGACGGTGGACAGGAAGAATCGCTGAAGAGACATTTCTTGTTTCGACGAAATTGAGTTGAATATATATATTTTTAAAATAAGCAGTTTTTTTATTTTAACGTAAGGTTAAAAAATATAAACGTTTCTTCTTAAAATGTGAAAAGCAATCGTTGCCGGTTAAATGAGTGGTGTAATGACATCAATAGATATTTCATTGTTTTAATTAAAAGTCTGTCTGAGCATTAGAAATTGTCTGTTAAAGTATTGGTTAAACGTTTAAAAGGCTACTTGTGTCTATTTTGATTTATGATCCTAAATCAATAATTTCATGATCAAAGACATTGTTCATTGATTTTAAAATAGTTTTTCATGTTTAGTTGGGCATTGTTTTTCATCCCATTAGGTACCTAATAACTAGTAAACGAAAAATTTAATCACGCCTCGGTGATTATTTAAAAGATGAGTACCTACTATTTGTATATGCACCTACTTGTTACTGATACGTGCATACAATTACTCAATGAAGTCTGCTTTATAAGAATGGTAGTAAAATAAGTATATTAACTTAATCATAGGTACGTGTTCGTTTAAAGTATTAGTTACATACTTAAAAGTAAGATGTTCGAATACTTTAAGTTTAAACAATCACAGTTTAGTTTTTTCTCTCTAATGTTCTATTTGTTTACATGCACCGATAAGAGACCTTACGCTTGCAGTGTTATCTCAACAACTGATTCACCGCACCATAGACACAACTTGTAACCTTTTAACTAAATTTTCAAGAACCAAGTCCACGGGCACTGTACGCATTCACGATTACTTTATCTGTACAAAAGCAACGAGTGCGAAAAGAAAATAAGATTCGAAATTCAATTCGAATCGGAGTCCGATGTGGCGGGTCGGAAGCGGTAAACTGACGCGCGCCGCGCGCCACTACCAACTGCTGCCATTGAGTCAGAGTAGGGGCGTCACACGCGTAATTTTCCGCTTATTAACAATTAACACCGAGATACCACTAGAAAATATGTTCACGATTGCCCGACTTTACATCTAAATGACTGTATCTGCGGCGACGATAATAAACTGCCGACACGATACGGTGAAAGTTTTCATTTTGTTATGTTTTTATCTCGGTCCGATCAGTTCGTTCGTTGTATAAGTTTAAGGATTTAATGTAAGATTACGTATGACATGTACTACGCGGTAAGAAGTCAAATAGTTCACTTTACTTTGCTTTAAAGTTTTCAATTCACTTAATTATTTAATGCGATACAGAATTATTTGAGGACGCAACTGGATAAAATATAAACATCTCTATTTTTCTCCGTTTATATCCTTACTAGCTTCTGCCCGCGGCTTCGTCCGCGTAGAATTAGGTTGTATTGTAGAACTGATGTTCGTAGTTATATTCTGCAATAATTATGTATTTACGTTACAACTCTAGGCAGCTACGACCTTTGACATGTTTATCGCTATCTCGCAGAAACTATAAAATTTTCCAGGCTAAAAAGTAGCCTGTGTGTTAATCTAGAGTACCAGCTATCTCGGTTCCAAATTTTATCCAAATCCGTCCAGCCGTTTGCGCGTGAAGAAGTAAACAAACATACACACTCACATCGTCGCATCCATATCAATCCTCACAAACTTTCGCATTTATAATATTAGTAGGATACTAGACGGGCATGTGCCAGGTGCCAGCCCTAACGACTTAATTACAAAGACAATAGGCATGAAGTGGTTAAGCCGCCGCGACGCGTCGCCACTGTCGCCGACGCGCGGGAAACGCATGACACTATCAATGCTTAAAGTTCTTGATGGAAGTAATTGACGTCTATGAATGCGAGGGCGCCACTGTATTCCTATTGTTTTGTTTTGCTTGCAAGGGGAGCTGTCAAAGATGAAATTTAGAAGGATGACAGCGGTAGATTTAATTTTAGGCACCCTTTCGTCCCTCGTCAGCTATACCAGCATGAAATAACTAGAATAATGTAGTAATTGTACTTTTTTTTTTTCAAAATATGGTTGCAGGCAGCCTTGTTGTTGCAGAGAGAGATAAAGCACAGAATAAATCATATCTCTAGCCTATATACGTCCCAAATTCTGATTATCGGTATTAAAAGTTTGAAAACGATAGAGAAGTAGAACTTTACAATAAAACTACGTCTATAAGTATACCACCTATTTGGCCGAGAATGCACCTTTACGGTGAAGGGTGTGCGCTTTCATCCAGTTAATTAACTATAGAAACTCGCCAGCGACATTTAATAAGAGAAACTATCGCTGACTGCGACAGTGTTGCGTCTCTCTTACTCGTTTCGTACGCAACTGGAGAGTAAAAGGGACAGGATGCAGTTTCCAATTTGGTCCTAAGTCTAGTACGGGCACTGTTCTTACTGCAGTGTTCGATGCAGGTATGGCCGAGAAAATAGCAGGGTAAGGGTGCGACCAAACCGCCGCGTATACGCAGTGAAGTGACGTGTCCTATGCGTCACGTTTTCTCAACGTTTCTTCATACATTTTGTTGCGATTCGATGCGTTTTTGTTACACCCTCAGGACTAATCAAATTTTCCCGTCGCGTATATCCCTCATGTTTAAAAACGCTCAATAAACCAATATTTTTTTCCGTTATAAGATTTCCTCAATTATCGTACAAAAAGGGTAGATATGATGACAAGTGCACTTAAAAGTAAGTTTATAGATTGATGAAAATGATGATACAATATTAGTTTCTCTCGGCCCGCTAAATCAACGGACTAATTCATCCATATTCATCAGACAAGAAAAAGCACGCAGCACCATATAGGTACACGAATTCCTTATTTTCCATATATTTTTGTTCGTGCTCGTATTTTCGGCGCTCATTAACTCATTATACAGAATGAAACACTTTGTCCAGCCGATTGTTTTGTCAAAGCAAATGGCATACAAATTCAAAGCGAAGTAAAACTTGTATTGGCAGTTTTGCGGCAATTATTTTCCATTAAATGTGGCAGATTTTATAGCATTTCTATCTAACATTGTCAACAATGTACAGTCTGACTCGATAATCGGTCGGATGGACTTATCGATTCCATCCGCCCGCAAACGCATTTACTTGCATTCCGTTAAAGTTCGGAAACGGTTTAATAGGTTCAAAGCCACCGATACTACACGAAATGCTTTTGGTTATTTCGCTAACACTTCTGTTTTCAACCCCACGTTTGTTAGCTTTAGGTCTGATTTCAAAATATTACCGGAATCCCGGTATGTTGCTCTGAGAACTCGCGCTTTGATATCCGAATAGGTCGCATTGCAGAGCTCTAACAATTGTTAAGCTTGTGACTATATTTAGGAATAACGTGAACTACTGTTCGATTTTCCTGTTGCAGTTCTGTTTAATAAATTAGTTGTTGCAATTACATTCGCGGAACATGAGCCACGAGGATTCCCCTCACGCAAATTTGAAAGCACTCTAGTATCAGCCCGGCTAGCACGACAGCGCACAAGAGTCGCGTCGCGCGCGAGATAGATTACCCGTCCCTTTCTAGAACGAACAGTAAGAAAAAGACTTTTGTGCGCTGTCGTGCTAGACACGCAGCGCGGCAGTGTCGAGGATTGGGATGTTTTGCATTTCTCAATTGGTTATCATTATCAACAAGTGTCACAAGAAACGGATGGAGTCCGCTATCCGAACAGCCGAATACCAACCGTCTCGTTTCACAACTGGTTGACTCGTTTAATCACTGTAATGGTTGAATTACTTAAGGAACCCATTAGTATTCCGACGGCATGCCTTCCACAGGAACGCGCGCTGGCCAATCGTACACGAGAGTCTTGACTTCCCTATTAGTACCTTGATTATGAGTCACGGTCAAGATTTTTATGTCAAGTGACAGCACGCGGTGCCCTACGTGGATGGTCGAATGTTTTTGTTCTACATAATATGTCTGTTTAGCCAAATTATAATTTGGTATAGTTTTTCTCTCTGTCACATTAGATATTCTATGGTTAGGTTATCTCCGTAGAGCGAAAAGTCATCAAATCGCAAAATTTGCAAAAAAAATAATAATTTGATTTTAATTTTGTCAATAAGATATAAAAAAAATGCGAGATTCTGTTCGACCCGGAAAATGTGTCGCTGAACTCAAACTCAAAAACATGTAAAAACTGCTTAAATCATCACGAAAAGATTCCCGTTCGCGAACCAGTAAATATATGTTGCGAACCCAAATAAACTTACTGAAATTCCATTTTCCAATAGCTGTGTAAAGCAACTCCCGGAATATGACGAAAAGAAAACGACAAAAACAAAAGCAAGCCGAGAGGTTACAAAATTAGAAGTTTCACCGGCAGGACGAGCTGGTCCCGTCAGCTATTTCTAGTTCGTCAATCGGCCCCGTGCTTCCATGGTGCTTCCTCTACTCGCTAACTTTCTGACACTGACACCTGTCACACAGATTCGTGTCGACTCTATGGAGGTAACAACATTCCATAGATTGCAAGATACATATTAATCACACCTTAAGGGTGCGACCAAACCGCCGCGTATACGCAGTGACGTGTCGTATGCGTCACGTTTTCTCACCGTTTCTTCATACATTTTGTTGCGATTCCGTAACGTCACCGTTTTTTAAGCGGCGGTGTAGTCGCACCCTTATGCCTTAGGCACGGAATAGACTGAGCATAAGGTAACAAAAGCTAAAGGCCACGTTTAACGTGATTGTGGGCGTGTAGTTGGAATGGGGAATCAAAGTGACGGAATGCTAGTCGCATCGCCTATTATATGATTCCTAAGATTTTCACCCTTTTCCCTCTCTTAGCTCTTACCATCTGCACGGGAACAGAAACAGCTGCCATATCTACTACCCATATAAAAAATATCATCTAAATCTGTTAAACAGTTCCAGCGCGAAGCGTAATAGACAATCAGACAGATACACAAACTTTAGCATTTATAATATTAGTAGGATATAGTAACAACAATAACATTACTATTAAAATACGCATCTATAAATCCGTTTAATAGTACTAACTGTAATTAATTATTCACATCCTATTTCCTGTACTGACGACTAATCATAACACAGTCAACTGAGCGACGTCCTGAAGTCTTTCAAGGTTCAATGTACCTACCTATTTAGTTCAGCTATTATTCGAGAGTTGGCGCCACACGATTACAATTACAATTTTTATCCGATGTATGTTTCTTGACCCCCAAAACCCCTACAGCAAAGTGAACCAAAAATCGTTAGAGCCGTTTTCTAGATCAAACATAAAGGTGCGACCACACCGCCGCTTAAAAAACGGTGACGTTACGGAATCGCAACAAAATTTATGAAGAAACGGTGAGAAAACGTGACGCTATTCTACATGCTAGATACAAAAATGACAAAATTCAAAAGTTTATTTTGATAGGCCGCCAAGGGCTTTTACATGTCTTTTTTTAAACTACCAGCAAGCATAATTTGTACTTTTTGAAAGTACAAGTCACGTTAATAATAATAATAATATTGAAAATGGTTTCCCATCGAGAAATTATAAACCTGCTATTTTAGCTCGTCAGTATTATAATACTGGCTGTTGCCAACCACTTACTCCGCATGCCGCAGGAAAAAAATTAAGTCGTGGCAACGCTGCCAGCCTTCTGGTGGCTTATTGTCTAACTCGCTCGCAATCGCCATCGTGTTCATTTTGACAGTTCTTGTATGAATGTGACAGCTAGCTGATTCCGATGCCAACTGTCAGCCCATACACGAACTGTCAAAATGAACACGATGGCGATTGCGAGCGAGTTAGACAATTAGCCTACAGGGCACCCTCCCTATTGGCGGCGATTTGGAAGTTTTTTTTTTTCTTTAATTTAGTATTAGTTTTAGCTAGGTTTAAGTTATTTTTTAGTTTGGACTGTTTTTTGTAATGATCTTTTTTTTTTCAATAAATTCCTTTAATCAAGGATTGTCTAGCTTAAGTAACTTAAGGTAGTTTAACGATGGCCGAGTAGCAGTACCTAGCAGTACAGAGATTGATTTCACGGTGTCGCGTCCGTCGTGGCACTCAGGGATCGTCAATTAGGCCTGACCGGGTCTAATTGTGCCCATTTTAGCCGGTTGCGACAGCGGGCGAAGGGCCAGCGACCGTCCGGCATCGAATTTAAATAGCATTTGTTTTTGCCCAACGGGCTACTGAGAGCTGTGATTAAAAGTGTTATATTATTTGTGGCAACATTAATTTAATTATCATTTTTTGGTATGGCAACTTCAAAGTTGTTGCTTCAAAGTTGGGCTTTCGACGAATACACCAATATTATTCTATTCGCAATGATCACTTTATAGTTTTAATAAAAAAACAAGCAGACGGCCTAAAAGCATTGGCTTGTTCAAACAGTATTTCTATTAAATTAAATGGTAGGTATGATAGTTTTGAGTTTTGTCATAATAAGCTTCAATTTTCAGAAGCTGGTATTTATTTACAAATGTTTTTCTTTTAAAACAAAAGTGACCTGAGGGAGGACATCGCAACGAAAACGGTTCTTTGTCTTCATAGTAGACATAGATAGTCGTACATTCCACCTGTTCCTTAAAAATTTACATTTGCGTCTAGTCTGCATAATTATTATAACAATGTCAATTTTATAGTTCCATTGAGCAAAGGGCCACAGTTATCGTAGTTCCCTTTGAATGCCGCAGTTCAAGTAGTTGACTTAAACGCTTTGTACTAAACAAAAAACCGTCATCAGTTCTAATCAAAATTCTTAACAAAATTAAAATAAAAGCTTGGAACTAAAAGACGAGGGCGCGACGGTTTTTAAGGCGACAAGTAAGTTACGGTAGCTAAAAAAACGGTAAGCGTGACTTACACACGGTTCAGTACAAACAATTAGATATTTCAAACGTTGAATTTTTACACGTTTTTTTTTATTATTGGCCAACGAGCAACTTCTCCGTTTTAGCTTGAGCAAAAATGCTTTGTCTGTCCAGTTGTTTGTTCTCTAAAGGTCGCATTTCTCAAGTGATTTTCAATTATTTTTTTTGACAATAACGGTGCCTTATTAAAAAAAAAAAAAAACAATTTTTGAACCCTTTCGAAAAAGCAAAAGCCAGGTATGGAACGACGGACTCGTGAGCGCGAGGTCTTCAGCCCACAGAGCCACTAGCCACTGGTCACTAGTTGATAATATTTTAATCAACTAAGATATCCGTTACATTGGACTCAACTATTGACTCTTTCAGCTTTCCATGGCGATATTTGTTTTTTTTTTTTATGATTTTTCGGTGTTAACCTAATCTAATTACCTACATGAAAAAATGACGTTATTTTGTAAACGTCACTATTTGATGCAACTTGTTCCCGGGTTCCAATGTTCTTTTCACGTACGGAACTCTAAAACGAGTCTCTGGCTCTCTGGGCTGGAACGTTATTAGTGAAGTGACAAATATGCACCGTGACATGGAATAGGAGCCAAAATCGATTGGTGACGCGTCACGGTGCTCCCCTAGCCGCAGTGCAGCCAGACTGCACAACGACCTAACTGAAATGTATGTATGTACAGCTCGGTTGCAAGTAACAGTACCTTGTCTACTATGGCATGACATGTAAGTACTATACGCATTCACTGTACCCCTTTCCCTAATCGCTATTAAAAAAAGGCATCAAAAAAGATTTTGATTTTACTTCAATGAACATACGATGGTTTTCAAATGTATGGAAACAAAAGTCTGAATAAATAAAAAGTAAGATATTAATTAATTATTAGTCCATCTCAAATTACAAGCAAACACCATCAAACCCCACGAATCCACAACATAAAAATATCAAGCTGCAACTACAAGAGTTGAAGTAATCAGCGCCATCTATTTCGACTAACTGTAATATTATCTTTAACGCCCTCTAGCGTGTGAGAAGTCAACACGCAGTGCTCTTAGCGCCGGCTTGCTTTTCCGAAGTTCCGCTATTCACCGCTAGATGGCGCCACCAGTACTTTCTTGGTGTAGATTTAAACAACTGATGTTGCCATCTAACTTTACTACTAACGATATCCTCCAGAATTTTGAGTTAAAGTTTAAATACAATGAAATTGGCTTACCTTGCATTGGTAATGCCCGTAGCGAAACAGCGTCCTCCTCGACCTCGTCTTCGGCCTCCTCTTCAGTGATGGAGGGCGGCGCGGCCCAACAGCGCAGCCTCGAGCCGGCGTTGCCCGGCTGTCCGCCGCCGTCGAGCCGCACCCGCGGCAAACTTCTCGTGTACTCCGCGTTGTTGTTGTTCGCCTAGTACATAATAATTAAATGTTATTGTTTTTGTAAATGCTGCACTCAGGAACGTCTATTAATATTTTACATTAGAGAAGATTGCCCCAAGATTCGTTGTCTGAACATGAATTATTGGCGCTCAAATGAAGCAAATTTCAAGATATGTACTTAAAAATAATGCAGATTTTGCCCATTTTTACCAGATTACGGCAAAGCCAAATGGAAGGGTAATGTTCCACCTATCGTAGCGCCAAATCTAGAAGCATCAACGAACACTATTGTCATTCGAATAAACGCGTAACAATTGTTTTTGAAATCTCAAAAACTGCTCTAATGATTTCTTTATGTATTTCTTTTAAACTATTGGGCTTGTGGGCTTTGTGGAGCAAAATAAAATATCTAGCTCATCTCCTAGCGTTCTCGCAAACCGAGCAAAGCTTGATCGCTACTGGTTACGAATACTCTAAAAAAATTACTCTCTTTCTGACCCAGACGGATAAATAAAACCCCTCGTCCTGAATATTCTGTCACCCGAAAACAGCCGGCGGCTAAAAGTGTCGAAGCTGTTAGCCGGGGCGGGGCGCCACGGTAGAATGGCAAAGAGAGCCCAAATTAATGGATGCGAAAAAAATGTAGCATAAAAAGCGCATCACTCAATAATACCCATCGAAGTGATGGAAAATACGAATACTTTCCAAATTGACACTTTCCAAATAGAAATGGTAATCCCTTTTCATTGTACTTTTTTATGTACAGCGACCAAACAATATAAGGTCGGAAGTGTCGGAACACGTAAGCCTTGTTCCGATATATTTGGCGACTCTGCCTAGGAAGCTACTCTGAAGTTCGTATCATACCGTCCCTCACACTCTCAAATTAATGTCTGTTAGTGAGTGGAACTGAAAACGAACTTCGAAAATCGAATTTAGAAGTTGGCCTGCTACGTAAATGTACACCGATAATTTACAACATTTTGGTTAGAATCAGAAAACTCTCGAAGTGAGCTGTAAATTTTAACTTTTATCGCGATAAAAATATAAATGTGAAATTAAATATAGATTTCGCCGACAAAAGAATTTAATTTTAGGCACGCTGAATAAATGTGCCAAATTTCATGTAGATTAAATAGGTTTCGAGTTGTGAAGGGGTCAAAAGTAGCTCGAAATGGTTCGTGTAAATATACACACGGCTGTGTCGCCAGTTCCTTTTAGCCGGAATGCAAGCCACTAGGTTCTTGACGCTAAAATAATAAAAAAAAAAAAAAAAAAAAAAACATTTTATTTCAGACCGAGATCCAAATATCCCTAAGCACGCCGCCCGTCTGTGCGGACGTAGCCTAAAAGATACAACTGAGAGAAATCTGCGAGACAAGTATTTTGGATGCTCTCTGAATGATGCTGCTACAACACCTCACGATTCTCACGAAACGTCATGTTTTGACACTTGAAACTTGAAATTTGAAGTAGTGTAGGACCGTCAGTAATGCGAAACAGAATATGAGTCCATTACTTTGACTATTTAAAGGGCGTGATCGATATCAATCCGCAGATTAAACATACTCATGCCGTGAGTACGTCAGTGGTTTATTGAAAGCCCGCATTCACGGGTAGCAGCTGCCTGCCAGTACGTACTTATAGGTGTTTGCCTACTCACAATTCGGATCAACAAACGCGCGATGGGGAATCAAACAGTTTGTGTTAACAAAGGATTGCAGTTGAATACGAGTATTCGGTGTTTTTTTTTTGTAAAACTTCCTACACCCTTTGACTCTTTGACATGACTTTTAATTATTTTTGAAAGCGGATTCGGAACGACCGAACGTTTACAAATGGACATGGATTTTGGACAACAAAACTCTACATTAATAACGTTACCTAACAAAGGTTCTAATATAGTATACAGATGCCTAACTAAATCCTTTTAAAATTTGTCTTTGTCTTTTTTTTACGTGTGAGGAGTAAAGAATTCAACACACTTTTGCAAATTTTCGGTGTTTTTGTTGTCAGGTATTTGTGATGAGAAAGTCTATTGATTTACAAATAGGAATGCAAGCCAAAAAACACCGTTCGGTCGAGCTTTATTTAAATATCGAACTTTTGTT
Organism: Pandemis heparana; assembly: GCA_963854515.1. Taxonomy (NCBI): domain Eukaryota; kingdom Metazoa; phylum Arthropoda; class Insecta; order Lepidoptera; family Tortricidae; genus Pandemis; species Pandemis heparana. The sequence goes on along the minus strand of OY978006.1, from coordinate 28,783,028 downwards.
CGGGAGTAGGATTTGGAAAGAAACTAATTTAAAGCATTTAAAGCGATTACTGGAGCCCGATTTTTGAAACCACATCACCTGAAAGTGGAAAAAAATGTACCTATTTGTACCTATTGCTACAAAACTACAGCTCCAGATAAAATCCCGATTAGTTAAATAGTTTAATTAGAGCTAATTTTCTTCTAAGCTACTAGTATTTCTAATTCAGTACAGTTTTTCACCACTTTCCAATGTGATTTTCACATGTGCTTTCAAAAATGGGGCCCCTGCATCGATCTATCACCTTTGTTTGTCGTGATTCGATTGGATGCACTTTTCATCCCTATCGGATAGAGGCGTTGTTTTTACCCGTTCTGTATACTATTTTCAAATCGGAAGCGTAGGCGCTAGTATTTTTTAACCATAACAATCTGTCTCTTAAAAAAAAATCCCGAATATTTCAGCAAGTCGTTCGGTTAGTTTGACCTTGACCTCTACATAGATTTTTATTTCAAATTTTGATTCTAAATTTAGTTCCGCCTTTGACGCGGCACAATTTGAACATTCCTCAATTTAAAGAAACATTTGTCAGCTATAATTTAAAAATCCTGAAAAATATTTAGGGCTATTAAGTGAAATTAACCCAAGCTGCTGAAATATTTTGCAACAATTTTAATAGACCTTGTCTAAGAAATTCTCATAAACTTCGTAAACAAAGAAATAACTTAAATGGACATCGACGACAAAAATGTAGAACCGATATAGATCACACATGAAAACAGGGGCCGTACCATGACGTCTTAATGCGTTTCAGTTTAGGTCCGCTCGCTGTCAGATTCATACTAAAAGCGACAGCTAAAACTTGAACTGAGTCGGAATTAGGACGTCATGGTAAGGCCCCAGGACAAAGCTTACACTTTTTAACACTGAATCAATTTTATTACGAACGTTAACGCTGGGAGAAGTCATGATTATAAAATAGCTGCTATGCCGTCTGATATCCCTCCTATGATAAAATAGAACACGAGAACACGACCTTGCTCTTCCGTCTTACGCAATGAGACTTCGATTAAAAAAAACTTAAAACGGTTACAAGTAGGTCTGTACTACGTAATAACAATGTTGAATGTAACTTGAGAATTAAAGTAGATGAACATTTTCTCATTAACATACTTCTTGCTTCTGCCCTGTTTAACATATCAAAGTCGATTTAGATAAAGCATTACTTAACAAGATTATAATAATTACAAAAGTAATTCGCTTGTTCAACTTTCCGTGAGAACGCAGCAGCGTTAGGTCGCATACGCATACCGGATCGAGTCGAGGCCGTCTTGAAGCTTTCAAGATAATTCGCTGATACAACGCCGGCACAGTATGTTAAGTCTAATGTCGACTTATTAATCGGATATACATATTACAAAAAGAATAATGTGCAAATGTTGTACCGAGGTTGAACGGGGCGACTTTAAAAAGTAGTTTGATAATGAAATCATAAATTTTTGTTCGTGTTGACTGCTCCCAATCGATCTTCTTTTTGTATTCGTTTCATGCTGTTTCAAGCCTCATCTGGACGTATATCGATCCCGAAGGTAATATCGAACAAATTGGTTCCTGGCCCACTGTGGAACCCTCTCAGAATAAATATCATAGTGAAGTTAAATTGAATTGCCAAGTAAAATCATATTATGTGACGTCTGCTGTGAGGATGTTCTACAGCGGATGGAATGAAATTGTTATTGTTAGATAGTAACTACGTGCCGTACCAGTACGCAAATATCGTAATTAAACTGAATATTCGGTGCCATAGTAGATTTAAGATTAATTGGATCTTGGTCGCTTGCAATTAATTGAGAACACGGTAACATCGAAACAATTTCGCGGTGGTCATATTCCGAAGTTATCACGTTATCATTGCTACCATAATGGCTACGTCTCCTGTAATCAACATCGATGTTTGCAAACTACAGCCTGAAATAATTAAACCGCAGTTTACAATGGCGTTCATCAAACGCACAGAATAAACCTTGAATAAACAGAATTTAACACCAACCCCAGTGACGGTTAAATCTGCCAGCGAACACATTTCAAATGAAGCTTAAGTGCATTGGTTACAGTTGACATTTCCATATCCGATGTGGCGTTTAAAACGTTTTAAAAGGTTAACTAAGTACCTAAATCGACGCTCTAGTAGTTTCGAAAAAAGAAATGAAAAACACCCCTGGCGTATTCGCAAAATAAACCTTTTGATTTTGATTTTATGATGGCTTAATCTATCTAACTAAATTACAAGAGACTAAAACCAACCTAGTTTATAACAGGGTTCATGAAACGCATGGAGCCTGAGCACAGAATAAACGATAATCATAACATAACATATGTTGATGACTTCAGAGGCCTTTCAAAAACGGTGGGCAAATTACGTGATCATAAAGAATGTTACATTCATTACATCAATCCAATGTCACTCACCACACACGCATGGGAAAACTATGTACGATATATGCATAATTATGTATAGGTATTGTAGGTGCTGTTAGGGAAACGGCATATGAATACTGCAATACGAACGGTGGAAATATCTCAAGCGTGATGTCCAACGTAAGTAACTGAATATAATACTACTAGTAACTCGCGTGCTATTATATTACGTCCTTGTATCTAGATAAATGGCTGATGTATTAAAAGCGTCATACTCGTTTACTTACTAGTCGACTTAAAAATATCAAAGGGAGGAAATATTCGCGTCTGGTTCCGCTACTTTGTATGATCAAAACCTCGTGGTTTACTTAGGATGTTTCTCAGAAGGAAAACAATAGAGAGGGATTTCGCAAGGGTCCCGAGATAATGAGAAAAATAAGACAATGATGATGTACGAGCAGGTGAATATACTTCTAAATGCATCACATAAAATCTTATGACAAAGTAATCCCGATATCATGCAAACCTAATTATAAACAAATTAAATTCATAACGTTTTAATTACAGCACTTCAAAAGATATTGCTTTAAAATAGGTACCAACACTTCGTAATAGTAGCTAGCATCGTAATCCATAGCTACAGGCCATATACTAAGCCGGATATTCTCTCCAATTATCTCAGGGAAATTATCAATTAAAAACATATTTACCTCACTTTAACGCAGAGGAAAGTTGGAAAACAAAAAGGGTGCAATTAAAACAAGCTATCTTCCAGTCTATAAAGGCAGAACTATTTGTTAAGGCCCTTCTATGTTGCTATTTCATTTCATATCCAAGTAAAGGTTGGAGTTATAAAGTGTTTTTACCAGGGATCGGAACCGGTTTACAAAAACCGGTTAATATCGTTCGAAAAACCGGTTAATTACGCTCATTGGATTAACCGGTTAATGGAGGGAACTAAATCAAAAAGTATTAAAATAAAACCGGTTACCGGTTAATACAAAGAACGAAATTTTAGAGCTCGCGCTCACCGATACGAAACCGGTTTAACTCAAAACAACTCCGCCCCCTCCTCACCGCACGCGCTGAGTCACGCGGCGATGCTCTTTCCATCTCTTTCTTTCTTGCATGCGCTGGCTTCAGTATTGTGTTAGAAATTGGAATTCGTGTTATAATTTTATTGGACGCTTTCCGCTGTCTAGAGGGCTAGGCATACATAGGGATGTATGCTTAGAACTTTAAAACTAAGCAACGGATTTTGATGCGGTTTTTTTAAATAGATAGTGATTAAAGGGGAAGCTGGTTTATATGTATAATACATGTTAAATATAGTAGAGAAATACTGATTGCACCCGTGCGAGCCGGGGCGGGTCGTTAGACGTTTGCCGTTCTCAAAAGCATATGACACTAAAAATGTGGGTGTCGTTTTCGAGTAATTTGGTGGCTCTGAGCCCGATTTTGGCATAATTTTTTGGATCCGAGATGGCGGATGACATTTTGAGACTATGACACTAAAAATGTTTATGGGTGTCATTTTCGAGTAATTTGATGGCTCTGAGTCCGATTTTGGCATAATTTTTTGGAACCAAGATGGCAGGTGACATTTTGACACTACTGACACAAAAAATGTTTATGGGTGTCGTTTTCGAGTAATTTTGTGCTCCTGAGCCTGATTTTGACATTCTTTTTTGGATCCAAGATGGCAGATGACATTTTGACAGTATGACACTAAACATGTTTATGGGTGTCGTTTTCGAGTAATTTGGTGGCTCTGAGCCTGATTTCGGCATAATTTTTTGGATCCAAGATGGCGGATGACATTTTGACACTATGACACTAAAAATGTTTATGGGTGTCGTTTTCGAGTAATTTGATAGCTCTGAGCCCGATTTTGACATAATTTTTTGGATCCAAGATGGCAGATGACATTTTGACGTTTGACACTACTGACACAAAAAACAAAAAAGTGTAAAATGTTACTCGAAAACGACACCCATAAACATGTTTAGTGTCATAGTGTCAAAATACCATCATGCCAGATTGCTTTCAAAGTCGATATCCGAGGGTCCGCGAGTAGCTTTAAACATGAATCCGTTATCATAAATGAAAAAACTGGCCGTCATTATGAAATCTTCAGATTTTGGACCGATTGCTTTCAAAATCGATATCTGAGCGTCAGCGTAGTCTCCAAACATGAATCCGTTATCAAAAACGGAAAAAATAGCCGCCATATATTGAAATTTTTAGTATTTTGACCGATTGCCTTCAAAATCGATATCAATCTGAGCGTTCGAGTAGTCTCCAAGAATCCGTTATCAAAAACGGAAAAAGTAGCATCCATATATAGAAATTTTTAGTATTTCGACCGATTGCCTTCAAAGTCGATATCTGAGCGTCCGAGTAGTCTCCAAACATGAATCCGTTATCAAAAATGGAAAAAGTGGCCGCCATATTGAAATTTTTAGTATTTCTACCGATTGCCTTCAAAATCGATATCTCTGAAGTGGTCACCAATATTGAATTTGTTGTCAGAATATGAAAAAATAGGCGTAAACTAGGGAATTTTAAGTTGAACGATTAATTTCTGTATTGATATCTGAAGATCTAGAAAAGCGAACGCCGAATGACACGACCGTTTTATTAGAATGATTATTTGGCATACATGTAACAGCTTACAAAAATCTCATCGCAATCGAGTCATTATAGTACCTACAGAAATTAGATTAGACATTTCAACACTTAAACTATACTCGCGCTTGACGTTCTTTTATCAAAAAATTACTTTCTTAGTCACTATACACACAACCAGCTCACAAAAATGAAGTAAATGTAACGCTATTCACTGTACATTACTAACTTACGTTGAAAAATTTTAATTTATTGTTGAATATAGTTTAATAGTCGCATACATAGGGCAATGTAACAGAATAGATAAAAAGTAAACAAATTGCTTATTCTACGCTGACGAAGTCGCGAACAAAAGCTAGTATATTATTTTTTATATTATATATTGCAAACGTAGGTTTTTTTTGAGTCACTTTGTAAACTGAGACGTATCCAGACGTATCTAGTTTCTGGTGCAACGGAATGTACGTAATGTTTGCATAAATAAAATTATTAAGGTGAAAGGTCACTTACTGACTAACGAACGAATCACTCACGACATCCTCGAAAACTATTAGAGCAATCAAGAATATCAAGATGAAATTTGGCAAAGCGGTAGCTTATCGTAGACCTGTTAGGAACGGATTTTGCGACAGGGACAGGGCCAGATATAAGTGGTTTAAAGGGCTCTTGCAAGTTTGTATTTTTTCATATTCTGACTACACATTAAACATTTGGAGACCACTCCGACCCTCAGATATCGACTTTGAAAGCAATCGGTCCAAAAACTAATGATTTCAAAAAGGCGGTCAGTTTTTTATTTTTGATAACGGATTCATGTTTGGGGACCACTAGGATCCTCAGATATCGATTTTGAAGGTAATCAGTCGAAAAACTAAAAATTTCCATATGGTGGCCATTTTTTCCATTTCTGATAACGGATTCGTATTAAGAGACCACTCGGACTTTCAGATATTAATTTTGAAAACAATCGGTCCAAAAACTAAATATTTCAAAATGGCGGCCACTTTTTCAATTTCTGATAACGGATTCATGTTCGGAGACCACTCGGACCCTCAGATTTCGATTTGAAAACAATCGGTCCAAAAACTAAATTTCAAAATGGCGGCCACTTTTTCCATTTCTGATAACGGATTCATGTTCGGAGACCACTCGGACCCTCAGATTTCGATTTGAAAACAATCGGTCCAAAAACTAAAGATTTCAAAATGGCGGCCACTTTTTCCATTTCTGATAACGGATTCATGTTCGGAGACCACTCGGACCCTCAGATTTCGATTTTGAAAACAATCGGTCCAAAAACTAAAGATTTCAAAATGGCGGCCACTTTTTCCATTTCTGATAACGGATTCATGTTCGGAGACCACTCGGACCCTCAGATTTCGATTTTGAAAACAATCGGTCCAAAAACTAAAGATTTCAAAATGGCGGCCACTTTTTCCATTTCTGATAACAGATTCATGTTCGGAGACCACTCGGACCCTCAGATTTCGATTTTGAAATCAATCGGTCCAAAAACTAAAGATTTCAAAATGGCGGTCAGGCCACTTTTCCATTTCTGATAACGGATTCATGTTTAGAGACCACTCGGGCCCTCAGATATCAATTTTGAACACAATCAGTCAAAAAACTAAATATTTCAAAATGGCGGCCACTTTTTCCATTTTTGATAACGTATTCGTGTTTAAAGACCACTCGGACCCTTAGATATCGATTTTGAAAATAATAGGTCGAAAAACTAAAATTTTAAAATGGCGGGGTTAACCGGTTAATTTCACTCAACAAAACCTGAATTGGTGCAAAAACCGGTTTATTTAATAACCGGTTAAAAAACCGGTAACCAAACCGTTAACCGCAATCCATTTCGGTATCGGCCATTGACCCCAAACCGGTTAATTTCAAAAACCGGTTTCCGATCCCTGGTTTTTACAAATAAGTTAAAGTTTTAAATGAGGTCGCTTTTACGTCTTATCTCTTCACTACACTGCCATCTCAGAAGAAGTTAACTTTGTATGATCATCTGCTTGCTTTTGGTGAATAATTATGCATAGGTACCTCTGTGAGACTTTAGTTTTTAAATGAATCAGGCGTCATAATCTCAAAATCTCTCCATAAAACACGATTTCTATTCTAGGTAAGGGATTCGGTTGAAATCAGGAAGTTATTTTTTGTCTGCATCGAATCCGGTGATAAACCAATGTAGGCGTTGAATTGAGATGTACGATCGGAAAAATCGTCTGACATCGTCAGTGAGTCGATAGGGTATTGGTACAAAAAAACAAGACCAAGTCACAGGCGTATATGGGTAGGCCGGGTGGACCGTGCCCTCTTGGGAATGGTCTAATGAATAACAACACAAAAATGGCCGCAGCAAGGAGGACCCCCCCCCCCCCGCCCCACAAAGAAAGTAAATACGCCGATAGGCCAAGTGTGGGTATTAAACAAATGTAATTAAGTAAAAAAAAAAAAAAAAAAAATTAAGTTAAGTTCAGTCTGGTGACAACGTCGCACGTCTACTGAAACGTAGCCGACACGTCGAGTTAATTTTCAGAGAAATAAGCGGGAAAAGCGGATTAAACCCATCCAGCCATCATCCGCATCATAATATTTATAACACCACAACTCGCTGCACACACTATCAAATGTACTTTATTCAACACGGTCCCGAAACTTCCTCATTAAGACTCGCTTGTACTCGTATGCATTTGTTGAACTGCAACGTTATTAAGCACGTACACAGAATTCTTTTATCACACAGCGTAACTGGAGATCTCAATTTTCCTACCAACGCGAAACCAGTAGCTGGCACATGGGAAATAACGTCCAATATGCCTGTTATTCCGAAATACCTAGAAACGAGATCAGTATTCTCCAGTTCCATTCCAAGCAACGCGATCCTGAAATGAATGTCATAGTATATAGTGTGAATTCTGAAACTAGCTGGCCCGAAAGCTTTTATGCATTTTTTAAAACGTTTTTCTCTTCTATGTACACGGTACACGTTAGTCCAATTAATATGTATTTCCAAGCTTAGCACACTGCACAACTCTTGCAACGGAATGTTTATTTTCTCAAACATTCTCGGAAAAATTCTCTCCCCATTAGAAAATAGAACACGGGAAGTGCCTCATTTTTGCTTTTTAAAACTTTAAACTATTGCATGTACCAGTAAGGTTCAAAAGTTCCTGGCCGTATATATTTAAAAGAAGAAAACAAGAAACAAATGAATGTCATTTTATTTGTCATTTATTCAGCTATTGTGTGGATAATTTCGTGGTTTGTAACTTTCGTTTTCATAAAATTTTCTTTGATTTAAATATAAAAAGCGGTGTAATTTGTACAATGTTCAAATTGGAGTATCGATCAGTGATAAAATTTCTGACAAAGGAAGGCATAAGTCCAACTATAATCAAAGAAAGGTTAGATAACGTGTACGGGAATTCCTCCCCTTCGTTTTCGACTGTTAAGGATTGGTGTAAGCAGTTTCGTTTAGGGCGTGAGTCCATCGATGACGAACCCCGACCAGGCCGCCCTGTTGAGGTTCTTACGCAAGATAACGTCGATTTAGTCGAACAAGAGGTACTGAAGGACAGAAGACTAAAGACGAAGGAAATAGCGTCAAGAACGGGACTTACGAAAATAACAGTCCTTAGGATTCTACACGACCATCTAAACATGAATAAGGTTAGTGCAAGATGGGTCCCGAAACTTCTCTCGAGTGCTCAGCGAGCTGAACGAGTGGCGTGCTCCAAGGAACTTTTAGAGGAGTTCAAGTCATGTGAGAGTGAATTTATCCAGTCCATTGTTACCGGAGACGAAACTATGGTCTTATACTATGATCCTCTTTCGAAAAGAGAGTCGATGGAGTGGCGTCGTTCTGGGGAAGCACCCCCTCGAAAGGCAAAGGTGTGCCAATCTACCAAAAAGATAATGGCCACAATATTTTGGGATTGCGAAGGGATATTGCTTATAGATATCAAAGAACGCAATCAGACAGTAAACGGCAGTTACTATGCTTGCCTTATAGACCAGTTGCGAGAAGCAATAAAGCTTAAACGTCGAGGAAAACTCAGCAGGGGTGTCCGTCTTCTTCATGACAATGCGCCTGTCCACACGGCTGCAGTTGTAAAGGCGGCTATATCTAAATGTGGATTTAAAACAATCCGTCACCCACCTTACAGCCCTGATCTAGCCCCAAGCGACTATTTTTTATTTTCTAAACTTAAATCGGACTTAAGGGGGAGAAAATTTTCGTCCGATGATGAGGTCGCTGCTGCAGTTTTCGAGCATTTCGAAGACAAAACTTCCGAATATTATTTTAAAGGCATAGAAATGTTAATCAAACGATCTGAAAAATGTATAACAATAGGAGGAGACTACATTGAAAAATAAAAATATTTTTTTTAACCTAAACGTTAATTTTCATTATTAGGCCGGAAACTTTTGAACCTTACCACGTAAAACTGAGATGACGATATTGTGATTGTGACGATAGAATAATTCCATACAGCCAGGCCAACCGCTCGGTTTTCATCGCAATGCGTGTGTAAGTTTTTTTTTAAATTTCTGTTTGTAATGTCTATGATGTGAATAAAGTTTTAAGAAGGCGATAAATAATTAAACTACTTACTTATTTTTTGTAAACTTATGTACCTATTTCGTGCAATTTCTATTAAATGGTACTTGTTTTTGACTGATGTTTTTTTTATTTCCTCATATTGTTTGAGAAAAGCACTATACATTCCTCGATGGAAACATGAATTGCATGACTCTTCATAAGCCTCTCGTTGCTCGGTTTGCAACTACCTTATACATAGTAACTGTAATGTACTATTACAAAATCCCATTATTAATATCCCAATCCATCCTTTCATTTGCAATATTTTGTTCAGTTTATATGAAATACAAAGAACATGGCTCAGGTTGGCCGGTGTTGCATTATTTATATTCACATATTTACACTGCCAGTCACGTAAAAGCTTTTGCAAATGTTCTGTTTAAATAGGTATACGATTTGCAGAACTTTACATACACACGTACGTATAACAAATTAGTATCTACCATATAAATTGAAAACGCACTGTTAATGTAGTTACTTCAACATACTTTTATAGCATCCGTTGTTATTATTACTATTGTCAAAAGAGAACGACTTGGAAATTAACTTGGAGGATAATTGGGGTGGTATTCGTAGTAACGCGATGAAACAGCTTAGCACATCGTAATAACTAGAGGCATGCCAAAAATTAAAACAGCTCTAATGGGCCTGGCACTGGCATCAACGTGCAAGCGACTAGAAGAAACATGTACAGATAGTAGAAAGAAACCCTTTGATCAGTAGGCTTATTGTCTAACTCGCTCGCAATCGCCATCGTGTTCATTTTGACAGTTCTTGTATGAATGTGACAGCTAGCTGATTCCGATGCCAATTGTCAGCCCATACATGAACTGTCAAAATGAACACGGTGGCGATTGCGAACGAGTTAGACAATAAGCCTACTGATGTCAGAATCTTAGGGTAGTGAAGGAATGGCGACTATACTTGAAAATAATATAGAGCTAATTGAAGGATTTTGATAGATGTTCTTGCAATAATGATAGCTTTCTTAATTCTATATTTGTCAGAACCAACATCAAAGAACGTTACCGAGGTTTAAGGTTTTTCTTTTCCTGAATAAAATAGCTTCATTTGGAACACTACAACAAGCTCTGAAATTTTGTTTAACATCAAAGAATACGCCATTTGGGTCAGTCACAGACTTGTGAAAACTTGAGCATAACAGTGATGCACATCCGACAACATGAAGTAAACTACAGTCAATCGGGAAAGTGGGTTAATACTTTTAAAATTATTATCAGGCAGGCGCCGGCACGCACCCACTTTATACGGTAAGTAAGTTAAATTTGATGAAATTTGACAAGCCGGTTAAGTGCATCGGTGTATTTGGGTCGGTAGGACGCCACCAACAGTTTTCATGCAGCTTTAATTCAACGTTCCAATTTCTTTACCACAATCCTGAACTGAAAAACAAACGGGTGATTTAAGAAAAAAAAATATTTATTTGACAACATAACCCATTAAAGTATGTATACATAATAATACAAGTACACGGCGCACCAAGACGATGACGTAACGCATCCTATAAGTACAGTGACTATAGTGACAAAGCTTTGTTCTCGTGTATTCCAATAAACAGTTATTCATTCCCTCAAAACATAAAGCACCACTCCAACCCAATTCTTGAGCTTCGCCAAGTTAGACACAACACAACACTTGACAAAGTTTGTGGATTGCCGAGATATATTGCTGTTTTGCTACATCAAAGTTAAGCACATGTACCTACGTCGTTAAACGGAACGCATACGACGAAAAGAGATTTGAATTCCGTACCTACTTCTAAGTACTGGCAGCCCGGAGACCCGGCAAATTTTTGCTTGAATTTAAAATTCGGATTTTTCGAAATTCGAATCTCTTAAAAGTAAAACATTAGATTGTTCGATACATAAATTATACAACGCAAATACATTATATACCCTTGGTGCCAAGGTAATTAGCAGGTGCTGATTTTGATTTGTAATATCCCATTGAACATGATTTTGCTCTTAGTAGGTACAACTACAGATACATACAACTTATGCCCCTGTCTTAGTTTGACGCCGGTTGTCATTTGTTAATGTAATTTATTAAACTCAAAATATTTATCATGTAGTTTCACAATCATGGAACCGTGGGATTTGATAAATACCGTAGTTGAACTACACAAATTCACACCGGTCCAATAGTCGGGAAAGGAAAACAAATAAGGATGGACTAATTCGGCTTCCTCAACACATCACCTTAATTAAGGAAGTAATATACAAAGAATTCGTTCATCAAATTATAAATAAGTCATGCGTGGAGTCAGTGCACTGCAGTTGGACAAAGAACATCAATTGAAAGCGAAGTTAAAAACAATTAATATTAGTCGCTCAATTTAATCGAGGCCGGTGCCATCAGTTGGCTAAATTGAGAGGAAACTTTCCTCACTCCTCAGTATAATTAATTTAATTTACAGTAAGCATTCTTGCATATATCTGGACGGCTTTGTAAAGTTTGAGATATGGAAGATAACTTAGAATTCATTTCGCTTCAAATCGTCCCAACCACGCCCCGAGCTACTCACAAGATGTCATCACTGACTGAGTTAGCAAAACAGAACTAAATTAAATAAAATTAAAATAAAGCTCGCTTAAATTGAGTTTTTTTTTTTTTTAAGTCAACGTGTCTTTGTACTTACAATGTTTTTCACCTCACTAGCTCGGAAAGCACTTTTTGTTTGTTTGACACCTATTGAGAAAATCGCTTTTTATCCACATGTGGAGAAAGAGTTTTGACCACAGATTAGAAAGATATAGTACGGGGTTTTGACATTTGAAGGAAGCTTAAGTGATATTTGACAGCTAAGAAGACGTAAAACGTTAAAAGTGCTGAATTTTTAATATCACAATTAATTAATTGCATCGAGTAAAAGACACTCAATACAGTCTTACAACTTTATTTTAATTCATAAATATCAGCATTCAACATTAACCTTCATTCTTGTTGTAAAAACGGATAAAATGTTCTGACAATCCAAGTAAGTAAGTCAATATGCGAACACAACGCATCCAAAACATTTTTTTATAAAATTCATCCCTCGTGGGATAGGTAAAGGAATTATTGTCCATTCAGCCATATTAAAGATTGTAATGCCGGTTCACTGTTTGTGCTGACAGTAGCACTTGATGATCCCAACGGAAGGCCAGCATTATGCTGAGGTGGAACCATTTCGTGATTGTATATGCTGTTACTTCTTTTTTTTTCTGTAAGTAATTTATATCACGAATAAATGTTTTCTTTCTTTCAAATAATTAAAAAAAAGTTAAGAAAACTATTCAATTAAGCCGTCAACGTTAAATATTCGCATGTTTTTCTAGTTATTTTGTTATTAAACCCTTTTTCTTATTTTCCTCGCTGTAGTGAGGTGAAAAGTTTTGTGCTATACACGGGTGAAAAAGTTATTTCAAAAATTAAAGTCCTAGGTTATTCAACGAAGATATTCTTTGCATCGTAACATAATATTAAGTACACCTTTGATTTATTTATTTATTAGGTAGTTTAATCATCAAAATGCTTGTTTAAGAATACCTATGAACGCTCCCAAGCATCTTTCATGAATAGTAAAGTTTTTGCGGATGCGTCTATCCCCGCGGCACAACTCATCCCGAGATGGAAACCCCAAATGCTTTTCCAACATAAAAACTCACGGCTGACATTGCGTTTGCTCTTTCTTACATCAGAACAGTATTTATACATATGACTCACGTAATATGGCTTGAAAAGGGAAAGAGAACTCCGGGACGAGTTGCTTTTGTGTTTTATATTTTATTTATTTATTTATAAGCCTTTTTATTCCGAATTCGCTACAATTTCAGTAAGTACATGTTGTTGTTGTTATTGTCGTTTATTTTTTATTTATTTATTAAATTGTCGCGAAATTCGGCGTGCCTCATGGCATAGGCCTCCTCCGTGTGTTGGAGGGTTTGGGCTATAGTTCCCACGCGCGCCCAGTGCGGATTGGGAACTTAACACACACCATTGAATTTCTTTGCAGATGTGTGCAGGTTTCCTCACGATGTTTTCCTTCACCGAAAAGCTCATGACAAATTACAAATGTAATTTTCGCACATAAATTCCGAAAAACTCAGAGGTGCGAGCCCGGGATTTGAACCCACGACGCTCTGCTTGAGAGGCCACAGGTCAAACCACTAGGCTACCACGGCTTTTTGTGTTTTATAGTAAGTTTATATTTAGTAAAATCTCGCAGGTCGAGTTTCATTTGTTTCAGCAGTCGGATAACTATTAAGTTACTAAGAAATTATGCCATAAAAGCTCGCTGATATTAAAATGAAAATGAAGTGTTTAATAAAATGTGTTTTGCAAGGGTTTATCCTGATTTAACTAGCGATAATAAAATTAAAACAAACGCTCTACACGACATCAGCAGCCGTTAAGAAGGCAAATGAGCTCTTTTTATATCTCTAGTCACGACGGGATTTTTATATCATATCGACTATCAACTACTAGCTACCCGTGCCGGCTTCGCACGGGTGCAATCATGGTTTCTCTACTATATTATGCATGTATTACCTATACATATTAACCTTCCTCTTGAATCACTCTATCTATTAAAAAAACGGGTTACACTTCTGACGCGACCTGACGCGAGTTTTACATTTTTTACTCATTCCAAAAATGTGAACAACGCCGCTAACGAAGATTTCACTTCAAAAAACCGCATCAAAATCCGTTGTGTAGTTTCAAAGATCTAAGCATACATAGGGACAGACAACAGATAGCGACTTTGTTTTGTACTATGTAGCGATATTATACTTCATTTAATTTAGAATGAGAAACCACAATAACATTATATTGCGGCTGGTCATCCCGCTGGTGGTTCTTACCTAGCAAACAGTACAGTGCAATAGTTTAGCAGCCGCAAAATAAAATTGTTTTAATGCCACTTTATTTGCGGGGCGTCAATTGTTACTCTAGTAGAAATCGTAAAGAGATTACAGTTCACGAGCCGCAATATAATATTGTTGTGGTTTCTCATCCTAAATTAAATGAAGTATAAGGGCCGTATAAAAAGTGAACGAGACTTAAGTTTGCATTTTTTTTTTATGTGAATAGGAAGGCAAACGAGCAAGTGGGTCACCTGATGGTAAGCGATCACCACTGCCCATAGACACCCGCAACCCCGGAGGGATTGCAGATGCGTTGCCAACCTGGAGGACTTAGATGAAATGCCTCTTGTGCCCGTAATTTCCCCGGCTGTCTTACTCTCCACACCGGAACACAGCAGTGCAAGCACTGCTGCTTAGCGGCAGGATTAGCGAGTAATTAAATTTGACGGAAATTAAACGTCAAATGCTATCTTAAAGTCTTGCATTCAGTTTATTAATACGGCCTGGAGCCATTATGTTCGTAAGTTTACGATGAACGTTAAGGAATAGATGCATGAGTCAATAAAGTCTCAAGCCGGACAGGAGGAACCTCGGCTTGGATAATGCGTTCAAGTGTGCTTCGGCTTATAATAGTCCCAGCCGACTCGATATTATATCCAAGACAAGTATATCACAGTCACGATCAATTTAAACTAAACAGATTTACGTATATGGCGAGTGTGGGGTGCTTTAGGAGGGGGAAGCCTAGACCGACGTTCTGTGGGCAAATTCGGAACGTTTTCACAAAAGGTCAAGTCAAGAGTAGCCTAAACCTGTATGAAGAGATTGATGAATGTGGTTGAAGCGAAAGAGGTATGTATTGTCAGGATCGTAGGGAGTACAAAGTAGTCTCTTGCTTACCCCTATGGGGAAAAGGCGTGACGGAATGTATGTATGTAAGTTTATTAAACCCACTGTAATATAATTAGACGCCAAATATTTATTAATTCCAATTATTAATTCTTTAAATAAGTTCTTGTTAAGATATATATGATTATTTTATGTAAGATTTGATGATAACAGAGAAAAACATAAAATAACAGACAGGTAAATATAATATCATCACATACAAACAAAGTTAATTTAAAGCCAGTAAAAGCGCAAATGTGTTTTCTCTTTTAAATTTGTTTATTCGTGTGAAAAACCAAATGCTCTTATTTTGGCTTTGATGGATATTTTTTGTGAATATACCTCTTTCGCTTCATCCACAACAGACGTTCTGAATCCATATTGAAAGAGTAAGGAGCCAAGACACGAAACGATTACCTCGCTTGTAGCTTATTGTTTACTTTTGTAGCGAAGTTCCTTCAACCCCTTAATCCGGTCCTCTCGCAAAATCCTTTCTCAGCGGATATCTACGTCATAATATCTATGCGTACCTAATTGCAGCGCAATCCGGTCAGTACTTTTAGCTGTGCGTTGATCGATCAAGTAATGTTTGCCTTTTAAATATACATAAAAGTTTGGACGCACTGTAGGAATGTATGAATGATTTCGCGGCAGTCGCACACCCAGATGGCCTTTTATTTGCCATGACATCATGCAATGTGTTTCAATTTGGAACCGACTGCTTCCAAGAAACAGGAATGAGAACATTTTCAAATCGTAATTTGGAATTAGTGTCCTGTAACTAAATCCCATCAAAAACATAAATGTGAAATGATAGCCAAGGTCCATACTAAAAATATGCATTGTTATCGACTTCGCTGACAAAATAATTGATATTATTTTTTATGTATATGTATATATCGATTCAAACTTTCGCGATTTTCACACATTATTAGTCGCGTCCGAAACGTCGAGGTATTTACAAAAATACTTTTTGTTTATGTTTACGTTTTATTATATAATAATATTATGTATATAGGTGCCAAGTTCTGAGAAGAAAATCCTGCATTTATTTCAGTTGGGATGTAATTAAATTTCAAGATTTATTTTGGCTAGCTTTTAACAACAAACCCAATTTTAGAAAAGTAACATAGACAAAAATATATGGTTTTGTAGCCAGTAAAGTAAGTAAGTAAGATAATAACATTTGTAAAACCTTTACGTACAGACAGATTTTGGAAAACCCTTCCATATTGACAATGCTTTCAATAATCAATCACGTACGGCTTTTAGACACTACACACTCACTCCCCTGTTTCAGTGCGAAAGGTTTGTATTTATCAGAATTCCAACAAACAAATGTTAGCATGTTCAAAGCTGGTAGAGCGCCATCTCACGAGTAATAACGTCAACATTTTTGCGGTTTGCGTTGAAAGAAAATTCAGTAATAAGTGTTAAATACATCAATAATTTTCCGTTATCATTTTTTTTCCTTTATGTGCCTAATAATCTATTGAATACGTAAAAATACGTGCATGTTTAATACTACAGTGTAAAACGCTTAGATACGAGTACGGTATGACAGCTACTTCACAGTTCATAATTGGTGTGACGTTTAGCTATTTTTAAGATACCGATCCTGAAAAGGACAAACGAAATCCTTATAGAATCGCTCTGTTGTCTATCTGTTTGTGTATCACAGACCTTTCTGCGCATCTACTAAGTAGGTAAGTAAATTGATTAACTTGATGGCACACTCATGCATTTCTGTGACTCGAACCCGAGAGTAACACGCTAATAAACGGATTTTGAAAATAGGGAGTAATTTAAGAAATCCAAAGAAAAAGTTTAACAAACTGTACGGTAAAATGAAAGGGTTTGTTGCATCGTAAGTTTCTCAAATATGTGATGGAAATTGACCTTTTTTTAAATAACTTTAAAATCATTTGTTTCCAAATCAGTTATTGATAGACCAGATTCATAACCGATACGGAACAACGTGCTCACAACGTGTTTTAATTAAAGGTGGAGTTAGACCAAACGATCAAATGCTCATTCTATCCCCACTCTGCCAAATTTATTGTGTCTAGCAAAAATTACAGGTCACTTTTCATACAAATTTGTACGGAGAGTGACCAGTTATTTTTGCTGTACACAATAAATTTGGCAGAGTATGGGGATCATTTGCTCGTTTGGTCAACTCCACCTTAAAAGAAGCGCAACAAAGAACGTTTAATACAATAACAAGTGCACGGATTGCATTTAGTTAAGGAAAACTTTTCAAATAAATTCAACAACAACGTTACAGAACAGACGACACGGTACACACACATTGACACATCTTACCTTGCGGTCCAAATAGAACCCCGGGAAGGACTGTCCGGTTGCGTGGAACAAATACAAATACATTAGAATGTGATATATAATACTACTTAAATTTAAAATAACAACTGATCAACCAAATGGACTTTAGATAAGTAACTATAATTCAAAGTCCCATCCCGCCGCAAATCAGCATTTAACATTAATTGCTAATTTGGCTAACAGGGCCATTAGCAAATAAGGCATACATGCGTGGGCTCTCAATCCAGTTAAAGTTCCTCATCCCTTTTATAAACCAATTGAAGGGTACGATTTATCATCTAATCAACCTAAAGACAGCCACTGCTGGACTTATTTCCACCAGATCGTCCGTCCACCTTGCGGGAGTGCTTCCTGTACGTGGTCGCCACTCTAGAACCTTACAGCTCCAACGGCCATCGGTTCTACGAGCAATGCAATGTGCCCCGTTTTACTTGTAAAGTGCATCTTTTAAGAGCTAACGCGGCAAACGAACGAGGAAGTCGTCTTAAGACACAAATTCCTTCAAATTATTTATCGAGCAATTAATATAAACACATCGCAGATACAAAGAGCTTGCGCAACGTCCACGGAACATTTCACGAGTGACAATTTCGTAGTATGTACGTATGATTTAGAAGCAACAATGGTAGTAAAAAGTTACGGCGACACTTTTAATCAGGTAGCATCGCGGTGCATCTTTGTGAGAAGCGGAACGTTCGCACTTCCGCCGCCATTGTTTTGAGGCATCCTTCCTGTGTAGTGTAGTATTCGGCGAAAAACAAAATACCTATATCGGATAAAATAAAATATATTCATGGATTGCATGGCTGCATTGCGAGGGAGACGAGTTTTCGAAAAAAGGTATCCGAGTGTCCTTCACTTCCAGAAAATAATTTTCATGGAAGAGATAAGACAACAGAACGAGTCGATGTTTTTATGTTACGAGTTACGAGGTATGTGACTCTAATTTGTTTGAAGAATGTTATGATTAAATATATACACTATTTTCTATTTAATTTATGTAAAATACAGGGTGTATCAGACACAGATCAGTTAATACTGCCATTCCTATACAAAATAATAAAAAATACTCCAATTTTTTTTAATATTCTTTTTAGCTTCTATAGCTATGGTTATATACTCTAGTGGATTATTGTTAGGAGGTGTCTGATACACCCTGTATAAATAAGATAGAATCTATCTATACGACCACAATTACCATTCCGTACGCATCCACGAATTATATTCACAAGCCAATAAGCAGAAAATATGTAATACAAATGACTACAAAAAGATATATCCAGTTTTTCACCTTATTGGCGATAGACAACCTTTTTTATATATTTTTATGTTTTTTATTAAAAAAGTGTTTTTGCTTGTTTTATTGTATGTGTCAAGTGTCCTGAACGAAATATGATGTAAAAATGTCTCCTTATTTAATTAAAAATGTAATTTGGTAAGTAAGCAGAGCTTTATTATTTACCAAGCAACAATACACCTCATCGTACTTTATACCTGGGTACTTATTTAGTAAACTGTATCCGTCAATGCGCAAATTGAAAAGATGGAGCTCGTGGTTAGTTACGGTACAACTGTCAGCATAAAGATGCCTTAAATAGATTTCTTGAAATAATGTGCATGCGGACTGGTGCATAAACAACATACGAGTGCTCTGAGATAGGACAAAATCGAGTATTCTTCTAGTTAGTATAGTCACTCGGTCGGATCTTGATTCGATTATGTCCGCGAGGAAATTGACAGAAATTTTAGCTTTTAGCACTGGTTCATTGTACCTGTTTATTTATTTCAAGACTATTCCGTAATGTGATGTAACATAGGAAGATGGTATACATAATAATCATTTTTTATGAGGAAGAAAGTAGTATTGGCAAATAAAATTTATTTTTATGATAATAAATAGACTCTAATTAAATGTAAGAGATGTGTCACGTCTGTCTGCGAATGTCGTAAGACGAAATACGGCTTAAGTGTCGAGCTTTATTGATATGAAAATGAATTCAATTCCTGTTTAGTACGTACTTCTCACATCCTCATTCTTCTCTACGGCATTCTTTTTAATCCTGCAACTCCTCGTTACCTCAAAGAGCGATTTAGTTACGTCACCTCTATAAGATGTTCTAAAAATTTTCTCCTTACTGTACCTCTTTCTAATTCCAAATTCTATGTCTATTCTTATACTGTTCAGGCTATACTGTTGTGGAATTCCTTGCCTATAAGCATAAGGTGCGCTAAATCTTTACCCATATTTAAAACTATGCTAAAGGGGCACTATCTGTCATCCTGTCCATGATTCTTATAGTTGGTTTTCTTTTTATGTATGTGTATATGTGTCTATATATATCTCCATTTAT
The DNA here is from genome assembly GCA_963854515.1 of Pandemis heparana. Classification (NCBI taxonomy): domain Eukaryota; kingdom Metazoa; phylum Arthropoda; class Insecta; order Lepidoptera; family Tortricidae; genus Pandemis; species Pandemis heparana. The sequence continues at coordinate 28,762,938 of OY978006.1, read as the reverse complement.
TATAAATGTGTTTCATGTATAGTATATTATTTCTTGTATTATGTGTATTAGTATGTATGTATTTTCACTACTTAGGTATATTAATATATATTCTAAATTGCACCACCTGCTCAGATCTGTTCTTTTCTCCGGTCCATTATGATTGCCTGGTAGAGATCGCTCTGTAGCGATAAGGCCGCCTATTGTTACCTTATTACTTCTGTATACCTTTTTTCTGTTTTGATTGTTAAATGTGGTGTTCAATAAAGAGTTATTGTATTGTATTGTATTGTACTTCTAAATAAATATGTAAATGCGTCATTATTCGTCCCGAAGCATAAAATGAATTATTACAACCGTTATATTTATGTTATTCCATAAAAAGCACTAATATTCACGTGTGCACATAAACCAGCGTTTAAAATCCAATTTACGATAACATCGGTAACAGTTAATATTAAGAAAATACAGCCTACTTAATTTAAGCCAGCTATTTTTGACTATAATTAAACTGCGCAAGATACAAAAATTGCAGTTATAAACCTTAACGTAGCGCGTAGTTAGCAATAAACATTAACCTGGCTTTGATATGAATTCAGAAAGTATGAACAAAGTTAAATAAAAGCCGACCCGGTAATCTTATTCTCGTTGCGCGATCGTAAAACAAACATAAAAGCATCGCGGAGACTTTACAGCGACTGTCCCCGCCAAGCTCGGAGGGCCTAGCATACTAGCGTTACCCTACAATCCCTACATAAAAGATCACTCCCTTTCGCATACGACGATAAGCGGTTGGTTAGAAAGAGATATTAATATGCGTCTTGGCTTGGGCAGTAGTAATGCGGACCGGAGTTCATCCGTCTTAATCTTGAGACGAAAACCCTTCCCCCATGCTGGCGCGTTGTTCTGATTCATGCCGAGTCTTAAATATTAAGATGATGTGGAAGCGACCATTCGACCGTTTCCGTCCCGATTCTATGAAATGGCTTAGGTTTATTTGTTAAAAACGTCACGCTAGTCTGCGTATTGTGTGATATGTTATGATTTCGTTATGATTTATTTATTTATTGTAAAATATTTACACTTGATGATGACTTCAGTGGGACAGTACAATAGGTCAGTTTCCTATCTGGTGCGAATTTCGTAAAATCTCTTCTTAGTAAACCTCCTCTACTCTATCTACATGTATGTCACCTCTACTCTTTTGAAACTTGGAAGTACCTATGACAAGTCATGCAGTTAATTAGGTCCAACTTCATGAAATAGTCGCATTCAACTCGGCTGGGTATCATTCGATAACCTATGTAAAATTGTTTCGTCCGTAATTCCACAGTGCCTCAAAATGTGTGATAAAAATTGGACAAACTTTTACGGCGTAAACTTGTAAAACAGTTTGCCATTTGGCGTGTAACTTTTCTTCCGTGCTTAGCTGACAGTTTCGCTGATCTGATATGGCGGCACAAATGTCATCATTTCAAGACCATGAAGCGCTGCGTTACGCAAAAACAGAACAGTAACGATCGCGACCGACCAAACGGAAGGACGAAAAAGTGAACTCAGCGCAACGTAACATTGATTATAATTCCCCTTATACTTTAATGACGATAATCAAGAGCAGGCGCCGTGTAGCGCGGAGAGAACGCACGCATGCACTCACTCTCTGGTTCGGCACTGAAACGTACTTTCACTTGCTCTGGCATCAGGGTTGCCACACGTAACGTAACGACCATTTTAAATGGCTAATTTCAATAATCCCGGTCGATTACACCGGTGTACTCACGTCTATTACAATGGCGCAACGCACGCTTTTTTGTGGCACTTGTGACGAGTTGTACACGAATAACCAATATTGTAAATGAGCGCTTATGCACACGCTCTGAATATCTGCATGTGCATTACGATTTTATGCTGCTTTAGTGAAGGTTAATTAAATTAGTGAGGCCATTGATTTGGTAACTGCTAACCCTGGCTGTGTATGTAACATTGTAATAACCGGGAGTTAAGTTTGATGCGATTAGAGATTGTGGTCGGTAGTTTTTCGGACCGTCTGGAGCGTCCCCGTCAGTCGGGAATGCGGAACGTTCATCAAACACACGCTCTCCTAAGTGTTAGGTAATGGGACTATTTTTATACATCAAACCGTGTTGTTCCAGTCGTGATCGGAAAACAAAGGACTGTAGTGCAATATTAAGGAGCCAAGACAGTTTATTGAAGTGTGACGTAAAAAAGGTCTCTATAAAATGAACAAAACAAAGTATTCGCCCAGTGACCGTAAAGTCCATTTTGTTCTAAACTGATATGTTTCAATTTGGGCCTACACTACACCATTACAAACACTTGTTTGATACATCATACTTAGAATAAAATTTGGTAAAGATGGTAGCTATTCACAATTTTAACAATACCTAAGGTAAATAAGTTCGAGTCATAAATATTATCTAAATAAAACAGGATATCAAGATGTAAAATTTAAATAAAAACCGTTCTAATTGTATCGTACTATCCGTACTGTTACTGTACTGTACTACTTAGGTTTTATTTATTTATCACGTTAAATATTCATTCTAAGGAGTGCCATCTAGAAAGTTGATGGTAGAACCAATATAGAGCCTTATTACATTGCGTAATCAGAACCAGAAGGCTCATCATTTCTAATTAAAACATTTATACATCATAATATTAACGAATAGCTCTATGTAACTAGTAATGCTCTAGTTTCTATCACCTAAAATTTTGACTACATACAATATTTAGTCATAAGTCATATTAACTTCGATTTGTTTAAATTCGTAAAATTCTTTGCTGGCGTCGAAATTGCGAGAGGTTTTTGTTTCAAGATATAATTTATGTTTAAAATACATTTCTTTGCCAGATTTCAAAAACATAGGTAACTCGAAAACGGGTGATATCTCATAAACACTCTCTCCTCCCTCAACATCCGAAGGTGCGGTCAGAAACTAGCACAAAATAACTTATTATCATAAAAAATACATACAACATTCGCTGGAATTAAGTGGCTTCTCGCTCCACTGGCTATTGGATTTAGCAAACGACGTCCGGTTTGCGCGGGCGTCGCAAGAACTTCACCATTTAACTATTGACCCGTACCGAATATGAATGACGACGAAACAAAAGATATACAGTACGATTACACAACATAAAATTTAATGCACCAAGGAAACTCGTATTTGAAAGCGACTTCGTTAACAATCGCCATGCTGGGTAATAAATAGACATCCAATTAATACACGGTGTTTATCCTTCACCGAAAAGCTCGTGGTAAGGGATGTACCGTCGGGTTTGCGCGAGTTATAAAAGTATATGTGGTTTTTTGGAGACCCCTTTCGAGCACTTGATAAATAGACGCCATTTTCAAATGATTTCGCACGTGCGTATGCGTCAAAGGTGCACATCTTCTGTTTGACAGGCCATAAATAAGTCTACTACGCTCCACTAGGACCACGGTAGTCTATGCGTAGAGTACCGTCAGCCCCGGAAGCGAAACGGCAGAGAAGTGGAACACCTTAGAGTTTTTAGTGTGTAAACCGTCCCCTTCTGAGGACTCCCGCATAACCACCGGTCTCCTCAAGCCGGTAGTATCAATAAAAGAAAGGATTACGGTACTCACAGCAAGCTCCTCACTGGTGTAAGCCGTGAGGGTGCATCGGTCCTGCTGCAGCACGCAGTAGAACGGTTCCCAGGACGGCGGTATTCCCACAACGGCACCGCTGCCTGCGCTTGGGGCAGCGTCTAAAACAAAAAGCAACTGTCAGCACGGTTGCAGCTAAGTATGGTTTCTACGCGAACTAGTAGTAAGAATAAGTGTAATCAGAATTCTTTGATCCATTCATAAAGGAGGTACACTATTAGATACATATTGGCTGTTGCATAATAACACGTTTATCTAATGAAGTGAATGGGCCAAGAAACGACTTTATCAAATATCTCGCAAGCGTAATAATGCGCTGTGTCACAGCAGGTACCGAGCGAAAGGTATTTAATTACTTGTCGTATCGAGTTATTAATTTAATTAGATCGTGAAGGTCTTTAGATCAAAACATGATATGTACGAACGCTACTTATCAGATGTGTGTTGGAGTTGTGCCAGTACTGAAAGGGTTGGAATTTTAATGGAAACGAAATTATTTACGCGGGTGGTAGGGCCTTGTGCAAGGTCCGTCCGGATCGCTACCACCATCTTACTCGCTAATCCTGCCGCAAAGCAGCAGTGCTTGCACTGCTGTGTTCCGGTGTGGAGAGTAAGACAGCCGGGGAAATTACGGGCACAAGAGGCATTTCATCTAAGTCCTCTAGGTTGGCAACGCATCTGCAATCCCTCCGGGGTTGCGGGTGTCTATGGGCAGTGGTGATCGCTTCCCATCAGGTGACCCACTTGCTCGTTTGCCTTCCTATTCACATAAAAAAAAAAAAAAATTTACTGCCTGAAGGCTGTTAACCACGCTTATATGCTCGCCGCACCGCCGGTCGCGCGTTGTCGTGGCCGGGTTGTTGCAGATGTTTGTAGACTATCCGCCCTAGATGGTTTATCAGCTTAGAGCAGATTATAACTACGTTAAGACCAGTCTAAGTTCGTAAACAACGGCATTTTTTTAACTGCTATTAAATTTTCCCTAGCCCTTTTTAAAGCCCTTTCATGGTCATTTTGCTTCTATTTTTTAAGATATTATTTATAGACTATCCGATCCACCCTCGATGGTTGTATTATTAGCTTAAAGCGGATAAAAAACGGTTGCTTGGCAACTTACTATTCTATTTGCCCCAATAAAAATTATACTATGTCCATCTCAATGTCACTTTGTTTCTGTTTATTAAATATATTTAGAGTTTATCTGCCCTCGATTGTAGTACATACTATCAGCTTACAGCGGGTAATGAGTCCTTTAAGATTACGCTGTCTTTGGCGTAAGCACGGTTGCTTGTTAACTTAAGTACCAGTACCCGGATAACCGAGCTTTGCTCGGTATTTTTTTTGGTACGTTTTCTAAAAATGAAACCTGGCCAGATCGATTTATCATCCCCGAAACCCCTGCATACCAAATCTCATGAAAATCGTTGGAGCCGTTTGCGAGATCCAGATTATAATATGTATATAATAACTAGCTGTTGCCAGCGACTTCGTCTGCAAAGAATTCGTTTATCGCTATCCCGCGGGAACTACGCAATTTTACGGGATAAAAAGTAGCCTATGTGCTATTCCAGACTTTTCTCTATCTATGTGCCGAATTTCATCCAGATCCGTTGGGCCGTTCTGGCGTGATTGAGTAACAAACAAACAAACATCCATCCATCCATCCATCCATCCATACTTTCGCATTTATAATATTAGTTAGATATGTAAGAATTGCTCGTTTAAAGGTATTAGATTACAATTGCCCGTTAAGAATACTACGTCCGTTTCAAGGTCACTTTGCTTGTATTTATTACAGATATTCATAGACTGTCCGCCTTCGATGGTAGTACTGTCAGCTTAAAGCCGAAATTAGCCCTTAAAACCAGGCTAACTCTTTGTCATAAACAAGGGACTCTTGACAACACACTGCAAATTTTACAAAAAGTATCGTACGTCCGTTTCCGATCATGTTGCTTCCATTTGTTTGCATCGTGTAAGTGTAAATCCTTGCACCCGCCGGATTGATTGAGCCACAATAAACTTATTTACGAACTTTCACATTTATAATATTAGTAGAATTTGTATTAAATTATGTATTAATGTCACATGAGCACGCGTCGATGCGTCAGAATGTAGACAGCGTTACGACATAAAACCCTTACAAAAGTTTACATAAAGATGAGTTATCATTTAAACAACTTCCTTAGTCGGAATCTAATAGTTATACAACTTTACTATGCGACATTCAAAACAAGCTCTGTGCAATCAAATAAAAGTATTCACCGTAGCAGAGCCGATTGCAGCAATTAAATTATTTCGTATACAAGGAGGAATACGCCAGATAGGTATTTTATTTGCCTTCGTTAGACAGTCAAAACATAAAAATTTGCTGTAAATTGTAAATACAGTAAACCGGGATGATTTTACTTTCGTTTCCCGATTACTCTACATCAAAATATCCTATACAAAGTACACCCGCCGACGCCGCTACAATTTTTTGGAGGTTATTGCCTCCTATAACGTCATCATACGTTTTGTTTTGTGAACATGTCTATGCTTTTTTAAGATTATGTGCCACATAAGGCAAAAAAGGAATCTTTACAGGATCCTTTCTTGTCCTTGTCTTTGTCTGTCCATTGACTGACTCTTTTTCAGAGGAACGCGTGGTGGTAAGTAGGTATAAATGGAAATTTATGTGAAATATTAAACCCCTTGCAACCGTAAAAAAGGTGGAAAGTTCATGCAATCAATAGATAAAAGCATTTTCATACAAAGACGGTGGTAATCAAAATCTTTATGGTAGCTGCCGTCGACATGGAATTATAAAATTTACCAAAAAAGCCTCAGACATTACTGATTAAAATTTTAATCACTTACAGTCGTACATAATCCACTTCGTTTTTCAAAGAAATACCGAGTGATTTCTACTAAAAATAAAGTCATTTTTTCACACGGCAAAACGGAAAAACATGCTTATGTTTCATGTTGAAAACGGAACCAACTTAACAATAAGTAAAATATAATTTCAATTTTTAGATTTATACGTACAAGGGCCTCAGTCCTCGTTGAATCCGTTTTTTGGCGAAAAACTTGACTTACTCGTACGCAAAATATAATGGAGCAGCGCAAACACTCTATAGATGCATCTCTATGATCTCTATCTTTCTGTCCTATGATGACTCTAAGCGCCACTAACTTTCTGATGGCAATGACGGACAGTAAGTGGAACAATTGTTCAGCCAATGAACGTTAATCTCTTAAACACTGACTGGAACGTGTTAAACAGTGACTCAGCGAGAGCAATTGTTCGACTTGCCAGTGTGTTTGTAAAAGGGCACTAACTTGAACAAGCTGCATCAACTAAATTAACTTCCAATCAGTTTAAAATTAGAAGCGGGCTTGTTATACTATACGACCTTAAATTGGGTAACAGAATTCAGCTAGCTGAATGTTTTCTTGTACATAAATTGGTGCTGTAACAGAAGAGGAGGGACATAAGATGTATCCGTTATTTATGTTTTTAAATAGCATTAAAGGATAGGAAACAATCGACCTAGGTGCTACATTTATTTTGTTTATTCGAAAGATATGTATAGTTTTTTTAACAAAAGCAGTTTTGTGACTACGCGGAAGCTGCACCACGACATTGTCTTAATTAATGAGTCGCCTCGATACTGTGGGTTAAGTAATTATTTACTAATTAGTCACGTGCATGGTGGACAGCGTGGAATGAAGGGTTGAAGCCGTCGTGTCATAAAAATAAAACATAGTAGGTATCTAAGTAGTTTGGCACCGAAACCAAAGCTAAAAAATAATGAGAATATTAAACATTTTAATAATACAATCTTTTATTTCGCTGATTGTGCTTTTTGATAACTTTATATGCATTGTCATAAACATAAAATCAACAAATGTTCACAGATTTCGAGGCAAACCGACTATTGGAAGTGGTCGAAAAATTACTTTCAAATTTAGAAGATTTTATTTGGTACCTACTGCCAACAAACACAATCAAGATTACATTTTAATAATACAATCTTTTATTTCGCTGATTGTGCTTTTTGATAACTTTATATGCATTGTCATAAACATAAAATCAACAAATGTTCACAGATTTCGAGGCAAACCGACTATTGGAAGTGGTCGAAAAATTTAGAAGATTTTATTTGGTACCTACTACTGCCAACAAACACAATCAAGATTACATAGAATATAAACATACCAAGCCAAAACTTAAAACTAGAACATTTTCTTTGTTTGTTTGCGCTACAGTAGTGAAAAAGGGCCATGGCTCAGTGGTCAACATTGCTCGTAGGAGCAAAACACTGGTATTCTGCCACAACCCACAGAACAAACAAATGAACACTTATTTAGGGTGCGACCAAACCGCCGCGTATACGCAGTGACGTATCGTATGCGTCACGTTTTCTCACCGTTTCTTCATACATTTTGTTGCGATTCCGTAACGTCACCGTTTTTTAAGCGGTGGTGTGGTCGCACCTTTAACAGTAGAGTAACCCCCTTATTCTTAAACGCTCTATAGGCTTCTACTAACTTAGCAATCGTTTGTCCTTATCTATGAAAGGTAAATGTCAAAGTGACAGATAAGGACAAACGATTTCTAAGCTAGCAGAGACCTTTATGAATAAGGGGTATGTACCGCAAAACTGCAGACAACTTTCATAAGAACAGTTCAAGTTAAAAAAAAGCTTGTAAAAAACTATTCAAAAATAATTAAAAATAAGTCACTCCTTTTAATAGCAAACACGAGCAGTATACCAACATGACATCACTAAACATAATTTTGACTTAGCATCTTACACTCGCTCGCGGTGGTTCACCAGAGGCCCTAGCACAGTGGCTTTCATCGCTTATATAAAATACGTGTCCTTTTCTAACAACTACTAGTACGAAAGTGACGAGTGCTGTATGTCTGCGGAAAACGCAAGCGTGCTAGGGCACCAGGCTATAGATAGCCTACCAGTACCAATCCAGTAACCACCCACAGCAGCAAGTGCAGACCTGCCTTTTATTTTGATATCGCATAGATACGAATGCTGGCGGCTAACTTTAATGATCAGCCACAAATAGAAGGTAATTGACTCTTACATAAGTCAATGTGCATCTTTGAGCCCACATTTTTTAGCTATCACTGTATTTTATAGGTTACAGAACCATCAAATTCGTTATTTGTACTAGTTTCGATTCAGGAAAGTTTTTCAATATCTATACAACCAATTATTCAAAAATATGTAGTAATAAACCTTAATGCCAGTCAGTTGTGGCGTCTTATGATTCAGAACTAGATAGAAATAAAATGGAAGGAAGTAGAAAATAAAATAGTGGATTGTATTCAAGAGTTCCATTATCCATTTATAGAAAGAAAATATGAATCTCCTCCTACGCGTGCTTGGAGAATACTAAAACTGAAATTTTTATTTTATTTCTTGCAATACAGAGTCTCGTAAATATATTTTCTAGAGAGGTTCATTGTATTAACTATCTATGAATCAATTCCGTAAGAAACCTTCTCGATCCTGCGGTCGAGGTACAGCCAATGGCTATCGGCGCAGCATCAGTGGCGATCATGCAGCGCTAGCATCGAAAAATACCATCAATTTATTCCTCATACCTACTTTACTTAATAAGTTACATATACTTACCGCACTTAAAGAAATTTATTATCCCCAAGTAACGCAAAATTGATACGAATATTGAATTAGCTTTAGGTACTTTTTTAATATTTTCTCCATTTCATATGTGATCTATGAATTGCACGTAAGTATCTGAAGTTACGTGCGTCCTACTCGGTGAAGGGCGTAAAATTATAAAAAAATACTGTTACTTTACTTTAATACTAAGTTTTGTCCCATTATGTCTTCACTATGTCATAAAGCTTCGTGACGATGACGCGACAAAGCTCCGCGTGGGAGGCACTGGTTCTACAGGGCCGCCTGTAACACGACAATGAACTTAACTATTACGAATAAACAAACGAACGTCGCGAACCGCCAACATGTTGCCGATGTTGCGATGCGGATTTATTAACAAAACACGCAACAAACGATCATATCGCAAGGGCACCACATACACTGCGCGGCAATTTAAACTTGTAAGATAAACCTAGTTTAAATTGACGAGCAATGGAAATGGAACATTAAGAGGAGCAATTTTGTCTTAATATCGTGGAATTATCACAGTAAATATTGAATATCTCTGATTGGGTTTAGCGTAGTATAAAAGCATTTGCACGCAATATTACCTAGAAGTTAAGTATAGCGAATGTTGACCGCACCAATTGTTATATTTTACGATCACGTTTAAGGTAATGGAAAACGTTGCTCCTTTATTTCTTGTTCATGGACTCTTACACAAGCTCAGAGGTTTCAAAACCGAGTTGTTTACAGAAAACATAAGAAAGCTCTGAAAAGAAAATAAAGTTGAGGAAAGAATGAAAATGGAAGGCTACTTTACGTCAAAAATGTTCTGAGTTGCACAATACGAGCCATTTTGTTTGGTCCCGAGAGTCTTACAACGTTCCCCAAGTCTAGAAACATTTTTGGTTGTTGGTGAAAAGGTTAATATTAAAGCTTTAAAGCTTTAAAGCTTTATACTTAATTTAATTCAGGATGAGAAACCACAACAACATTATATTGCGGCTCGTGAACTGTAATCTCTTTACAATTTGTATTAGAGTAACAATTGACTACACGCAAATAAAGTGACATTAAAACAATTTTATTTTTCGGCTGCCAAACTATTGCACTGTACTATTTGCTAGGTAAGAACTAGTTGACCAGACGCAATATAATGTTATTGTGGTTTCTCATTCTAAATTAAATGAAGTATAATGTTTACATTGTTTACCTTTAAACTCTTAAGAATTTGTTTACTTGTTGATCGGAATGTTAGGAAACATTGGAAATTATCTTTCCTATTAACTCCTAAACGCCATTATGAGAAACAATGAAAAATTAAGATTTTAGACACCGATTAAGTTTTTTTTAACATTGATAATTCACCCTTGAATGTTGCCTTGAGATTATTCAACTTAATTGTCAAGTTTATATTATCTTAAATTTATCTCGATGACCTTTATAATTAAGTGTTTAAACTTTAAATAAATAATCATTAGTAAAACTAAATGGGATTACATTAGCTTAACACCAAAATGAGCATGTATTTTATTCCGTGTGCTTTAATATGTGCTAATTCACACTTGATAAATTATATGTCTGCATAAGTGCATATGCATAAACGTATGTAAGTATACTCACCCGTGTCACGGTTCTCTATGCGAGGGAACTTAAAGGTCAGTTGTCCACCGACTGAAAGGGCGTCGCCCCACTGGCTATGTACCTGCAATTACACGATACAACCAGCCATACCGCCACACGTACATAAGCTCTAATTATATTACAACACAGAACGATTATACATGCGTATGTATAATGAAATTGTCACTTTAACATTTCCACTTCGGTCCGTGAGAATATTATGTAAGTAACAAGAGAGTTCAGTTTCAAAATAAATCTACGTGTGTGGAGGAATCCAAACCCAAGCAATCATAAACGCTCTATAGGCTTCTGCTAACTTAGCAATCGTTTTTTTACTTTGACATTTACCTTTCACGATAAGGATAAACGATTGTTAAGTTAGCAGACGCCTATAAAGCGTTTATGAATAGGGTTAGATTTTTTTTAATGAGTATTTGCTACAAGTATGTTCATCCTCACTTGTAAATAAAATAATCAAGTACTTCGCGCAGTTCATTGCTCTTTTGTATGACTATGCAACTAATATGCTCCATCCATTCAACTCTTTACATTCGTACTTGTCTGGGGACAATCTACAGCTTCCCGTCAAGCGTGGTGCGTGGGCATCATCTTTATAGCATTGACTGGGAAAAAATGCAGACATTTTGATGGACAACAACGTAGGAGGAAGATCACTTGTTGCCTGATACATAACTCATCGCGCGAACGCCCGGTGTCGCACGCTTCGAATACAAATTGCGTGTTAACAAGAATTTACTCATTCATACAATTTTGCCTGAAATATTATTTTAGCTAGCACATACGTTCGTTTCTAATCGCGCGATTGAACGGTCACAGCAGAAACCTTGTTGCAAACATGATCTGTTACAATAAAAATGACCCTACATTAAAATTTTAACTAACGTATAAGATGAAGTGTAAACAAGTGTAACTACAAACTGCTCGTGCCGTTAATTTCACTCTGTATGCAACATGGAACGGACACGGCGGCAATTAAAAATGTCACTTAATATTGTCTAAACGTTCATTATACTGCTATAAAACTGCCAAGACTCGTTTAAAATTCATCGCGCATCCTCCGAGTTTTATTTGAGAACTTATTTGCTCGTGTTCTAGATTACAATTAGTTAAGTGCTCTATACGAGCAAAAATGAAGCAGAGGATTGTATTATTTGTCCTGTAGCGTGGCGTCAGTACTCTCAGTGCTTCGAGGAATAAATTAATTCTACTTTGTCGCAATGTTGCTTCGAGAATACGATCAGCGAAGTTGGGAGGTAAATATCCGAAAACCGAATGAACTTACAGCTGAATCTGCTCCTTGGGATGTATGTAATTCTGAGAAACGCGTATCATAAAACACATCAACATTACTAGCTAGTTGACAAATTGATCAGACAAAAACTAGCTTCAGGAAATGATTTATTTATCATAAGATTTGGCGTGCCACTAATAAGAAGTGATGTAATAGCTGACAGAAACTAATAGAGAAAATTGCTAACACTAACGACAATGTTAAGCACCTAACGCGCACTCTGATCCATAATGACAGCCGCGTAACAAGATTCTGTAACATTTTCCTAGTGAAACAAAAAGAGTCAGTTCCCTATTACGCGTTGCGTAACGAGACATAGTACGCATTGTCAAGAAAATAAGGCACGGCTTTCTCTATTGATGAGTTCGGTAATTAATGGATTAGGAATATCATACGTGAATTGGAACGTCTTGTAAAGCATCGCGTGAGAAACAAATTACACAAAAATATCCGAATAAATGAGAGGGTTAACTGCAACAATAGACTTTTAATCGTTTTAGTAGAGTCACCTAAATTATCCATGCGCATTTTTTCCCACCACAAATCTCAAATAATTTTTAGTGTGGGTACACAGGTAATCAATAAAAATTGCTAAATATGCAAGTAAACATTCGGAAAAGCAATTCAAGCTCGTTAAAATAAGTCAAGCTTAAAGCTGCTTATTAGTTCCCTGGATGTGTAGCATTCATAAACAAGTTTGTATAAGCCCTGAACAAAAGGGGAATAAAGGTCACTTCCTCCGCTATAGCGCGTCTATTGAATGCTTTATGAAAAGAAATCAATTAATTTAATGCACTATTCAGTTTGTCACACCCGATCAACGTGACTCGAACCAAAGCGCAAAGTATTGAGGGCGACACGGCTTTCAAAAGCGATACAGTTCTGCATAGGTATTTTACTGAGTACCCAACATATTTAACATAACAAAAGTTAATGGTACTCGAATTAAAACAGATACAAACGTTACACAAGCTAATTAAAATACTGCTGGCAGTATAACTCTTCTTTTCCATATAAACAACACACTTCAAGTAGGTACGTACTCAAGTAAGGTATAGGTATTAGTTCCCACACCAGTGTCATAGTTATCGACGTAAACGCCATTCCTCACAAAACGCTTGCAATTGTGAGCATATTTAATTAAAAGCAGTTGACATTTTGTGATTGCACGCATTCACGCGATTGTTGATTGCGACCATGACTTTTAGTCATTTAATCCTTTTCTTGTATTTTATTAAGGTATTTACTCTACATCATATTTTCTCTTCACTTCAGAGCTCAACGGATTCTTGAATTCCCGATGATTGAAATTGATTATAATCTTGCGGGGTGACGTCAGCTTGGCCCGGAATGAGTGAGTTGTAAACCAGTTCGGTAATGTCCGTTAAAACAAGACCAAGTAATTTTTGTTACGACCTACAAGTGTTGGCATCACTAAATTCGAACTCCTCTATACTCAGGCGGGAACAGTCAAAATATTTATCGATATCTTTGCTTTGAGAGTCAAATAGTCAATACAGTAAACTGGTACAACTTTGCCACCTGACTTCAACATTACCTAAACTGATTTAGGGAGAATTTATTAGCTATCGTAAAGGTTTTTACCTTTTCGACTAATTTACTGTCATTTCTAAACCAGTTGGCAATGTTGGGGCCAGATGGCAAAGATGCAGCAGTTTGGTAGTCAAAAAGCTTTGTTCACACGGTCTACATGCCTAACCACGTTCTAATTTTACGTCTGAGTTCGGGAATGAGTCACAGTAACGTAAATAAGGTTATTATTAATATATACCTAAATTGGAATGCTATGTCATATCATATCTAACCTGTACTTAGCCTTACAGGTGCGGTACGGCCGTGCAGGGTTGCCACAGTTACGATAATTCCAGTACTTCTAAGTCCGTACCCCGTATCTATACATTTTTGCACCTTCTATTGGACTGTATTGTAATATGTACGTGTAAAATTTTACGGGTATGTTTTTAAATATGATTTGCTGAATTGGCAACCGGCCGCTTAACTTTTTTAGCTTTTTATTTTATTAAAAAACAGAAATAACACCATTATTGTTTACAAAACAAAAAATAAGATAAGTGGCTTAAAACAGTACCCTCAGTCTACACTCATAGACAATTAAATTCCCATTTAAGAGTTAATAATACACTTACACATATTCTAAGCATATAAAGCTAACACGATCAAGAACCATTGCTGATTCTCGCTCATTACGAGTCATTACAAGATAAAATATATAAGGTTAGGTTAGGTATTAGGTACTAATTTAATTCTTTTAGTTTAGAGTATGTCAACCCTGTGGCAGAAACCAGCGCGTACGCAAGCCGTAAGGTTGCGTCGCGTGCTTGACAGAAGCCCCCCCTCCCCCCTCCACTTGTTAACATTTTTGCACAAAGTATTACGTCCAATTAGGGTGACTGACCTTTGTAAAAGGTTTGGAATTTAACACGGCTAGAAGTAACACATATAAGTAATTTATTACTTACAATTGACTGCCAAACAGATAAGTAAGAACTTCAATATTCTTAATGAACGTTTTATTTAATAGGGAATAAAATGTAAAGCCAGCTACAACCGCAAACACTATTAACTTACTATTTTGAACGTTATCAGAACGGTGATTGAATAAATAGTCTGTTGAAATTGTAGCAACGCGAGATGAAACGCATCTTACGCAAAAATGATGTATGCCTCGTTGATCACTAATTAATAATTATAACTTACAAAATATGTTTTCTAAATGACGACTAATAAATATTAATGAGAGATCACGGTTTCGTTAAATCTTAATAACACGAGGTCATGACTGCATAAATCTTACAGGTCACTGTAGCAATACCTATTAACGCAACAGCCACACCGAAGTGTCTTACGCATAATTGTGTTCCGTATGCAAAGGTTAATAACCAAAGGATCGATTAAATGTGACACCACAAACCTTACACTTTAAGATCGCTGCAAAAAGGTAACTTAAATACCAGCTACAAATTAAACCGTATATTTTGTCATGCCTTCTAATTAAAACATTGAACTACAAATTTGGGCCATACCGTACGAACCGTATACTATTAAAATCGGTGATTCGGCACCTACGGATCGGTGTGAGAAACGCTGGTTTGATCACTCATTGAAATTAACTATTGTCCTATATTCTTGCTTTCGTTTGAGTTCAGCTTGATGGTTTTTGAAATTCATAGTCATAGAAAATCTCTTCTACTATAATGATAGGACCAAAATGTTGAACGTAAATCGTAGAAGACGCGCACATCCATAATTATATGGTTAAATAAGATGCCTTGGCGCACGAAGGCTAAGATCACATCCATTCACAAGCACGTACCACGCCCATCTAATATTACGAAAACACGTTTAGGACATCAAAAATAAATCAACCTCTTTATGAAAATAATAATTTACGACGTAAGTCTAATGTTCTACGAAGGGTCGGTCGAAAGAAAACTGTATAAAACCTTCTTGTTTATACATATAATTTACTAAGAAACAAAATTTCAGAGAAGTTCAGACTTCATCCTTAGTAAAATATTTAACAAAAGAACGTCGTTGGAGAGCTAGCATTGGCTAAGGTCGCTTTTGTGGGCAACTTGCAGACGTCGATATAGAAATTAAATTTTCCTGAGTGTAAAATGGAAAACTTTTAACGACTTATTACAAGTATAACTTGTTAAGAAAACTTTAATGCCTTATTAGAAGAGTAAAATTTCAAGGATACTACCACTTTGGTAGCCCTACTCTACAAGTGAACAGAAACAAAGTTACGAAGAGCGGTTGCAAAGTCGCTTTCTTTGCCTTATTCCAACACAGTCGTCGGCAACCTTGGTGTTTTGATTGTCATCATAATGTGGTGTGGCCTTAGGTGTTTGCGCTTTATGTCAAATCAAGACTAGTACTCCTAACTACACATCGATGCTGTAAGTTTGGTCGGCACGAAATCAAAAGTATAAAAACGTTCTCTATCAATTTAATAATAAGCAACGAGTTCGCAGCTAGACCCTTTAATCCAGCTTTAACCCGTGTCGTGTAACACGACACATAGATGTCACGAGAAATGTGGCACTGCGGTCTGCACACGACGGAACCACTTGGACATGGTGGACAGTTAACGGAACGACAGACCTAGTTTACACATACAATCTCGCGTTGATAAAATAGAAAACACAGTATACCCACTGACACGATAAAGGGAAAAACCTTCTTTAAAGGGTACAGGCGTGACGAGCAAAAGCATTGCGGTCAGGTAAAACTGGAGTTAGGATACCTTGACACGGGAGGGTTTGATTAAACTTTGTGTCAAAGACAAATACAAATGACTAACTTAAAATTCAAAATATACAGGGTAGTATGATTTAGGCGTCAATAGCTACTCACAGTAGAAATAATCATCACCAAATGAAGCAAAGTGTGTCGTTAATGCATAATGTATGTAGTTTTACAACACGGGTTTCGACACACATGTCGAAGGTTAGTCCATTAGATCAGAATGAAAAATTATCTAAATTAGTCTCAATCATGTATCTCATTTCACAACTTCACGTCACGTTCACCGTGGGCACCGTCGAACAATGGCGGCGACGTCCGACCCGTGGAAAAAATACCCGATAACATATTCGTCGAATGAAATAAACATGATAACCGGTATACGAATCGATTTATCGAAGCCTTCACGGTGGCAAAACTTACCCAGAAACCAGGTTATTGACTTGTATTGTCTTTGTAAGATGACAACATTCTTATTCAAACAATGTACACAAAAGTAAACCAATATACGTCCGACCCAGGCTTCCGACTTCAATCAAACAATTATCGCGAATAGACGAAACAGGTAATTATTTAAACCCCATTCTCTTTAACAATAATCGTACACAAACAAACCTTGAAAGCGGGCTGAATAATTCCGTGTGCTAAAACGCAATGTTCCTGCCATTAGTAAACCTGTCCGAGTTACTCAAAACTACAACCAGTGTTGCCGTTAGCGTACATTTTACACATTTGACGTACCTTTTTAGCCTCCAATGTGTTATGTGTAATGGGGTCCAGTTTACGTACCATTTGTTCTCATTCAAAACTACGTGTAACATTTTATAAACCGCAGCCAAACAGTTGTGGCAAAACTGAGAGCGATAGAAGCTGTGTTAAGAGTTGAGTAAAAAAAATGCTTATGTACCTTTTTATCCCAAAATGTACCTTTTCAACGCTGTATATGTACCTTTTGGGAACTCAGTTGCGGCAACACTGACTACAACATGGCCATAATGAAAAACAAATGGCGGATATAAGCAGCAATCTCAAAATTGAATGGTGCAGACTGTAAGGTTGTTAGTTACAGTTACAGGTTTAGCCGGTGAAATTCAATAGGCAAGGTACTTACTTAAAGAAACAACGTAATTATTACGAAAATTTTAAGATCGTGTTCGCACACCAATTGTTACCGTCCACGGATTCGTGCCTTTAATTTTTTTACAGTTCAACATTATTTGCTTTAAGTATATTATTTCTTGTCAGGCCTTGTAGCATAAAGCAAATTTATACAATAATGAGCCGGTCCACGCCATGTTAAACCATACAACATATTGATGGCAATAAAATTCAGTAACTCAACCTGTCGATAACATTCAAATAAATACCTATGAAGCGTTAATGAATGAAATACAATAGATGCTATTTACCGATTGGACCAAACATTCCTCCTCTTGCCCCATCGGAGCATTGCATAGCAAGTGCTAAATGTATACGCAAGCTTCCTGCAAACAGCTACCCACAGGAAGGCCGCACTCATTAGAAAGTATAAGCAGACTATTGTATCACACAAACTAGACAAGGATGCACGTGTAATCCCTGACTACAACTTGGAAAATTATTAAGTGCAACCAAGACTCTACGAAGAGTTGCTTCCAGGATGTGAATTTTAACTTAAACATTACAATGGAGTGAACCGTACGGCTTAAAGGCTGGATATAAGGTAATATGAAATTGCTAGTAATAAATAGTAGATTGTACACCGAGGGGATAAAGCACTGTATTATGTCACGGGCGCGATATTGAATCCTGAGCGCAGCGAAATACTCTAGATTTAACTCCCGAGCGAAGCGAGGGTGTTATGAGTTAATTCCTGAGCGTAGCGAGGGAATTAAGATTGAGTCCTGAGAGGAGCGAAGAATTTAAGCGCACCCAAGACATAAACAGTTTTATCTCCGAGGAGTATACTCTACTTTTCTCACCTTTTGCGAGACAATAAAAACCAAGGCAACTAGAGAAAAAATTTCATTTTAACAATTGTAGGTAAAACAAAATTAAAAGTAAAAAATATTATTATTTGAGACATTGGTCCAGTTGTAATATTTTTATTTGGAATCTTAGGAGTTCTAATGCGTACCTAACTATATCACAGCGCCAGCAAACACTCGCGGCTTTTGTTTTATTTGAAATTTGTTTCATTCGTTTGAAAATCGAACGCCGCCGCTTGCCGTGGCATGGCCATCTCGATTTTCGGAGCCGTGCGATTTTTACGAAATTAGACTTTAAGAGTATGACAATAAGAACTATGAGAAGTGAGATTCATATTACTAACCGGCGGGTTATAATGAAATTCAGTACATTATTACTATTACTACCCGGCTAAAGCCAAGGGCTGTAATGAGTTACTTTGAGTAAGGTTTACATGATATATAATTACCCATTGTCGAGCAGGTGGTGTGAAAAGAATATTAAACTAAAATCTTATTGTAACAGATGGTTTTCCAGGTTCTCCGATGGAAAATACGACATACTTACCTATAACTATTAAGACGGGAGTGACTACATTCCTTGCGACATCGCAAACTGCATTCGCTAGTACATATTACGAGAAGAGTCGCAGGAAACGGAAATTGCTGACAACCAGTGTATATAAAGTGTGTAAATATCTAATATCTAAATGCGAAAAACCAGAACGAGATACAAACAACGAGACTGAGCGAGATGACGTTCTACAACAACATTTTGACACGTTTCTCTTTCTCCCAAACAACGTATTATTTCTCAGGATTTTTAAAGCAATTCCATTCTTTGACCTTGGGAATCACGAAAAACTTGAAAAATATGATATTGGGTGTGTATTGTATATTAAGCGAAATTTAATCGCAAGTTCGAATTTCGAGCCAAAAGCCAGCGATCTATTATCGATGCCAGTGTTGTCGTTCAAGGAAAAAGAAATCCATTCACTATCCTGCATTTCAGTCCGCCGTGCTGAATTTTTGAAATTTGACACACAAGTAAAAATCATAACTGCAAAAAAAAAATTCAGGGCTATCCTAAATTCCCGCGAGTTAGGGAGTAAAATGGATTTATATTCTTACTTTGAAATGGTCCTATCTCCGTAACTATTATTACTAGAATCTTTGAACTTGGCATACCAAGAGTAATTATGATATCTGAAAACTGATTTCTGTATTTCTCAAAATTCCCCTGGGATAAGAAATAAAAGGATCATTATATGATTTAGATCCTTGGTATTTGGCCGATATGTACCTTGAGGATCAAAAAGGAGCATTTGAAGGGATTTTGTAAACTTCTCACGAGATAAAAGGACAAGAAAGGAAATAATGACTTAATATTTGAAGAAATTATTGGATGAAGGTTGTATGTCACTTTGAAGTTTGAAGTTACCTGCGCAGACGAAGTCGCGGGCAAAAACTAGTGTATCTACATTTCATAATGTATCCACCATTTACATGAAATATGACGAATGAAATATAAGCGGCTTGGTCTAAATATTGGCTCAAACATAAAACGACAACTGGGGCCTTACCATGGACATGACATACGAATTCCGACTCCGTTCAAGTTTTAGCTGTCACTTTTAGTATGGATTTGACAGCTTGCGAACCTAAACTGAAACGCATTAAGACGTCATGGTAAGGCCCCTGTGCGTGTAATCGTCAATTTTATTACCTAGGTAATTATTTATTCTGTATTCGCGTCTTGCTAATCAATTATCAATATGATCAGTTTAAAAAAACAGTCCTGTGTTTTAGTATACTGACATAATTCCAGTTCAACAGACTAAACATGTTCCACTTAACAATGTCGGTTAAAGCAAACCAAGGCAGTTTCGAACAGAGAATGAACGTCGAGCCGCGCAGCTCGGGGAACCAAACAAAACATCGTAAAATGTTTTACATCGAACTGACCCTGAAACTTTCCCAGCCATTGCTTAAAATACAACACACTGTTAGCCAAGGGTTTTCAAAGATCTCATAACTTTAACCATGTAATTGCCATTGCCCTGACACAACAAGGAACGATAAGCAGCAGTCTTAAAGTATTCATATAACTACGAGTTAAGTGACATGAAACATTTAATTTGAAATGTTAATCCCACACAGTATTTAAGCAAATAGCCGTTAAGAACGAAACAGCATTTGTAATTGAGTAACGGGTATCTATTTAACATAGACGTACGAGTACATTCATCTGTTGTATCCGCTTATCTGCTCCCGCTCACGTCGGATTTGCATACGATCCAACAATCGCAAATTTATCTCTACCGGTAATTAGAAACCTGCAAGCAAACGTAACGGTATGGCAAAGATATCTGTTAAATTAAAATACAGCGTTTAAGAAAACTTGACCACGTAAAATACCTAACATAATAATTTTTCAACTAATAAGTCTGAATAGCATCCAAAAGGCAAAAAACTGCAAATATTTTTTTTACCCCTCATGGAGCAAAATAATTTGCGAGCTCATTGATACTTTGAAAGTGATGTTTTTACCAAGGTGGCTGGCTACTTGTGGTTTACTTGGACATTCCGATAAGTATGTCTAAAACGCCGGTATGACAATGCCTGCTCGAGATTGATGCGATAGTAATTTCCTGTACACCGTTGTTCGTATCGGATACGAGTCTGATTGAAGCAGACCACACGGCGCAGCCGAGTGTACTGCGTCGAGCGGTTCGCTGTGCTCCTAATCACTGTAATTGAACGTTATCACAACGTCTGTTCCGGGATGCCTGCTCTCAAACACAAATAAATTAGTCTAGACGTCACTTACCGTTGCTGGTATCCGGAAGCGCGTACAGTACTCCACAGAGAGCGCTTGGAGTCGGAGTGCTTTTAAACACCGGCATCTCACTTTCGCAATCGATGCAGTCAGCAGCTGCTGGCTCGAACAGAGCCAAGTCCAGCCCGTCCATGTCACTCCGGGCTGAAACCCCATCTTCTTCCACTACACGATCACAAAAGTTCTCAGGCGACTCGACATCCTTAGGGCTGCGGCTGCAAACTTCGTCACTGAGTGGGTCACAACAGCACGTATCCGAGAATGGTTCGAAGTCCCGGCAGTCAAACTCGCACTTTTCAAAGCTGTCGCAAGTGCAGGAAGACAATGCGTCAGAATCCGTCCCCTCAACCACGAATAAATCATTGGCTTCTACCTCTTCTTGTTTCGCGGCTGTTCTGGCTGACACATAGAATACACTCGACGTGTATGGCACTTTTTGCACCTGCAGGGTCACTTTACCATCTGTCAATATCTCCCCAGTAAATGTGTCATCGTCTTCTATATCTTTACCTTCGTCTTCGATCTGTGGCCGGCAGTCTTCGTAGCGAGCGAAGCTCGATGTATCAGTGAGGTTTGATGAACGATCTACTGAATACGCATCTGCATATGGGTCAGCGGTGTCATTCTGTTGGTTTGGTAAGCGCTGGGGTATTTGGTGCGAGCGGGCGCCGAGGAATATGGTGGTATAGGGACACGTATGAGGCGGTCGAGAGCGATCAGCTCGGCGCGGGTAGCTCGCGGCGAGCGGGTCGCGCGCTGGCGCCTCCTTGGCGTCTATGTACGCCTCGCTCGCCGACAACACATTGTAACGCCAATCTGGCATCGCAGATCACCATCACTACTCCGAAGTCTGAAGCGATGACTGACCACGTGGGTCACACAATTACCTATAAATTTAGCGTTTGCCAAATTTTATGCGTAACTGTCATTGTTCAAACTGAAGAAAAAACGGAATATCTTATCTACGGTCGACGTCCGCAACAACTGTTCAAACAAGCGTTACTTAAGCGATGCAAAATGTAATGTGGGTCACTTGATATCGAATGCAATGAAATATCTTACCTATCTAATTTAATTTGCATACATATTTATTTAGTGCCAGATATTCCTAAAAAAATATCTGAGATCAACCTATCTTAGAGCAGTCAAGAGCTTTTAGTGCATTGTGAGTTTTTTTGTCGTCGAATTCTATTTGTAAACAACTAACGAGTGAAATCACAATAATCTTTCAACCCAAGGTGAACACGGAGTCAAGCCTTGATAAAAATTATAAAATAAAATTTTAGTTTTCCGTGTTTTAAAAGGAAAAATGCAACCCTTGTAGGATCACTCGTCTGTCTGCCGCACGCAGCCAATTTCCTTCACATATACTGAAAAAGTTGAAATTTGGTACACATTATGAATTGTTGTGATCCTAACTTAACTAAATGAATTTTGAATAATAAATGAAGGCCGATTAAGGGGAGAAAATTAAATAACAAAATAAAAACATTTTTTTCAAAATGTATTTACCCTGTGATAAGTCACAAGGTCGATAATAGTCGAATGCATGTAAAACTTTGCTGACGATATGAGACCTAAATTATATGTTACTAAATTATAATATTTGTATTGTGTTTAGGTATTTTAGAGCTTGAGCTACCTATAATAAATTTTATATTATGTGTGTTGTAATCTTAGATTAGTCGGTTTAATAAAACCAACTAAGTTTCTATTGACGAGTTGTAAGGATTCGTATACACAAACTAATTTATTGAAACACGGGTTTACTCATAGTAGTTGGCTAAACCTCCGAGTTGGCGACACTTTGAGACACAATCGCGAATTGGTTCGAAAAATATCGAGCTTACCTCAATGCCAAATACGTGAGAAACCGGTTACTTTAATAATCATGCCTGTCTCTCACGGTAGTTTTATATCAAAGATACACAAACAAATCAGCTGCATAAACGATGTCGGTGCTGACATACAAATGTTTTCAAACAAGCTCTTCATTGCTTTATCGTGTCTAGATCCTCCTGCTACGACGCGTGAGTCTATCTTACTAAACCGCACGTGCGCGACGCAACTGGAAAAACAAAAGCGGAAACATTCTTTTCCATTATGAGAGAGCATCTGCTGTGAACTGATTATCCAAAATATGCCCGTGCATATTAAATAACAGAAATGTAACAGAACGTTACATGGTAATTTAAAGACAGCGTGTATACTGTCAGTGCTGTGCGTTTATGGACGGCGATAGTCGAAGCAACCACGACCATTGAATTTTAAAATTTCGTAACATAAAGAATATACGCGATCAAGCACCTTTTCTTCAATGATAATCGTTCAGATCAAATTTAGGATAATTTAATATAGGAAGCTCGTCATTTACTCAAAACTTTTCACAAATGCGTCATTTTAAAAGTAATCCAGAAACTATTCGCGTAGTTTACGCTAGGTTAGGTTAGATTCATAACTTAACTTATTGAAAAAGATAATGTACAATAAGCAGTTTAAAGGTTTGTCCAATGCCGAGTTGGTGAAAAGTATTGTAGCAAATTATGATGAACCTCTAATATGATGCACGTTGATTTAGAAGTTAGGTATTTACTGGTAAAATGTAGAGGCCAACAACAAGTTTGTTGAAGACAGGTTGCAGAAGTCTAACAGGTCGGTCGACTCGGTCGGCCAGTTGTTGGTGTTACGGTATCGGATGTCGCGGCGGCTGCGGCCCGCTATGTCCGAATTATGAGCTTTCGAAGTACATACCTACCTCTAACATTGCAGTGTTTCAACTTCAACTAATCGCGGAGTGTTGAATGTAGGCAGAGCCAAGAGTTTCGGCTTTCAGGTCATGCTTGAGTTTATTTTCGAAATCATGTAAAACAAATGAACTCCAATCATTGAAGATTATGCGACAATCATTCAATAAATTGTGTGCTATAAAGTTAATTTATTCACTAGCTTTTTTATCGCGCTGTGATCGGTTGCATGGACCAAATTTCAAGAAAATCTGACCACTGGAAAATGCACTAACAATATTTGAAACGCGCAAACCAAGACAAACCTTTCAAGTTAAATAAAAACTGCATTAAACCAGCATGATGTAAAAAAACCTCGAACAAATAAATATTTAATAGGACTATAGAATGTAGCAATCGAACCAATTGACGTGATTTATAATAATTTAATTGAAGTACATTTGTTGGCTCGTTTACCGTGACAATAAAGGATAGGTCATCTTCCTAACTTGGTGACGAAACAAAAAAAAAGGAAATTTTGTAAGGGCAAATTCTTGGCGTTTTATTATACTTAAGCGTATACTTGAATAAAAGTTCAATGCCTTGAGGTCGTGCTTAGAAAACGCAATTATTTTGTAAGTACCAACGAAATTGTTACAGCGGATAATAACGGATGAGGCTCGTGACCGCTTGAGCACAGCATTAGAACATTCCTTACAAAAAGCTATGACGTTACAATAATCGATGCGTTTTGGGATAAAATCGTCACTACTTTGAAAATTATATCTCAAAATCAGAATTCCTATGACCTATATAATTCAGACGATTCTATATAAATATGTACCTAGTTGGTCCGCGGACAGCGCGGGAATTCTGCCAAATTAAGATATACTTTTTTAGTGTTATTTCTGTTAAGTTATTTGTAGGTCAAGTTGTTTTAGTTCTTAATTTTATTAATACATGTAATTATTATTTTTAACCACTTACTAACTAATAAACTACTGTTACCTCGGTTTGGTTTTTCTTTAAAGACCCTTAACAGGGACTATTCCTCCCGTAGAGCAATCTACAGGGTGATCAATCCAAATGGGTCAGTGGGGAGAAGTCAAAAAATATAAGAGATAGGGGAATATGCTCTTAAAACCCATGGCATCGATGACATCCTGTATAGGGCAATAGAGCAAGCTTTTCTTCGTAATGTGCATTTTACGGCATAGTGCATTGCAAATAAGACATTTTCCAAAAGATGTCTCGAAGATGTTGCATCAGACATCTGAAATTAAACTAATCTGGGGACCTAATGGGTTTTATGTGACTTTTATCAACTTTTATCAACACTACACTCAGGGGAACTATTCTGTTCACGTTTCCATCAGACTAAATAATTATGTTCGCAAAACACCGAGTCCAATTAGAATTTATAAAACTGAATAATTTGTTCAACATTCAAGCATGAGAAATAACACTTAACTAAAACTACCTGAGAATACCTAATAGTGTTAATGTGGCATTGCTTACAACAGCAACAAGGCCAAATAATCTACTTAACAAGATGACCACAACGTTTCGTACCGTAACAAATCATAAAAACCTACGAATTCCATTACAACGTGTTAGTTTGGGTGTGATTTAACGGATCGTGGACCACGTGCCACAATTTCTATCTCGGGCCCAACGCGTTCGCGACAAAAACCCGCCACGGTCAATGAACGAAAATAACCAAGCATTTTACTTTTATAGTTACAGTCGATAGGAAACACTGGATGGCTGTCATTAGATAAATCACTCGCTCCGGATGAGAGACACTGAAACTTTGCTAGGTATTTGTTACAATGCGAAACCAATCTAGGCTCCGACCCGGCCTAATTGTTCCACGCTTTTGGAATTACAATCGAATTCACCATTTCATTCTGTAAAACAATAAAGGAATGGGATAGAAAAAGATGGTAAAAGCGACCACGAGAGCCATTAGAAAAGGCCTCAGGGGTGCTTTTCTCTTACTAATTCACAGCTACAAATTCCTCAAGCACCCCTGACATCGATAAAGAACGCAGCGCTGACAAAATCGTAATCTTTAACGCATATGTATAAATGATTATATACCTAGCTTTTCGCCGGCGAAGTGAAACTTGAGGCTGTTTTGATAAGGAGTTAAAGATAGATCAAATCCTAAATCGACATCTTATCATGACTCGTAGTTTTATGAGAATTTAAAAGGTTTCATAACTGTTATTCCCGACTGCGAGATCACAAAGTTACGACGGTGGGAGTATCGACCTACAAAATCTCTCCACGTATTGAATGTTTGAAGTTAATTTTAAAGTACCATTAACGAGTGAATTGTTAAGGAGATGCATTCCCTAGCGTGCGGAGAGAACAAGCTTCATGTACCCAAAGAAATACGATTCGTAAACATCGACTCTAATTTCAAATCTGAAACGAAATCTCATAATGGAAACGTTCAAGCCAAATACCGGCCAACACGTTTACCATCTTGGGTATGTAAATTTTATTGGTTTCTGTACCGAAATGACCGGGCACAGCGCGATAATTTATGATTTGCAAATACCTTTGCAAATTGGTATCGAGTAAATATTGAGAACAGCGTGCTGCTGAGTATACGCAAGTCAAGTGAGTGACTGTTTAGAATTGAAAAAGCTCCCGTGCGGTCTGTGTGCTTAGCGTAAATTTTCGGTCACAAAATACGTCTCGAACGCGTTTGCGTTAAAACGACAAACTATGAGAACAGTTTGTTGCCATTTCATTCCGATAGTGGCGCTGCCAATTTTTCAATAGTGAGACGTTTACGTGAATGCGTTCGGGACTTTTATAGTAGGCGGCAAATAAGTAAAACTTGGAGGGGATAAGCGCAGTATGAAAAACAACATCATTTTCATACTGCGCTTATCCCCTCCAAGTTTTACTTATTTGCCGCCTACTTTATTTGTGTGAAAACTTACACTAGTGGCTCTGGTCGCGGACTGGTTGCGGACATTGTAAGTGCGTCGCGGAGGAAGCTCGGCTAGTCGGCTGCAGATCGAGGCGAGGCTTATAAACTAGGTTTATTGTTGCCATCCGACTCGGTCCTAGCAACGGAGATCGATAGTTTATGGACGCGTATTATCGCCGTACTCCCTACCCCTAGCCGCAAGCGCGCCCGGTGCCCGCTTGCCTGCGTGCGAGCAATCACCCACAGTTTATAGTTTGTTACCCTGCATAATACTTCCATCGTCTTCTTCCTGTGTACAAATATGTACGTCCACTAGAGCCTCTTCTTAGAATGAGGGCTTGGTATGTAGTTTCCACGAGGAGTAAGGTTTGGGATTTTCACACTCCGATGAATTGTAGTTTTATGCATGTTCCCTCACGATGTTTTCCTTCGAAAGTTTCCAGGCTTAATAACTAGAACTATCTTATTAGGTAACCGCGGAGCTTCCTTTTAATTTTTTTTTTGTAAATTGACAAATAGAAACATGATATTGGAATGCTTATAGGACTGATTTTTTTTAATTCACAATTTTATTTCAGACACGGTGAAATTCCTAAAAAGTTATGACAACCCAGAACTAGGTGCCTAAAGTAAAAACCGAACTTAATGGCACTGCGGCAAACTTACTAGTTTTACTAATGACTTTCCTAATAATGACGCACAAAAACCACCCAATAGCACAGTTATATCAATATCACTTATATTAAATTATATTAGAACGTTTAATTTTTCAGCTCAAGTTAAAATATTTCCGTAACGTAATCTGAAACAAGTGCGGACGTCGACCGTAAAACTTGTGATACCTACGGGAAGGAACCGACTAAAACAAAATCACACAGAGCACTGTCACGGTTTCTGTCATCAAACTCGATTTTAATTCGTTCGATCGGCGCGCGATGTAGGTGCGCGTAGCGGGTCGCGCAGTGGCCGACTGTCAGTGTTGCCACAACTGAGTTCCCAAAAGGTACATATACAGCGCTGAAAAGGTACATTTTGGGATAAAAAGGTACACAAGCATTTTTTTTACTCAACTCTTAACACAGCTTTTATCGCTCTCAGTTTTGCCACAACTGTTTGGCGGCGGTTTATAAAATGTTACACATAGTTTTGGATGAGACCAAAAGGTACGTAAACTGGACCCCATTACACATAACACATTGGAGGCTAAAAAGGTACGTCAAATGTGTAAAATGTACGCTAACGGCAACACTGCCGACTGTAGCGCGGGCGCCGAGCGCGGGGCCAAGCACGCGATACCAGATACCACAGCCGGTACTCGGTACTTCACTTCGCCACCGCTCATCTGTTCGCTCGACTCGAATACCCCGTTACCATACCACAATCGTGCCTTGTTGTGACAGAGCGACACCGCATGCCATAACCAATAAAATGACAGAAGCCGTATAGCGAATGTTTTGACAACTCTGACTTGACGTAAACTTTTTCATGTACAATAAAGAGTTATACATACATGCATAGTCCCACCCAAGTCTTGTTACAATTTGAACCGTTAGGCGGAAACGCGATTGGAAATTTATTATTGACTTAAGTACATCCGTGATCCGTGAGTCCTTTGAATGCCATTAGGGTTTCGGGTACCATCGGCCGAATCAAGTATCAAACCCATAAGAGTGAGTGAGACAGCAAGACAGACCCGAATGGCATTTTATGAGCTCAAAGACTGTAACGTAGTCACCGTAGGTAAGGACGCACCTACGTACCAGTACGTCACTGTAACGAATGAGTATGATTAAAACATTAACGGACGATCTATTTGTAAGCGCAGGAAAATCGTTCAAATAAAATTGAACTTTTATATCAACTTTATCTTTATACTATCACAGATCTTAACTAACCGATAAATATAAAGAACCGCATGTAAATAAAATATCGTAACAAAGTAAAGAGCGCGTTCGCCTGTCGTCACTGCGGCTGACACTGAAACTAGTTTGCGCACCTTGATACGGGAGTCGGGAACCGGTCAAGCAAAAGCGACGCCGTCAAACGCGGTTCCGTCGAGATTTTTAATGGCCTGATTCTACTGTGTTAGTGAACTTGCCACGCGTCCTTGGTTGGCCCTTTAAAGGGTGCGTTTTCATTAAGGCTGAGCGCAGTAGACACGAGAAAATAGTTGACATAAAAGCTCCGCACTTACTAGGTTAGGATTTGGGTAGCAGAGCAAAACGCTTACTCTATTTTATCTATGTCTCAAAACAAAGTTATTGAAGAGATACCTATCCACCTTCAATAGTAAAACAAAACTTGTTCATTATTAGTAGCTAGGTATATTATTTTATAGCCTCGTACTCCCCCCTGTCCACCGCTCGTCCTGAATTTCGGCGATATCCAGCCAAACGTCAATAACACGTATAGATAAACACGTTATCTTCGCCTGAACTAACTCCAGTTTACACTGTGCAATAGTTTCGAGAGCTACAATGCGTCGTCGCTTTCAGAGTCAATGCCTCCTAGAGTTACAATGCGGCGTTTGATTGATCACTTTGAAGCTTTAGCTCATCGGCAGCGCAACGTATTGCACAAAATTACTTGCATGTGACAAACAGGGCTCCACAAACGTCACCGCAATTCATCCTGTGACACTGACATCCAATCTGGGCTAAACTAAGGGGCGACCACACCGCCGCTTAAAAAACGGTGACGTTATGGAATCGCAACAAAACGTATGAAGAAACGGTGAGAAAACGTGACGCATACGACACGTCACT
Source organism: Pandemis heparana (assembly GCA_963854515.1). Taxonomy (NCBI): domain Eukaryota; kingdom Metazoa; phylum Arthropoda; class Insecta; order Lepidoptera; family Tortricidae; genus Pandemis; species Pandemis heparana. The sequence goes on along the minus strand of OY978006.1, from coordinate 28,733,226 downwards.
GCGTATACGCGGCGGGTTCGTCGCAACCTAAACCCTCTGTCTGTGCGTTATGTGTGTATGCATGCGACTGACTTTGTCTTGTCTTGCCTAGTCTAATTATAGCTTTGAGGTCTCGATACCCACATCAAACAGCCTGTTATTTGGGACTATTTGGACTCACTTTAGTGTCGGATGCAATCAACTCGATTCACTTCGAGCTTACAGCGATCTGTCGCTCTTTGGTAAACATAATATATACGATACGAATAAAATAATATAAGAATATAACCCACGATTTTAATGTTGAACCCTAAAATAAAAACGAACGAAACCAACCCTATGTTTACGAAGGGGCGATTTATGTTTTATGATAAAGGGGATTTAAAATAGATATCTGCTCGTTGCATTGTTAAAGGGGTCGTTCATCCCACAGGAGAGTTATAAGCAAAGTGGTGACATTTTGACTTGATCATGCGACGACGTTGCCATTTCGCATGTAAGCGTTACCTCGTGGAGTTGCGGCAGGGACCGGTTCAGACATTTGCATTTTGCACAGGCCTCCGCTAAATGAGGAACCGATGTGCTTAGCTATACTTTTGAACATAACCATTTTTTAAGCGATAATATAAATATAACTTTACGATGACTTGTTTCGAAACGCTGAATGCCGTCTAGAATTGTAAAGAATTAAATAAAGAAAGAAAGAAAACATTTATTCGTGGCGTTACAAGCGTTATATTATAACAAAAAACTCGGAAAAGTATCATGGGCACAAATCGTCACGAAATGATACCAACTCAGCAAAATCAATAACGACCTATTCCTTTTTGTAGCGTTGTTTGCTATGAACTCGTGAAGGCCTTTGGAGTTGCCAGTGTCTTTTGTGGCAAACATTATGTCCATTAACGTCGAAAAATCTTAGTAATCATGTTGTAGGCGATGCGGCTAGCAACCCATCACTATTTTGATTCCCCTTTCCACTTCCACCTATGCGCCCACAATCATGCTAAGCGTGGCCTTCCGGATTTGTAGCCTAGGCTCTGTCTACCCCGTAAGGGATAAAGATGTGTCGCATTTAGTGTATTTTAAAGTCACACTTAAGGAAATCTTCGCAGATATACTTCAGTGTTAGTTGGTTTGGTCCATAGGCCGGAGACACCATACGTTTTGGCAGGGACTCATTAGCTCACTCTGTTCGCCATGACTAAAAGCCCTGCCCTGCCTCACCGGGACACCATGGCGGCGTCTCCAGCTACGTATCCTATACAGATCAGACGTTGCCAAAACGTCGCCAAGTGTGTGATAGCCAATGTATTGTTTGGCTACGGCAGCTCGCCATGTCGCCCCGGTGAGGCAGCGATAAAAAAAGCCGTGGTATCCTAGTGGTTTGACCTATGGCCTCTCAAGCAGATACATTTATTTATTTATTTATGTATACCCACTTAAACCATCACACTCCACAAAGTTCGACTTTTCAATCGAACCAAAAGGACCTAAAATTCCTCGTGGTTCGATTGATCGAATAACGCGATTGAACCTGGCGGCCGGAAGGTCTTCTCCAGCCTGTATTATGTTTATGTCCCTGAAACAGATATAATGGCGAAATCAAGATTTATTTTTCCTGCATGACAGCCTAAAAGACAAATTTACACGTCAAACTTGAAATTTGTCTGGGAATTTAGAATCATCTCACGAGTCCTTTTAGAATCCGCTGATAAAGTTCAACTAAGGTTACACAAAAGAATCTTATGGGATGAAATTTTTCACACGGGAAGTCGTTATTTGCTGTCTCCTACACCCTTGATGGGCGGGTATCCAAACTGTCGTGTCGAGACTGTGCACTCGACAGTCAATACCGGAGAATAAGTAAATATAAACATATCGGCTTGTTTGCTTACCTTGCTCTTGTTTGAAGAACTAGGACGCTATACATGACATACAGCTTCCACTCAAACCGCAATTCAGCTGTTGTATGGAATATCACAATCACTATTGTCTATAGGTACAGCAAAACAGTATAGAACGATATTTGAGAAAAACTACTTAAAGGTTATTGGAAACGGCAGTACCTATAGCCAATACGCAGAGTATTATTATTTAATACGGAGTTGAAATGCAGATGAAAATTTCATTACAATTAATCAGACAACTTTGCTTATCCTGTAAAGAGCATAAAGGATGAATCGGTTCATCCTCTTCGAGGTTTGAGGTCAAGTATTGTATTGTGCCTACTTCTGATACCTACTAAGTCTATTCTCGCGATAGTCGCGACATCGAGTGCCATTCCTATTAATTTTCCTGTGTACAATACAAGACAATATAACTTATTTCTATCATCTAACAATAATTACCTAGAGGAGACCGAACAGGCATAGTTCCTTCAATGTTGTTGCTAAATGAATTAAATAAAATCCATAATGGCCACAGTACATTTTGTAGACGACACCGTAAATCTGCGGGCAAGCGGCACACTTTGTTGTAGACATTACATAGCGGATGAAGCCTGTCTTCATAACCAAAGCACCATGTCGCACATATATATCGAAGATACAACACTGCTCAAATAAAAAAAGTGACGGGTAGCACTCCGGAAGTGCCGGCAGAACTGAAAACAGCAGCTTAGATTAGATTAATGTTGTAACCTCCATGATGCTCATATGTTCAATACGCGTACTGTACCTGGCCGCTTACAAAACAAAACGTACGTATTATCTATATTGACTGACCTCTAACAATGTGCTGATGCCCTAGTACTTTTGCTCCACGACTCAACAAAAAAACACTTCAAAAATCCAACGCGATTCATTCGTATTTCAAAATAAGCTCTTAGAGGATCCTGATATCCTGGTACTTAAACTCTCCCTCCATCTTACGTCTGTCGCAAAATTATCATTTTTTACCCATCCCAAAAAGCGCTCAGCGTCGCTAAAGTTTTCACTTCAAAAATAGCCTTAAACGAACTAAAGCGCTGTATGGGCTTAATTGGAAGTAGAACAGTTCAGTTAAACTGGTTACGAAGATAATCTATTTTCCAAACGTATATGTGTATTTTAAACCTAGGTATGTTAGCCTATGTACTTATGACAACGATTTATGAGTCATATCGCGAGACGCGATCTCGTAAACATTAGGTAGGATACATTGGTACAGAACCCCCAAGCAATTAACGCAAACAATAACACCTACACTCGCTTTAACAGATGCTATAGAAATCAGATCGTTGACCTTTTGAAATGGCGAACGGCAAGTTTGAAATAAAACCAGCAATGACACTAATTAGCGTCAGGAAATCACCATGTGGTGCACATAATGTTAAACCGACTTAAAAAAAGGATAGGTTCTCAATTCGGTTAAATCTATAAAAATACGTTACCATCTTCGATAGTCGATACTACTAACTCCGTCTAGCGACGAATAGCTAAAGTAAAACAACGCATGCTCAAGCGCATGACAAATTCAGCTGCAATCTAGATGGCGTTGCCGACTGTCAGCACCTCGACACAAGTTACGCAAGTAAACGATAGATGGCGCTAGTTGGTTAAGTTAAGCCGTTGAATTTCGGTTTGAAGTAATTTTCGTATGACTACGTAACTAACTGCATAGGTGCTTGCATTAGTATTCTATGACATATTATATGTACTTATTATTCGTTACCTATATATATATTAACCGACTTCAAACAAAGAAGGAAGAGGCTCTCTATTCAACTTTGTTTTTACAAACTTTTTTTATTATAAGCTTTATACCTATTAACTTGCTACGTACCTAAGTATGTTTGTCCGGGTGGAATCTTGAGACTTAATTTTGAAGCAGATATCTTCAAACGATTGAGCTGAAATTTTGCATACTTATGACAAATTAACAATACAATAATTTGTTAGTGGAGTTCTGGTGACCCAGCCAGGACCGTCTCGGCAGGAGGGAACTCCTCAACGGTTGGTCCGGCTGACTTTAAATTTGGCACACATGAAGTCAGCAAAAAAAGCTTGTATTAAAAAATGAAATTATTTTATGTTATTTCATTAATTTCGTACTTTCCGAACGATTCTATTTTATCTGCCTTATTTAGAAATAGATAATCATCTTTAAGCGTAAACCGAATAGGGAGGGACGATAAACCGAAAAAGAAATAAATGTTGAATCTAATGTGCAAAAATAAGCAAAAACCGATCACAGACACGTAACTTTTAGTAGTTAACTAGCTTCCGCTCACGACTTCGTCTGCATAGAATTATACATAGGTATAATAAACCCGCATCAAAATCCGTTGCGTAGTTGTAAAGATCTAAGCATTACATAGGGACAGATAGACAGACAGCGGAAAGCGACTTTGTTTAATACCAATGATATTAATATATCATTGTTTAATACTATCTATGTAGTGAAATAGTGGGTCCTTTATCTTAATTTATGCGCCTACTTGAAAACAATGTGTGTAAGTGTGTAGGTAGATACCCAGTTAAATTTCGGTTTGAAAAATCTTCACGAATATATGCAAATTTAGTGCCAAATAACTGTTATACCTATTCTACTTCTGCTGGTTAGGTACTAAAAATTTGACATAAATCTTAAATAACGGTATCTTATAAGTATTTTATTTCTTTTGACTCTTGAGTAAGTAAGTATATTATAAAGGTTGGTACAGAACACTTAGTACTAATAAGTTTCATGACGCAACAAACGTCTCAAACGCGTCCACGTTTAAGTGTCAAAAACGGTTTGTTATCGTTAAGTGCCGCTGGTGGAGCTCTGGAGCAGACAATTCTTCTAGTAATTGTGACATTTACGCGAACGCGTACTTGACTTTTTTGCGTTAAAAACTTACACTGGAGGCTCTTACATTAGCGGCTCAAGTCGGCTGTGCGTTGACTTGGAAGGAAACCCGCTCAGCACGCAACACATCGAGCAAATGAAAATGAGTCGTGTTTATGCATCGAGTAGTGTGATTCGAATCCCTAAAATGGATATGTAAGACTTACTCGATGACCCAAGTTTTTTTTACAAATTTTAGCAAGTAACTACCGCGCACTTTTATTTCCACGGACCCACCGAATTATCGTATCTAATCCTTTGATTTTTGTCCGCAGCACTTAAACAGTAAAGAATTCACAGTAAAATAAAACGTACAAAAAATTTCCGTAGTAGGCTTATGTATGCCGCTCCTTTAATACTTCAAGTTTCAAGTTGCAAAGTGTCAAAAATCACCCCGCCTACCTCACCTCACCCCCTTCCTCACCATCGAAACGTCATTTTTGACACATGAAACTTAAAGTAACGTAGGAGCGGCATTAAACAAGGCGGGCCAACGAAACAGCGCATGCAAATTCACCCGATGAGGTCACCGCTTTTCACTGTGTCCCATGCGTCCGGTGCTGTGCACGGCCTTCCTCACCCATCCGGTGGGCAAGCGCAGCGAGTGCCGTTATCGCGGGTATTTGCACATCGTGACCGAGCCGATTACGGCCGAGCTCATCGGCGATACCGTATTCTGAAATTCATTGGGCCGTTGAACCAAAGTATTGAAGCGCCAATTCAAACTTGAATTTGATTAGGATTTTTACTAATCAAACACTAGCACGGTTAAGACGGTACGACAATCAGTTAGACTTAAGAGTTACAGCTGATGGTCAATATGGTCATATTGGCATTGACGTTTATAACCGGATATGCCGCGCGTAAGTGATAAAATATCGTGGTGGAAGAAGTTTGACACTAAAACCGAGTACTCATCTGCGAAGGCCTTACCATGACGTCCTAATTCCGACTCGGTTCAAGTTTAAGCTGTCACTTTTAGTATGAATTTGACAGCGAGCGAACCTAAACTGAATCGCATTAAGACGTCATGGTAAGGCCCCTGTAACCAAAAACTTTAGTGTCGCAAGCCTGCCGCGGGCGGAACGCGTCAAAACACTAGGGTTTTTAGTTTTAGTCACTGTAACGTGCAACAGTTACGGTTACAGCTCGCAGATGAGTACCCGGCTTAACACTGCGTCACTGCCCTACCTTACGAGCATTGTTGCAAAAGGCTCCTAATATGCGTTGTTATATACACACCTATCTTCCGACGAATTTCGATGTAATTATAGTATCCGTAGCTTAAGCACCGCAAACTCACGCGATATGCCAAAATTGTCCACGCAAAATGAACGTCGTTGCTATGATGACCCTGGCCATTCGAACTTTAGTCATGAAAGAGATATTAAATTAGCTAACATTTATTAACACGGTACAGCTGTTATTAATATAATAGTACAGTGTATTATTATGATGGACGACGCGTATTAGTGAAGCAACGGCACGATTTCATCGCTGTGTGTAACTGGTATGTATGAGGTGTCAGGTGACTTAATGCCTAAATCAAGAATCGATTACAAGCTTACTCACCAACTGTTTATACCTAAACATATTCTTTTGATTTTATAGTTCATGTTCAAGTCGGGCTTGTACCTTTGCAAAGGTTTTAGTTAATTGTTTGAGAAAAGCCTTGTCTATGACACTAGGCGGCGCATGATCAGAATCTCATTTAAGTTCATTTCTACTGTCTCATATATTATACCTAGCCTACCGTTTCACACATCTTGTTCAATTTAAATGAAAATGCGAACTCCCTAGAGCGGGGGGGAGTATTTTTGGTGATTGCTGCAGCAAAAACATGCAGATTTCAATTAGGTTCATTCGTGTGTAGATTTGGGTTAGCTCGGAACTCGTTGTTAACTTAGCATATCGCGGTAAACTTCATCAAACCCTAGTAGTTACTAATCATATATAAAGCTTACATAAATATATAAATCCCACTTACTTATTTACTAACATACGTTACACTTTGTTCACTATTATTAACTAATAGGTACCTTGCACTGTAATTTTTAGTCATTTGTCACCCTCATAATTTACATAATACACATGGAGGATATATAAAACTTTCCGTGGTTTAGCAATTCATCAACGTCTTCTATCATCAGAGGCCGAGGTTAACTGGCCCCATAAATTATGCGAATACCTATTCCCACAGTATTTGATAATTTCACTGATCATACACCTATCAGTAAGTTTCACGAAATCGTACCTTTATATATAACAAAGAGGTACATTTCCTATTTATTTTCTAGCATATTCAGCAAATATAAGCCAAAATATCGCTTTCCTCAAAAAGTTGTCATGAAAAGTGACCCGTTTTCAAATAAATCAATGCAACTCCATATTATCGCATTTAGAACATTAAATCATCAATGTTGAGTGTTAGCATCTATTTATGGACTTAATTTTGACTTAATTAGGCTGCATATGTTAATAGATTGAAATCACATTTGAATAAATGCTTACCAATGGATAGAAAACTAATCAGTGATTCGACTGTTATCAAAAATTATGTTCACATAAAATCTGCATATAAAAAAGATTCCATCATGTATATGCTAGGCAACCTTGCGAAGAACTCGTTTTTCTGTACAAATAACGTTCTGTTGATAATAGATTGATTGACTACTGTATCGACATGCATACTCGTGGGAGTACTGGATCTGGTACGCCAGTGGCAGTGCATCAAGGTTCTATGTTTATTAGCCAAATCAAAGATAAACCTCCGGCGTTTAATACAGAGTTTAATTTACTGGCACTAGCGGGGCGGCGATGTACGGAGGCCAGCACGCGCCCGCCATATTCGGTAAAGCTGACGCGTTGCTGTTTGTTTACGACGAAACCACTCCAGCACTGACTTTGAAGCTGCATTTCAATATCTGTGTCAAGGACTTCAGGTATGAAATCGAGAATTCTAGCGTTCACGTCAATTAGCACTGCCTACCAATAAACACGGGCCAAGCTTCAAAAGTATAATTGGTAAGCGGCTTCGTCCAAATTGTCAACAGGTGATGATCTAGTTTCTCGAACGCTTTCGCGTAAGTATCTCGGTTAGTATGTAAAAATTAGCAGCGCCAATAGCAGTACCTAGCGGCAACAAACCAATCTCATAGTACCTATTTGACGCATCAACACTAAATGTCCCGAACTTTAAGAATTATGTACTTCTATGCGCATGAAACATTTGTTGTAAAAATAATAGGGACTTAAAGTGAAATTGTCTTTTAAGCAAGAGCGATCTTCCTAACTTTTGAATGCGATAGCAAGTACAATCAAAATTGTATTTCAAAAAAGCAAGCATTAATTTTGCAAATCCATTTGAGAGGCTGACAACACCTAATTTTGTTGAAATTGATGTTATTTAAACACTTTTTTAAGAAAAACTGCACACAAAAAAAATACATAAAAAATATAATGTTAATTTTCATCATATTTCAAACACGCTAGACGGGCTCGATACATAATTGAACAAAATCGGCTCGATAGAAAATAATTGCAAAGATTGGTCTTAAAATCACCATTACACTGAAAAAAATGATTTGTTGGTTTTACCAAAGTAGCAAAGGTTGGCTGAATTACAGGGAAAACTTGATAAAAATGACAAGACATCGCTTTTGAATTTACAAAACTAAAAAGGTTAACGTCAAAATAATGTCACTACCAGAGTTATGGTTAAAATTACTAAAGAGTATTGTACATTTTACTAAACATATTAAAATTATTTGGTATTGTTGATTTTATCATGTTTATATGTTGATTTTACAACAAATAACAGTGGTTTTTAACATACCAGTTGGTTGTTAGTACTATTTTCATTTGATAAAAAAGTTTCCAGTGCCGTCGCATGGTGGCGGTACTATCGCTACCATAGTAACGGTTAAAACGACTAAAGAGTATTGTAAATTTTATCAAACAAATCACGACAATTTAGTTTGGTTGATTTCATCATATTACTAAGTTACTTTTACATCAAATTATAGTTTATTTTACCAGAGCAGATTGTTGTTAATACTATACTTATTTGATAAAAAGTTTCCAGTGCCGTCGCATGGTGGCGCTGCAATCGCTACCATAGTAACGGTTAAAACGACTAAAGAGTATTGTACATTTTACCAAATAAATCACAACAATTTAGTTTGGTTGATTTTATCATATTACTAAGTTACTTTTACATCAAATTATAGTTTATTTTACCATAGCAGAATGTTGTTAATACTATACTTATTTGATAAAAAAAGTTCCCAGTGCCGTCGCATGGTGGCGCTACTATCGCTACCATAGTAACGGTTAAAACGACTAAAGAGTATTGTAAATTTTACCAAACAAATCACAACAATTTAGTTTGGTTGATTTTATCATATTACTAAGTTACTTTTACATCAAATTATAATTTATTTTACCATAGCAGAATGTTGTTAATACTATACTTATTTGATAAAAAAAGTTCCCAGTGCCGTCGCATGGTGGCGCTACTATCGCTACCATAGTAACGGTTAAAACGACTAAAGAGTATTGTAAATTTTACCAAACAAATCACAACAATTTAGTTTGGTTGATTTCATCATATTACTATGTTACCTTTACATCAAATTATAGTTTTTTTTACCAGAGAAGATTGTTGTTACTACTAATACTCATTTGATAATAAAGTTTCCAGCGCCGTCGCATGGTGGCGCTGCAATCGCTACCAAAGTAACGGTTAAAACGACTAAAGAGTATTGTAAATTTTACCAAATAAATCACAGCAATTTAGTTTGGTTGATTTCATCATATTACTAAGTTACTTTTACATCAAATTATAGTTTATTTTACCATAGCAGAATGTTGTTAAAACTATACAAATTTGATAAAAAGTTTCCAGTGCCATCGCATGGTGGCTCTGCAATCGCTACCACAGTAACAGTTAAAAGGACTAAAGAGTATTGTAAATTTTACCAAATAAATCACAACAATTTAGTTTGGTTGATTTCATCATATTACTAAGTTACTTTTACATCAAATTATAGTATATTTTACCAGAGCAGATTGTTGTTAATACTTTACTCCTTTGATAAAAAAGTTTTCAGTGCCGTCGCATGGTGGCGCTGCAATCGCTACCATAGTAACGGTTAAAACGGCTAAAGAGTATTGTAAATTTTATCAAACAAATCACGACAATTTAGTTTGGTTGACTTCATCATATTACTAAATTACTTTTACATCAAATTATAGTTTATTTTACCAGAGCAGATTATTGTTAATACTATACTTATTTGATAAAAAAGTTTTCAGTGCCGTCGCATGGTGGCGCTGCAATCGCTACCATAGTAACGGTTAAAACGGCTAAAGAGTATTGTAAATTTTATCAAACAAATCACAACAATTTAGTTTGGTTGATTTCATCATATTACTAAGTTACTTTTACATCAAATTATAGTATATTTTACCAGAGCAGATTGTTGTTAATACTTTAATCCTTTGATAAAAAAGTTTTCAGTGCCGTCGCATGGTGGCGCTGCAATCGCTACCATAGTAACGGTTAAAACGACTAAAGAGTATTGTAAATTTTATCAAACAAATCACGACAATTTAGTTTGGTTGATTTCATCATATTACTAAGTTACTTTTACATCAAATTATAGTTTATTTTACCAGAGCAGATTGTTGTTAATACTATACTTATTTGATAAAAAAAAGTTCCCAGTGCCGTCGCATAGTGGCGCTACTATCGCTACCATAGTAACGGTTAAAACGACTAAAGAGTATTGTAAATTTTACCAAAGAAATCACAAAAAATTAGTTTGGTTGATTTCATCATATTACTAAGTTACTTTTACATCAAATTATAGTTTATTTTACCAGAGCAGATTATTGTTAATACTATACTTATTTGATAAAAAAGTTTCCGATGCCTTCGCATGGTGGCGCTGCAATCGCTACCATAGTAACGGGTAAAACGACTAAAGAGTATTGTAAATTTTACCAAATAAATCACAACAATTTAGTTTGGTTGATTCCATCATATTACTAAGTTACTTTTACATCAAATTATAGTTTATTTTACCATAGCAGAATGTTGTTAAAACTATACAAATTTGATAAAAAGTTTCCAGTGCCATCGCATGGTGGCTCTGCAATCGCTACCACAGTAACAGTTAAAAGGACTAAAGAGTATTGTAAATTTTACCAAATAAATCACAACAATTTAGTTTGGTTGATTTCATCATATTACTAAGTTACTTTTACATCAAATTATAGTATATTTTACCAGAGCAGATTGTTGTTAATACTTTACTCCTTTGATAAAAAAGTTTTCAGTGCCGTCGCATGGTGGCGCTGCAATCGCTACCATAGTAACGGTTAAAACGGCTAAAGAGTATTGTAAATTTTATCAAACAAATCACGACAATTTAGTTTGGTTGACTTCATCATATTACTAAATTACTTTTACATCAAATTATAGTTTATTTTACCAGAGCAGATTATTGTTAATACTATACTTATTTGATAAAAAAGTTTCCAATGCCTTCCCATGGTGGCGCTGCAATCGCTACCATAGTAACGGTTAAAACGACTAAAGAGTATTGTAAATTTTACCAAATAAATCACAACAATTTAGTTTGGTTGATTTCATCATATTACTAAGTTACTTTTACATCAAATTATAGTTTATTTTACCATAGCAGAATGTTGTCAAAACTATACAAATTTGATAAAAAGTTTCCAGTGCCATCGCATGGTGGTGCTGCAATCGCTACCATAGCAACAGTTAAAAGGACTAAAGAGTATTGTGAATTTTACCAAATAAATCACAACAATTTAGTTTGGTTGATTTCATCATATTACTAAGTTACTTTTACATCAAATTATAGTATATTCAACCAGAGCAGATTGTTGTTAATACTTTACTCCTTTGATAAAAAAGTTTTCAGTGCCGTCGCATGGTGGCGCTGCAATCGCTACCATAGTAACGGTTAAAACGACTAAAGAGTATTGTAAATTTTACCAAATAATCACAACAATTTAGTTTGGTTGATTTCATCATATTACTAAGTTACTTTTACATCAAATCATAGTTTATTTTACCAGAGCAGATTGTTGTTAATACTATACTTATTTGATAAAAAAAAGTTCCCAGTGCCGTCGCATAGTGGCGCTACTATCGCTACCATAGTACCAGTTAAAACGACTAAAGAGTATTGTAAATTTTACCAAATAAATCACAACAATTTAGTTTGGTTGATTTCATCATATTACTAAGTTACTTTTACATCAAATTATAGTTTATTTTACCAGATAGTACGGGTCCTTAACTTAAAATACGGTCCCATCCTGAAGAAAGCATGAAACTTGGCATGAATGTAGCTGTCATATATGTGTTTCAATGTCGATATGGAAGCACGTCGAAAAATTATTTTTTCCCCCCATCCCCCCCCCCCCTTTTTATGTGCCAAATCGTGTTTTTTATTATTTTTTATGAAAACGGGTACAGCTATCAGAAAACTGTCAAAGATCAATACGTACCTTATTAAATTAGCTACAAAATGACACTTATTTCATAGTCGTAAAGGCATTACTTCTAGAGTTACAGCTCATCGATTCTGACTCAAGTACTCTTTTTTTTACCTTTTTACAATACCATCTTTTCGTATGCTGTTCAAGAGTACCGAGTGGTTTTGGAGTCCAGAAGATATGCCTAGTAAAGTAAAAAAATTGGTGCTGGTTTCAGGAAGAAAAAAAATTTTTTTCGTTATTTCAGGCGCTACAGCGTCGTCAAGTTTTTGACCATAACTTCGTCATTTTATATCCGAATTTCAAACTTTGAATTGTAATGTAAAGTTTAATAATTTATTTTCACTATCGTAGCACATTATTTTAGTCTTTCATTTTGGTGCAAGAAATAAAAGTTCGTAATATTTTTCCAAGATTATTATTATTTTATTTATAGCTCTTAAACGTGAACATTAATGCAATTACAGTTAAGAGCACAAAAATAGTATATTTAACTAGCTTTCATTTGATACCCCACATGTATTCGTGCGTTGCATAAGTTGGGTGTAATTTTAATTTTTCAAAACGCGGTGGCGGCCAATTTGATGACGTCATAACTGGTGACCTTGACACCTCAGAAACTGTCTCCCGGCAGTTTTGGGGTCCAGATGATATGCCTAGTAACATATAAAAATTTGGTGCGCATAGAAGGTCAGATTAGACTTACGTGCCGGCACTTATTAAAAGTTGGCTTTTTAATAAAACTTTTAAGTAACATGTACATATTTTGTAAACTATAAGTTCTATCAACATATGTCTAAAGACAATATTGTAGCTAATTTAATAAGGAACATATTGATCTTTGACAGTTTTCTGATAGCTGTACCCGTTTTCATAAAAAACACGATTTGGCACATAAATTTTTCGACGTGCTTCCATATCGACATTGAAGCACATATATGACAGCTACATTCATGCCAAGTTTCATGCTTTCTTCAGGATGGGACCATAAAACTGATTTTTGTTAGGACAAGGAGCCGTACTAAGAGCAGATTGTTGTAAATACTATACTTATTTGATAAAAAAGTTCCCAGTGCCGTCGCATGGTGGCGCTACTATCGCTACCATAGTAACGGTTAAAACGACTAAAGAGTATTGCAAATTTTACCAAACAAATCACAACAATTTAGTTTGGTTGATTTCATCATATTACTATGTTACCTTTTCATCAAATTATGGTTTATTTTACCAAAGCAGATTGTTGTTAATACTATGCTTATTTGATAAAAAAGTTTCCAGTGCCATCGCATGGTGGCGCTACTATCGCTATCAGATTAACGATTAAAACGACTAAAGAGTATTGTAAATTTTACCAAACAAATCACAACAATTAAGTTTGCTTAATTTCATCATATTACTAAGTTTCTTTTACATCAAATTATAGTTTTTTTTTACCAGAGAAGATTGTTGTTACTACTAATACTCATTTGATAATAAAGTTTCCAGCGCCGTCGCATGGTGACGCTGCAATCGCTTCCAAAGTTACGGTTAAATTGACTAAAGAGTATTGTAAACTTTACTAAACAAATCACAACAATTTAGTTTGGTTAGCTTCATCCTATCACTAAGTTACTTTTACATCAAATTTTAAGTTTTTTATACCAGAGCAGATTATTGTTAATAAAAAGTTCCCAGTGCCGTCGCATGGTGGCGCTGCAAATGCTCCAATCGCTACCATAGTGACGATTAAAACGACTAAAGAGTATTGTATACATTTTACAATCACAACATTTTTTTTCTATGTTAGTTTTACAACAGATAACAGTGTTTTTTAACAGAGCAGTTGGTTGGTTGCTTGTTACTAATCCTCATTTAATTAGATAAAAAAAACCAGTGCCGTCGCATAGTTACTATGCAAAATAATTAAATTTTAAATGCCCAACCTAGACTATTTCAGCACTTTCTATGGCTTTCTTTTGAGTTCCAGTGGAAATCTTTCGACCCTTATCATCATGCTGAATATGTATGTATGTATGTAAAACTCTTTATTGTACATAAAACACATGAAAAAGATGAATACAGGAAAACACGAATGCACAAAGGCGAACTTATCCCTAAAGGGATCTCTTCCAGTTAACCTTTGAACGATTGACAGGACATAGGTATTAAGCAAGAGTAGACACACAGAAAAAGTAAAAAAACTGATCAAAACCTAAAATAATCCTAAATGCCTAAATTTTAAATTCTTAATGTAAGATATAATACATAACAGATAAATACGATAAACTAATACATATATACAGTCATAATAAATACATAATAAATAAAATGTATTACACAACATATACATATACATAAGTCATAAGAATATCAGTTACCTATGACGAGAAGACATGTCAAGACAAATCAAACAAGCCCAAACTCGACGGAGTTGCGTCATGCTATCTTCCTGCATTCCTGCTCAATTATCAGACCCTAAATATCATCTATGACCAGATAGTTCTTGTCGTGACAAGTCAAACGAGCCTAAACTCAACTTTTCATCAGGTTGTAGGACTTAATAAGTACTTAGGTATGCAATATTTCAGCTCAATTGAACGTCGGGAAGTGGGTCAAATTTAACTTAAGTAAATAAGATTTGATTAAGTTGATCAGGTAAGTACCTACACTACACACACACACACACACACACACACACACACACACACACTGGTTGGTTTACTTTGTTCTCCTTAAAATGGTATAGGTAATGATCATTTTTGTGCCTTGTCGCTTTCAGTCGTTACATGATTTCGTATGGTTTTTGAAACATGACTTTAAAGTGACAAGGTACAAAAGTGATCACTTATTTATGCTGGTGACTGTACACTCTATAATAACGACAACAATACTTCATTATTTCATTATTAAGCAAAAAACAGTACACCTGGTCTACCAAGGTAGGTATCTACTTTCTAAGTTTTTTTTTTTTTATATTAGAGGGGGAAAACGAGCAGACGGGTCACCTGATGGAAAGTAATCACCATCGCCCAGGGACACCTGCAAGACGTGGGGAATCACAGGTGCGTTACCGAAATGAATAAGAACTTAGGTTCTTTTTTTATTGCTTTACCTAGACTAATATACCTTATACCTATTAGTGGGTTGGTTTTTCGGAATGTATACTGTGCAAAATTACATATGTAATTTATCATGAGCTTTTCGGTGAAGAAAAACATCGTGAGGAAACCTGCACATTACCTACCTCCGAAGCAATTCAACGGTGTGTGTGAAATTCCCAATCCACACTGGGCCCGCCTGGGAAGTGGGAACTTACAGCCCAAGCCCACTCGGTTTGAGAGGAGGCCTGTGCCCAGCGTACCTATGGTATACGCTGGAGATGATGAGGCAATCCCGAATGAGTAACGGTGATGATGGTGACGACACGAATAAGGGAATTGCCTAATGCCTAAAATCTCACACGTAGACCTACCTGTATGGCATTTCCGAGCAAGTGTAGGTAGAAGTACCTAGTAATATATATACACCAATTGATCTAGTCCCAAACTAAGCAGCTTGTATTAGGGGCACTAGACAACGGATAAACATACATAAGTAGGTACTTAAATACATAGGAAACATACATTATGACCCAGGTTCAAACATTCGTACCTATTCGTATTCATCAATACGCTACTATCTGAAGTTAGGTTTTTACAATATTCAAATAAAAAGTAATAAAGCAATATTAATACAAAATATAAAAACATTATAGAAACCTTACCTAGGGTGCCGCCGGCAGCGAGGCCTAAGATATTTGATAAAAAAAAAAACGTCGCATTGTTACCTACTAGCACAAAAATTCAATAAAACTCACACATTAAATAGGTGGTAAGGTCAACCGGGGCTATGTCGTCTACGGGGCTAATGCGTCCATTCCAATTATCATAAGAAAAGCGTTCTTTAGAACTACTCACGTCCGCTCACGCACGCTTTGTCACTAAAAGTACAAAAAATGATCACTAAATTTAGTGGCCGAGCTCTTTTTTTTTAATTAATCCGTGATCTTTAATTTGTCATTTCGTTTCGACTCTTCTTGTGTGCCAACACGTGCATTTGTATCTAACAAATCTCAGTGTCTCTAAGTGAATCGATGTTTTTAAACCGTAAGTACTTTTGTTAATTCATTGGAATATGGAATACATGTTGTTTTGATTATTTTATCTAATTAACTTAAGATTTAAAGTTAATTATGCAATTTCAAATTTGTATTTTATGTTTTAGCTTCGGGGCTATTGCGTCAGTCCTGTTGGGGCTATTGCGTCTGTTGTGACGCAATAGCCCCTTTTCTCAGGTCCGAAACCTTTTATTTTAGGATAATATTATAGCTGTAAAACTTTCTGTACATGTCTAATAAAGGAATCTATATAAATAAAAATTAATCAACGAAATGTACGTACAGTTAGAATTTTATTTATATTTTTTATTTTTATATATTTAGATAATTATAATTATTTTGTTTATTTGTTGATTGTTTGTGGCGTGACGATATGTATGTATGTATGTATGTATGTATGTATGTATGTATGTTGATTCAATATAAAATTTTCGGGTAAGATATTAAAAAGATCAAAAATGAAAATGAAAATGAAAAATGAAAAGACATGTTTTTATTTCTAGACTTACGACCAAAAAATACTCGAACGGCTCTATATCTGAATCCCTAATAATCGAATGCCAAACGTAATTTTTGGTCGAATGATCGTTTGTCCTAAACTGAATTTATACTGAAACCATGAACTTTTCAGAAAAATCATAAAATAAACCTAACCTAACCCAACCTATTCTACAAAACCTTTGTAAAATAGTTTCAGAAATATTTTCAGTTTCAGCTGGAGAAATTTCAGGACAAACGATCATTCGGACAAACGATGTTAGAGGTATGTATGTATGTATGTAAAACTCTTTACATACATACAAAGGTAGGTATCAAAAGGTAGGTAAAGGTAGGTAGGTATCGCGACTGCCACTCTACTCGAACCTATAGGAGATAAAATTTTTTGGTACTCCTGGAATCCAGGAAGGGGCTAATGCGTCCATAAGAAACGTAGTCAATTAGACACTACAGCACCGAATATTTTTGTTCAACTGATTACCCTAGAGCTAAAGCTAAAGCTAGAATTTAGCGTACCACATCTATATATATAAAATTCAAAGTCCTGACTGACTGACTGACTGACTGACTTAACTATATATCAACGCACAGCCCAAACCACTGGACCTAGAAACTTGAAATTTGGCACATACATACATACCTATTAATACAATGTAGGCGTCCACTAAGGAAGGATTTTTGGAAATTCTCACGGGAATGGGAGAAAACGGGATTTATATATTTGAATCCAAGTGACCCTATCTCAGTGACTATAATAACTAGAGTTCAAATTTCATACACAAGTAGGTGATTACAAAACTAAGAAAGTTATTTCAGGATTTTGGAAATTCCCACAGGATAAGGAAAAAACGGGATTTATATATTCTGTTCAACCAAATCCTATGAACTATAATGACTACTCTTCAAATTTGACTTAGAAAGTAGGTGATTATAATAGTAAAAAATAATTATAAGGATTTTCGGAAATTCCCACGGGATAATGATAAAACGGGATTTATATTCAGTTCTACGGGATCGATTTTTCGTTTTACTTGTCGTAGAAAACTGAAACTTGGCCTTCAGGTGCTTTGGGGAGTATAAGGAAGCATTAAGAGACAATTGACTAAAATTCCCACGGGAACGAACGGGAAAAAAACTTGATTGAATGAGGAAGATTTACTGGTCGTAGAAAGCTGAAATTCGGCATGTGGTTGCTTGATGAGTGTAGAGGAGCATTAAGAGAGCATTTCCCGAAATTCTTACGGGAACGGGAAAAAAACAGGATTGAAATACTCCTGGTACACGCGAGCGAAGCCGCGGGCAGAAGCTAGTAATAATATACTTTTCCATGAGTGCTTTTATAAGGTTATCTCGATTAAAATCATTCCGACCAATCCGATCACATAATACTAGTGAAAGACGCTTTAGCCCCACCTGGGGCTATAGCGTCTAAAAATCCCAGCTTTTACAGAAACGTATGAATTTAGATAAAATATGCTAACTTGTATCATAAGTTATAGCTTTTAAGCATACATAATGTGTTTGTTATAATCTGATAAATATGCTGTTTAAAGTATTGTGACGCATTAGCTCCGGTTGACCTTAAATACACCTATTTAAAGTTTTATTGTTTTACGTAGGTATTTTCTTTGGCCTAGCCTAGCTTTAGCCCACGACGACTTTTCCTAGGTAGGTACTGTAGGGAAGTGTAGCTCAGAGTGTAGATAAAGTAAACTCATTATTCTTCAATTAAATAGATTGTAGGTATTCTGCTTCAAAAGTATTTCATTTAACAACCATGGGCTCAGCGTAGCCCCGAGATTCTACACAATAGGTATGACTGAGCGTCAAACGTATCCGTAACCATTCCATTAAATTAATACCTATTTTAAACACGTTCCGACACGCAATAATGGCTAACTCGCTACAGTATGTACCTACCTTATTTCTTATATTTTACACCTAAATGATCATTAAAAGATGTCATGCCATTGATTGATGGCAAATACCAGGCAATTATAAGATTTATAAGGCTAAATTTCGCTTATGTACCTACCTATGTAATGTAATGTATGTATGTGTAGGTATGTATGTAATAGTACTTTTAAACTTAAGTTTTAGCTCTTGGTGATACATGGTGAGGTTTAAGACTACCCCCGAGCGGTCGTCGGCGGCGCCGGCGCGTGAGAAGGTACTTCGTTCGTTGCCTAGCAACGGCGAGTCAAGGTCACACTACACGCCGCTTTTCGATTTAAAAATCGCGCGTTTGAAAAAATAATGAAAAATTAAATACACGTGATATCTTTACTACAACCCCCTCCCCCCTTGTGACATTTCGTGATTTTTGTCAAACCCCTCCCCCCCCCCCCCCTTTCAAGCCTCACGTGATTAATGGACGGCCCCCTATGCGTCTAAGATTCCTAGTCCTACCGTAGCGAACAAGAGCTCATGACCTTGAATGTCTAAAAACCATCGCTAGACAACCGGCTTTCAAATAAAAAAAACCGTATTCAAATCGATTCACCGGTTTAAGAGCTAGCTACGGTCACAGATTTGATAATAGTTACCTACGGTGCCTGCAGACAGACACACAGACACACTTGTACCTAACACCCCTCTTTTATGCGTTGGGGGTTAAAAAAAGAAAAAACAAAATGAAATACCTACCCAGGTACCTATGTACTCGCGATGACCTACCTATATTTTTGAAGTCTATAAAGTCCAAGTACTTACAGCAGGTAGGTAGGTATACCAATGTTATAGGGTCTATGTTTGTAATGGCTAAATTATAATATATTTTAATGTTAAACCTACAAGGTGTCATGACGACCTTGACATAATTACGCCGTACCAGACAAGTTTCACTACTTAATCCCGTCTTGATGCATATTTCTGCCACGGCATGCGCTGCGATCGTTTTCTATAATTTCTATATTATGTATACCTAATCCACCCAACCAACTTCCCGCTGCCGCCCGCTCGTCGGTCGCGCAGGGTGAGGGGGAGGGGATCGGCGGATCGGGCGCGCCTGATACATCGATACATCGATGTTTCAGAACAAACATCGATGTTCAAAAAACATCGCCCGAAAAACATCGATGTATCGAAACATCGATGTTTTTTTAATTTCTTTTATTATCTATCTATTCAATAGTTAAATTATATATTATCTATCATCTATAGCAATATTTTCTATTGAATAGGTAAGTCTTTAGAATAAGGAAGGTGTAGAGTAGAGTATAGGAAATAAAATTACCTTTAACACCTATTTTCTGCTCTGCTAAAAGTACCAAACATTTCTAATAGATGACAGGCAAAAGAAAAACATCATAATAATAAAAGCACTAAAAATTTCTAACAGATGGCAAGCAAAACATTGATGTAAAAACATCGCATAAAACAACATCGATACATCGATGTCTTGCAATGGTGAACATCGATAGCAAACATCGATGCATCGTTTGCATCCCTAAGCACGCCGCGCCGCGTGCGACGCGACGCGAGCCGAGCCGAGCGAGAGCGACCCCCCCGCCAGACAGAAGTGAAGTACAGAGTAGAACACACGTTCGTTGCGCCTGTCGTCGTGTGCAAATCCGGCTCGCTACTAAATTTCCAAATCCAAATTAAATTTCTTTTAAAATAATGGAAAGTGATTCAGAAGACGACTTAGGGGTGAGTTATTTGGCTGAGTGGGGGCTATCTGAACCCACTATAAAGAAATTTGAAGGTAAGTTTGTACAACATGAATATATTCTTTGAAATATGTATTTATTTAGTGAAAAGCGTTTCGCATTTCTGTTTAAAATATTGAATGCATCAGTGGCAGTGGTTGTATTGTGAGGTAGGACACGATGGTCGGCGGTTGAGCTGTTACCTACCTACATCGATAAAGAAGCGGTTTTCGTCCAGGAAACTGCTTTTCGTTTGTTTTATTGTATAGAAAAGACCTACTTTATCACTTTGGTAAAATTAACAGTAATACTTAGGCAGGTATTTACTAAAGCAATTTGGTAAATTTTACAGTAAAATTTATTCGTAAACTAGCTTTTGCCAGCTAAGTTGTAAGTGTTTTTTCCCGTTCCCATAGCTGGGCACCGTTAAGCAAATAGTTAATCGTTAGTTTAGTTTTGTTTTTATTTCACTCTGCCACGCGCCGCCTGAAACTGGTTTGAACCTGTTTTTCGCGCCGCGCCGCGGTGCCGTGCGGTAAATAGTAGGTATAGGATTAACGATTAACGGACTTCTGCATATTAACGGAAGTTAACGTGTCCGTTAACATTTTTAAAAGTTAATCCTTTAGTCAAAATGTTAACTGTTAATGTTAATTAACGAGGTAATGCCTAGCTATGCCAATATCTATTTTGAAAAACGAAACCTACAAACCTAGCTTTTGCTTTTGTGTTGACTGACGAAGTACCTAGGTGTCAAACATAGGTTGAACACGCACGTCTACTAAACTAACATGTACCTAGTAAATTAATCTCCTATTTTTGTATTTTAGAAAATCGGATACCCTTCAAATTGATGAGCGACATACAAGAGCCAGAGCTTAAAGAGCTCATTCCCGACCTAAAAGAAAGGATATTATTTAAAAGAGGTCTCAACAAGTTGCAAAAAATTATTACTGTAAGTACCTACCTACTATTATTTCCTGCCTGTTACCTCTACAGAAGTTCTTAAACTTCGCTCTCAGTAGTTAGGTAGGTATAGAGGGTTAAATGCAATTTATTATAAACTAGCTGTTGCTCTTGGCTTTGCCCTGTTGCAGCTTTATTTTTCAAAATTTCCTTCATACAAGCCTTGTGCTGGCAATAGGTTATTTTACTAAAAAAATATAATTAGTCCGTCAGATTATCCAAAAAATATAGGACCCTTTTTTTTCTTAATTAAACAAAAAATTATAATGAAGCCTGTTAAAGTTCCGCGTGACGTCACACCGTCAGTAGGTACAATTTTATTTATATGTATAAAAGAAGATGCCTAGATATAATTCTTGGTTTCTCTCTAACCCTAAAAGAGAATATCACATGATTCACAAAATAAATATATTTGTACTTTATTGAGTAAACAGAAACTACATTCATACATATCAAAAATATCTAAAAGAAAGAAAGAAAAAATACCTACTATTTACAAAACTTATACTAAATAAAAAATTAAATATAGTGCACATTGTAATATTAACAAAATTATTACAGGACACAGCGTCTGAGGACACTCTTAGCTGTTCCAGCGATTCATTCAAAAGCGGAAGCAGTTTGAGCAGTCATGATGGGACAGAACCGGCTGCAAAAAACCCCACTCATGTAAGTACTTCATTGAATCGGGCCCCTATTTCACCAACTCGACAATTATCAGAATTATGACAATTCGAAATGCAATGCGTGTTCAATATGAAGTCAACCGGCGTAGATTCTCATCGAGTTTGTAATGTAAAAAGAATTGTCACTTGTCACTGACAATTGTTGTGTTGATGAAATAGGATTCAGGTGTGTGTGACTTGTATTATCTGTCTGGACCGGCGATTGTCAAATTATATTATCGTTAGATCATTACCCTTTATTTCGCAAAGTTGTTTATAAACATAAACAACATAACTTTTGACATACATGTTGTATTCTTTTACTTAATTGCAAATTTTCAAAGGTTTTTAAACAGAGCTAAACAGTGATTGGAAACAGAGGCTGGAACTCAGTATTTCTTTTTAAATTGCGAAATGAGGGGTTAGTATAAGGCCGTTTGTCCACCGCCGCCGTCACCGTCACGTCACCGAGAACGAGATGACGGCGCCGAAGTAGCGGTACATACATTTACTTAAGCCGCGTGTCGCTGCGGTGGACACGCGGCTTAAGTAAATGTATGTACCGCTACTTCGGCGCCGTCATCTCGTTCTCGGTGACGTGACGGTGACGGCGGCGGTGGACAAACGGCCTTAGGCTATAAAACTGCTCAAAATGGTTGTCTGCATGCTTATTCTGATTTCGTTGTAAAAAATGATGTTTTCTTTTGTTTAGAATGATGATTTAGAAATTATCTTAAAAAGTAATAGTGCCGGAGAACTATGTCTAGCTTCTTTAAAGAAGAATGGAAAACTAGACACGACGGCACGGAACTACTTAGTTAAATCAGTAGTGGAATATTGCATTAAGCAATATGGCGTTATGAAAAGAGATCTATTTGAAGATATTTCCTCACAAATTGTGTCCTTAGTCCCAACTGAAGTTAAGGTACTTACCTATTAAAATTGTAACTGAAGTTTTTGAAGTGGATACTTTTTGCTATAGTTTGGCAGATAAATCACTGCAGCCAGATGACACTTTTCAGTGTTGTCAGTTTTTGGCGAATATTAAATAGTGATGTGACTTAGTGAGTGAATGAAAGAATGAACGATATAATGAAATTCATTTTCGTCATTTATGTTGAAATAGTGAATTTTCAAAGCGAATTTTAATAAAATTATTTGTTCAATAAGGTTTTTTGTATGTTTTCTAGTTAGTAGTAGTGTAAGAGCGCGATTTGGAAGCATGACAAATCAGTTACCAGTTTTCAACTCATTCCCCATTTTGCCATAAATGAAACAACTATGATCTCATTAATATTTTTTTCTATCTCTGTACTTTACTTAAAAAGTTGCAGTTCGGAGTGGAAATGCAAAAGTCATTTTTGTTCATTAATATGAACCTTGAACCCATCAAAAGTATCGCGTTTAATTTAAAATATACTAAACTAAGAATGTGACATTCATAAAATATTTCGTTCGTTCAATAATCAAATCATTCATTACGTGACCTTAGTCGAGCACTAGTGAAATAAATGTGGTATCATTATTTCGTAAAATGACATTTGGAAGTGTCATCTGGCTGCAGTGGTTTAGCTGCCAGACTATAAGAAGGAGATGTTAAGAAATTGTATGTCAGTTCCGGTATAATTTTTTAAAATCTTTTTTTATTGAATTACAGTTAAATTTCTGACTATAGATTACTTATAACGTTTTTAACTTTTTAATAGTTTACAGTTTGTAATGATTTAAAACCTCGGAAGTAAGCGCAGTTAGTGCCGTCATTGATTATTTCTTCTGTGATTGATCGCCCTGGTGCGAATTTGTTGCCAGTTAAATGTGGCATAAGAAAGTATTCACTTAACTTAGTGAAGTAGATCAGTAGGTTACAGGTGTAGATGTAGTAGTTAGTAGTAGCTAGTATATATTTTTATGTAGACTATTAAAAAAAACTTACTTTATACTAACATGTCAATGTC